>VZTU01017151.1:0-23474 GCA_013400835.1 Zapornia atra | reverse complement strand
CAGAAACCCTTCTGTAGCCCTTTCTATATATATTCAAATTTGATTTTCATTAAATAAGGGTAATTCGAATTCTGTGGAATAGTCTGGATGAGGTTTTACCAGCACCTTGCATGACAATATTAGTGTTTCCCTTTCCTGTTGGAAACACCTCATTTGAAAGAACCTAGTAATAGTAAATTATGCTGCTTTTTAGCCTTTAGCTGACATGTATAACCCTTCTGAAAACAAGGAGATTTCTTTAGAGATTACTGGTTCCCATCAGAGTGCTGCTTTTCTCTATACACAGACCTAAATTCTTCATCTCTATGGTTTGTCCTAATAATTTTTAATCGAGTTAAATTAATTCTTACGTATTTCATACTCCTAGGGTATTAGTTTTGTTTTCTCCTATTTCTGTTTTACAAGAATCTCTTTAAGTTCCTCAATTTTACATTTACTTGTTTAGATTTGCTTTCAAAATCATATTTTATTCTCCTGCTACTGCAGTTCTGGCTGAAGCCAGCCACTTTACCTGTCATCACTTCTCTCTTTTTTTTCCTGCGTTCTGCAGAGTTAATCTCAGTCTTCACAGGTTTGGAAGTAGTGAGCCAACTGCTGCTAGAGATCCAGCATGAAGAGGATAGGGTCTGAGTGTGTCTGTTCTTTCACAGGCATGACAGTATAATTCTGTAAATTGCAAGCATTATTTATCATTACTTTGCTAGAAAAATACAGCTTTTTCTTTATTTTTTTTCTTGCACTATCTTTTAAAGTAATTTCACTTTCTGAGCTATTAAAGACTTTTCCTTTTTTGTAGAGAAACTCATCGGCGTTCACTGTACTAACGGAATTAATAGAACTGGCTATCTTATATGTAGGTAAGAGTTCTATAAAAACACAAATTATTGTTCAAAAAAGAGTGTTTTTATCAATCTGTAATCCCTTTGGGACAGTATTTTCTCAATATTTCCTATTTTTCTTCAGGTATCTTATAGATGTTGAAGGCTGGGATCCAGAGGCAGCAATTCAAGGTAGTCATACAGTTTGAACTAAGACACAGGTTATAATTCACAATTGCTACAACTGTATTCCCAAATACTTCAATTCTCTTTTAGTATCCTTAGAGTCATGTGCTGGCTTCCATAGAAGATTTTCTCTGTGATACTATTGATTCTATTCTAGGCAAGATTTGAGCATTTGCAAATTGACAGCATAGTAGGAGTACGTTTCAGCTACTTAAAGTATTTTTTCCCTTTTGCTTTGCAGGATTTTCAGTCTTAGATTGCTACCACTACTATTTCAGTTGTTTAAAAAAAAAAAAAGCTGCAAATTGTCAGCTTGCTGAAGTATTTAATATCAATTTAGAACTGGTTTAAATAAAGCATATCATAGTGAACAGAAACTTGCTTTTCACATTTTTGTGGCTCAGTTTGAGCACATTTCATTAGACTTGTGGCTTTTTGTTTTCTTTAGCTTTTGGTGATGCTAGAGGTCATCGCATGGATGGTCTTGTGTATCTCACAGATCTCAGAACAAAACCAATGAGAAGGTAAACAAGAGCTTTTAGCTGTACAGTTAAGATTTTCCAGTATGCATACTGGTATTTTTAAAACTTCACTTCCAGTCATAAACCAAACTTTGAAAGGCTCTTAAACCTTTAGTATGGAACTGCACATATATTGTAATACTTTTGATATGAAGAAGATGAAGTGCAACGTACTGCCTTTGTTCATATTTTGAATTTATATGGTCCAAAAGATTTTTTAATTTGACAACTACTATTGAACATTGGTGTGGTTTTATCCTACTGTAACAAGTGCATTGAGTCTGTATTATCTCTTGGTAAGCTCTAAGAAGCCACTGCACAGATTTCTTCATAAGCATTATGAACTGCCTGCTGTTAGCATGGTAGAACCAGATACTAAAAAAAAAAAAAGGAAATTTAAAGCAAAAAAAATCAAAACAAAAAAAAACCCTGACAGTTTTAGGAATGAAAGGTATGGGAAAGTGGAAGATTGTTCTCAACTCCTCTGTTCATAGTAGTTCATTGTGTGTAAGAATTCTATGCTTGTCATATGCACCTAAGAATAGTTAAACTTTACATCTTCCTAAATTATTTGTGCTAATCATATCTTGTAGCAGTGAATTGATTTTAAAATAGTACCTGAGTAATTTGCATCTTCTTAGTTTAATTGAATGCCCTTTGTTTTACTACTTTACTTCTTTTATAGTTTGTGCATGATTAAATTAGTCCCGTGTCAGATTTTTGAATAAATATAGTGCTTGACTCTCAGCTTTTAGGATGTTCTTCCAAGCTTATGAAGTTTAGGTGTTCTCTGCTTTCCTTGCAGCCCTTCCCCATATAAATTTACAAGATTAAAATTTGTTAACTTACAAATGTCTGTAAATTTAACCTAACAAACTAAAATTTCTGTCATTCTAAACTGAAATTTTTTTCCCCCTCTGAATGGTATGTTTTTAAAAAGGAAGCTTATGTGAGATGTTTTTATTCTTCTTAGTAACCTTGGAATGGATGTATGGGATTCAAATGAAGATGTTACTCCCGCACCACATGCAATGGAAGGACCTGTAGAGCAGTTCCCAAATGAAGATTTTCAGGGGTAATAGGCTGAAACGTGGAAATAAAACAAAAAAAACCCCAAACCACGGAGAAAATAATTGTTATTGAAAATATAGATATTCTAAATGAAATTTTACAAATCTAGCCTACTCGTTCAAAATATATGTACAGAATTCTATGAAACATTGAAAAAATAAGGGAAACAAAGAGAATGTGCATTATTAAATGTCCTTAAGTAATTATTTAAAGTTCTACTTTTCCTGTTCTTAATATTATTCAACAGTAAACTGCAATTAATTTTAATTATTTTTGGAATCACTGGGTTTTCCTACTTAACAAGCACTATAGAATTTTAAATGAATGTCATAGCTTCTACTATGACACTGACAGTTTTATAATTTTACTTACAGTGTGGATTCTTAGTAGCTTTAATACTGATGCAATATCTTTCATATAAATTCTTAGTTAAAAACATTTGTTTTCATTAATGACTTGTAGCACTTCTAAGTATGATGTTCTATTTAAGATAAAAACTTCTTTACAGGTCTGGGAAAAGATTGAGAATTTATGATAACCACTCTCACAATGATTTGCAAGGACAGATACAGATGAGAGATTTTGATTTCATTAATAAGGGACCTGGACAGAGACAAAGACCATATCATGACCATCAGACTCAGGATGATTTAAGAGCACCAATGCAGATGAGAAATTGGGACTACAATAGGGGACCAGGACAGAGGAGAAGACTCCTTCCCGATCACCAGCGTTATGATGATTATCAAGAAGACATGCAACCGAAGGACCTAGACTTCAGTAACAAGGGACCTGGACAAAGGTTGAGACCTTTTCATGGACACCAGTTTCATGATGATTTACAGGCAGACACACAGTCAGGGGACATTGAGTTTAACAGAGGCCATGGACAAAGGCAGAGCTCTTTTCCTGACCATCCATCTCACAGCGATTTGCAGGAAGACAGGCAGTTGAAGGAGTACAATTTTGGTAGCAGGGGTCGTGGCCAAAGACAAAGACCATTCCAGGACCACCAATCTCATGATGAATTTCAGACTCAGATGCGTGTCAACAAAGGTCCTGGACGAAGACTGAGATCTTTCCATGACTATCAGTCACGTGATAACTTGCAGCCACAGGTGCAATCAGGAGATTTTGAATTTGTTAATAGGGGTCGTGGGCAGAGACTGAGACCTCTTAATGATCACTGGCCTCGCAATGACTTACAACCAGAAATGCAACTAAAAGATTATGATAATAAAGGTCCTGGACAAAGGCGTAGACCTTTTCGTGACCATCAGCCTTATGATGACTTAGAGGAACAGACTCAGTTAACAGATTTTGATTATGTTAATACAGGGCATGGACAAAGGCCAGGACCTTTTCATGATCATCCAGGTCACGATGACTTGCCACATGAATGGTGTTCAGACAGGTAAAGAATCCTTGAGCTCTAAGACCAGAATTAGAGGATAAACGTGTAAACGTCAGCAATTTTAAATTCAAGTTAATTAATTTTTTAAAAATAAATTAATTTTACATCCAGTAATCACCTATAAATAATCTGTAAATTGATTCTTTTGATTTATAGAAGGGTTTGAAGTATTGCAGCTTTGAAAGCCGATGTTTCTTAAGTTAGAAAGCTGTGTTTCTTTAAAGTTTATGTGTTCTTTTTACCTTTTTAGAGTCAGCCTGAAACAAAACTCTTTGTCCCACTTTGTATAGAAACTTAATTTTAAAAGCAATCTTCAAGGCAGAAGACAATAAGAACTTTTATTTATGTCCTAAGCCAACAACAATGCTACAAGGAAGTTTAACTTGCATTTGTTTATTCCATGAGTTAATAATTCATTGGAAATCCCCTTCCTTCTGAACTTGCATCATATTCTCCTAAATGTGTATCTCACTTATTAGTAAAGCAATTGGATTCTGACATAATATTTTAAAATATTTTTAATGTTTCAAAATGTATTTTAGATATTTGTTGAGCCAGTAAAGTTCACTTTACGTTCCTCCATTATACAGCCAAAGCAGAGGACGTTATATCATTACAATGAAGCATACTATTTTGAAGAGTTACCATTGAGATAGAAGTTTAATAAAAACTAAGTACATTTTAATAAAAAGTAAAAAGATTTTTGTCTCATTTAATAAGCACATATTTTTCAAAGTTTACAGCCATTTTTACTTTTCTTAACATGCAACTCTTGGTTATTTGCAGAAGTCAATCTTTTTCTTCCCACGAAAATGTACCAGAGCTTCATTTCTCCTCATCCCCTTCACTTCACAGAGATTATGGGTCTGATAATGATGACTTTAACAGAAGTTATAGGTAAATATTAGATATTAAATATTGTTTTCTGACCCTTATGCTGTTACTCCCCCAGTTTCCCAGCTAAGCAGAAAAAAACCAAATTAACTTCATGGTTTAAACCATTGAGTCTGAACACTGAGCAAATAATGCAACTAATCTGTAGTCCATCTATATTGAGTTTGAGTGTGATTATGGAACAGTTCAAGAATACCTGACACAAGTCATTGACATGACAAGTACAGTTCACGCTAACGTACTACAAAATACAAAAAGCTGTTGTCAGTAAGCAAAAAAGCAAATTGCAAATGCTATTTTTAACTCAGCTGCTCTCTACAACAAGCTAATGAGTTTTGCTGAGAAAGTTGGTCAGACACTGAAACAGGTTTCCCAGAGCAGCTGTGAAACCCCCATCCTTCCCATCCATTGAGAAACTGAGAACTCAGCTAGATACAGCTCCTCCACAAACTCATCTAATTAAACCTCCTTTGAGGTCTAATTGGAGCAAGTGGCCCTAGGTACTTCTACAGATCGTTTCTAGTCTAAATTAATTCATGACTCAGTGATGGAGAAGGTTTTAAAAATACAATGATTGTTCTGAATTGGCTTATACACCACTAATTTTACAAAGTAAGGAAGGTACTTGAGAGTAAAGAGAATCCAAACCAGAAAGTGTCTGTATTGTATATGCATTTTTAGATCTTTCCATATGTACTTTGTGTATGTAGGAGAGTGGTTCTTCTGTTGCAGTAGAACTAATAAGGACAATACTTGGAGACACAAATCTAAAGTATATTACTGCCTGTTGAGGCTATCACAAAAATTAAAGCCTGGGCTTAGGAACAAAAATGGCCCCTAGGTTAAAGAAACCCTCAGTAAACAAGGAATTTTACTTAGAAGTGGCACTTGACACAAAATATCTTCCGGTAGAATTACTTACTGTAAAGAGCTGCAATTTTAATCCCTAGAACTGAAAACCTAATGTAAACCATTTTCAACGGCCAACAGAGAGGATTTTAATTTTAGGGTATAAAAACAAGAATGAGGGTCTGAATTTTTCTTTCAAGGTTACCCAAGTTTGATTTCTAATAGCAGCCACCAACAATAAATCAGCTGTTTTATTTCTAAGGATTTAATTGTTCATATTTGTTCTCCTTACAGTAATCGACCAAATTGTCCTGAAGACAATAGGAGGATGCATCCCTCACATGAATTTAATAGAGGAAAAACCAGATTTGCACCATATTCTTCACGACCAATGCATCCATCTTCATCTGTCCACCAAGAAGATAGTTCAGTAGACTATGAAAGAAAACCTTTTAAAGATGAAAATACCAGAGAGATGAAACAAAGTAAAAGATTACCAGTTGTAACAGTTGATTACAATTATGGTCTGCCATTAGATTGTGGACCCGAAGAGGACAAGAGAAGACATTATGATTTAGCTCCAAAGGACAGCTACAACTGGACCTGAATAGAAAGGACAGTGTTTGCACAGCTTAGACTTACTTTTCCCACGTTGCTTTGTATGTGGACCAATTTTCTTTTTTATTAACAATTTCAGTAGAGAACTGGTCTCTATTGTAAGATTAGCTTCTACTAATGTTTGGTTATTTAAATTTATTAGGGTGTATTTCTTCAGTGTAGTTGGACACAATGTCTCAGAACACACAGAATTAAACTAGTCCTTCCTTTTAGTGAAATTGGAACCCTGTACCTTAAACCAAACAACTTTCTGAGTGGTTGTAATTGTGTCTTTTGGTTTACATTTCTTTAAAATGTATAATTGCTGGATGCAAAAGTCATAATAAAATACTGCGCTCTCAGGTAGATTAGCATGAAGAGTACAGAAAAAATACTGTGAAATGAACAGTTATATCCACTTCATCCTTTAATTTGAAAATAGCAGTTTGATTTACTGCTAACAGTGTCTGCAGCTCACAGTTTAGTTTCCTATTTTCTGTACCATCAGCTGAACTGATCTACTTGCACTCTTTTTCATAGCAGAATTTTCCCCAAATTGCTTAGAACATGGAAGCAAATGGAATTTGAATACTGTAAATGTCAAACTTGTTTTTCAGTAATCTCAATATCCCATCCTGACTGCATGTTTTTTCCTGATACCATAGGTTAGGTAAGTTTCAGAATAGTCTGGTACAGATAAATTTCACAATTTTCTCAGCAACACATCCAAATGAGGTAGCTCATATGTCATTAGCTTACCTGTCTCAACTGGCCAAGATCACCAGTTCCCGTGTAGTAACACCTCCCTGTTTGTCAGTCATACCTGTCTTACTCTCCAGTTCTATTTTCTATAGGTTTCTTTTTACAGCCCAGCAGAGTAATGTAATCAGAATAGAAGAATAACCTCTTCAGGTAAGTTACTTCTAAGAGTCACGTATTGTATGGTCTCCTCTGAACTGCCACGTTAGTGGGTCTCAAGAACATCATGCAACAAGTAGCAGCTAAATTCATGCCAGCAGCTGCACAACAGCACCGAGAGCTCCTAGTGAGGATAAACAAACCTTAGTTCATAGGATGAAAAACAGTACTAATGTAATACTTGGGTAAATCAATAAACCCTGCATTCTTAATTACTATTAATTTAATAAATTCATATTTTTAAAAGGCATCACCGTAAATAATGATGAAGCTAGATGATTATATTAATAAATTAAAATGAATCCTAGATACTTAAGTCATGCAGTTAAGAAACGACCTCAAAAGCAGCAGAGCTGATAAAGAATAAAGCAATAGGGTGTAGGTATATTCCAGAAAACTGAAAGGGGGGAAGGGGGGGAAGTGTTCATAGTCAGAACCCCCAACACAGAGCCTTTTTTCCTTTTAACTAGCAGCTTAAAACCCAGATTTCTGAATTCTTGACTCTATAGCTACTAAATAAGTTCTAGATTTAAAAAGAACATCTGGTAAATGCAGTTATCTTGCAACACATGCAAAAAGTTCCCCAAATCAAAGGATTCTGTGGATGTAAATTCAGCCTTTGAATGGTGCATTGCCTTCACAACTGGTAGAACAACTTCGGCTTTGTTCATTGTTCAAAGTAAATAGTTTTCTCATTTTCACAGCAGCCAGTCAATTGTATTTCCCATTAAATCTCCAGTTGTGAGCCTCATTCATGTGGTCTCAGGAGTGAAGCTCTATGTATAAACTGGTTGTGGAACTGACCACTGAAGAGACATTTGTTCCTTTTTCACTTCTTTGGGGTTTTTTGTGGTTGTGTTTTTGTTGGTTGTTTTATGGGTTTTTTAATGAGGGATAAGCTGAGAATCTTTATCTAGGCTTCTTTATTTGGCAGTGAGGAAGATCTGCAACTTGGCCTGTTACATTGGCAGATTCTTTAAAACAACAACAACAAAACCTTCCTGGTATTCTCCAGCAGGTAGCCAAGAACTAGGGACTGGTATTACAAGCATTTGTGGCTTGGGGTTTTTTTATACTATGTATGCAGTATTCATCAAGTGAATAAAGAGCAAATATTTGCTCTTCGTATTTTATTTTTGGGGATTGAATTACATCTTTTAGGATTGCAGTGACCCTACAGTCAATCCTAGGACTCCCTGGTGCTTAATGCAAAGTAATGTGGGGTGTAAGGATTTAGGATCAGCACTAGCACTAACCAGTCCTTGGTCAGCTCCTATACAGTCAGATAATGTAACTCCTGTTACCTGACAAAATAAACCTCATGTCCAAACAAAATTAACAGACACAATGTTTCCACAACTGGCTTTGAGATGACTATGAAAATAGTCAAAGTTGCATTTGATTTACTTATTTATTAGAATTTAGGATAAGGCTTTGCACCCTATTGTTCCTAATGGATTCAGGCAGAGCTAAACCCACCGAATACATTACAAACTGTTACTGACATTTACCTCAAATTCCACAGCTGTGTCATCACTCCATATTTGCATCTGTAGCATTTAATTACTAATTGATCCACATGGTGGAGAATGAAATTAAATGCAATAAAAATATTTCTTGTTTTTTAACCAAATATTGTATTACAGTTGCACTCATTTAAAAAAAAACCCAACACTTTTTTTATTTCATGGTTCTACTAAAGTGTCATAAAATCTCACTGGCCTGTTTCATGCATGTTTTCAGCAAACCTAGAAATAGCTGCTGTTTTATCACAGGCAATAAAAGCAAGACTTGGATGGACTTTGTTGATTTATAAAAGCTATTGAACTCTGAACTCACAGAAAACTACTTTTTCTGTTGTTCTGAAGTTATGATTTAATTTGAGGTCTGATATTTAGCAGGTGGTGAAGCCATGGGGCCAGCTTGCCCTGAGTTGTGATCAAACTGAGTTAAGAAATGTTCAGGTGGTTCCTGGAAAGTGCTGGGCAGAAGTTTGAATTAGCTCTGTGCAGAAAGCTGACTCCTAAGGAGGGCTTGGGGAAGAGGGTGGTCAGCTCCAGCAGAAAACTACAGCATAGAGATATGGCTTAATTTATATGTAGAAATCTGCACTACATGTATAGCTAATTTAGGTTTGTGTATAAATGGTTATCGAAAGAAGGGTTAGAAAGATTTGTGTGTGACTTTTTCTCTCAGGTGGGGGAGAATGTAAAGGACCTATGAGAAGCCCCAAATAAAATTAGTATCCTTTCCTGTTTATTTGCATCTAACGTAACTGCTAGCATGCTGCAGGCTTTTTTTCATGTGCAGAAGTGACCAGTGATGTGTTACAATTCAAATTTGGGCTGCACTGCTACATCTGGTGTGCTAGGAGCCAGCAGTTAAATGACCTGAGCACTACTTGCATGTCAGACATCCAGAAATTGCAGACCCCCAAAGATCGTTTGTGGGTTAGAATCTGCTCGGTGCTGGGGAACAGAGGACTGCATTCCTTGTCTGAGGCTCAGCCAGGGGATATGAATCCCTGGGCACAGTGAACAGCAGTTTGTTTAAAACATGTGTGCAAACAAAAAGCAATAGCTTCCATGCTGTTATCAACCACGAGTGTTTGCTTCCTCTCCAGGATGACTCATTTGCTCCAGCTGTCAGTGGACTGTGCTTTACTGGTTCCAGTGGACAGGAATTACCAAACCTGTAGATCCCTTTCTTCTTGTGGGGAGTCAGAAAAAAAAACATTACAAAAAGGAATGAAGTGAAGAGGCAACCTGGCTCTCCTTCCGTCTGAGGTGAGAAGACAGAGAGAGTTGAAGGATAGGAAAAAAAATAATTGAAAAGAGAAAAATTGAGAGGGGGGGGAAATGAAATTGTGTGGGGAGAGAGTGACCAGTGTGAGGAAAGAAAACGTGCAAGAGATGTGTGTAAAAAGCCAGTGAAAGTACTGGGTGTAACAAGATGGCACATGGTGGAGGGAGGAGTTCCTGGCTACTTCTTATCAGGGCCTTCTACCTGTGCCTGTGGCTCTGTGTAAGCACCATGCTGATATAAATAACAGTTATCAAAAAAAAATACAGAGGCATTCAGACCATTAATCCTGCAGTAAAGCCATGAGGGAGCTTAAAACTAATTAAGGCTTCCCTTTAAGCTTTAAATCTAGTCCATATGCAGTATAATATTCCGAAGATACTCCCTCCAGAATCCAATGAGAATTTCAGAAAAATCAAGTGAGAAACTCCTTTAAGATCTGTTTTATACATTGAAAACAAGCTAGGCTTTTACTGGATACCAGGAATCCCATAATTTGAGGAACCTGAGAATCAAATCCAAATTGTTTATTACAAATACCTTTCACACTTTCAAGCTATAATGTTGCTATTACCATACTCATCACACAAAAGTTGCACTTTAATTGGTAACAAATCTGAAGTATCTGCCTCTGTAAGAAGCGCAACAAGCAAGTCAATGCAAAGTCATACTGAAAACAGTAGGCATTTTCTTCCTTTGTAAGGAATGGTTAGGACTGAATGTTCCACAAAGGAAGATGTGAGAGCCCCAAAGACAGATAAACTCAAAAGCTGATAGATGGGGATGATGCTCACAGTAAACTCAAAAGCTGATAGATGGGGATGATGCTCACAATTTTTCAAAGGACCTCTTATAAACAGAAGCTTACTTTTCAAGTTATACTACCAAAAGTCTATACAGCAAAATTAACCCTTTAAGAAGATAAGAGAGCACAAGCCATTGCTGATATGTTAATTGCATCTCAATCCATCTTTGAGCTGTATTCAGATGTTCAGGGATGTGCATAGTAAATTCAAGAAAGAAAATACAAACTGGCATTGCAAAATGAACACTGCAGCAGATTCACCCTTGTGTGCACACCCTGGATGGAAAATGGGACCACCATACCCTGGTAAATATATCATGTTGGAGCTATTTAATAGCAATTCTGATGCACGGTGAATAGTAAATTTAGATTTTCAAAAGTTACACACCAGAAATCTTTGGTGGGCCTAAAAGATATTCTGAGAAACAGTGTTTACAAAATTAAAGAAAATAACCACTTGTTTTCTATCATTTAATAAGCTATTTATAATAAAATAGAGAGCAAAGGATATGTTCACCCAACTTGTTTTTAAATCTAATTTAAGCTCATTAACTGTAACAGATCTTGTGACGCTGGCCACAGATTAGCCTTCTTTTCTATCTTTGAAAAGCAACAGCTTTTGGAAAGAGCTGGACTAGATGTGAAACCTCTGGCCCTGTTTATTCAGCATTATAGTGTGTTTCTGAGTCCTTATGTCCCTGATGACAGAGGTGCTTTTCTGTTTATGCTCTTTGTATTCAGATTGTGCACACCAGAATTATATGCACTTTTTTAACTGCACAAGCTAATGTCCCTCTTGCCTTAGCTCATGAAAAAAAGAACAACCTGACTATTGAAATTAAATAAAGGAAAAAAACCTTAGGGCCATACAAGCTTAAATAATAAAAGAACTTAATAAAAGGTCTCTACTTGTTTCTCTCATGTTATTTTCATGTTGTTTTTCCACAGGCTTATGCAGAAAGACCTGCAGATTTATAGGAGGAGTTTGACCTCATTATTTCCATTTCTCTTTGTCTCTAACTGTGGCTCCTCATTTTTGCATGTTATCTTGATTAAAAAAAACCCACTTAGATACTTGACAGGAGCTTTTCTCTCCTTCAGTCTTCTTTTCAGATACAAAGTATTCATTTCATTTTTACATATGAATGTATATCTAAGTATAAATGTATGTATAAACATATATGTAAATTTCTGTCTATAAATAGACATCTCTGCTCTCCTAAATGTCAGTGAGAGATCAGGTATAAAGATGTAATTGTCCATGTGACTTACAATTATTAAATCTCCAAATACTTCAGAGTTTATAAACTACATAGGCATACAAGTCTGACATTCACAGAAAAATTGTCTTGAATGCACAATATTAAATATGATCAGAGTAAATGAAATCTGGTGACATTTGGAATCTTTCAGACCTTGATGATTTTCACTGATTGTTACTACAATCCTGTTTGATGTTGAGAAATTGAAGCCTATCAAACTTTCTTCTCAAATGTTGCTAAATCAGGGCCGTGACTTCACCCTGCTTTGTCTCTCAGAACACAGCATTTCACTGGTATTGCTGGGTTGTTTTTTGGACTACGAGAGCTATCGGTCAGCATCCAGCCTCCAGTCACCATTGCTTATCATGAGGAACCTAAACAGAAGACCATATATAAGTTGCCACTTTTTAAGGAGGCTTTCAAGATTATGCGGTTAGTGAAAAGTTTCCCCAGAGTAAAAATAAGACAAAAGCATGAGAGTTGGCATGGAAACTACTGCTTAGATAATAAAAAATGAATGCACCTTTAAATAAAAAATAAGCAGAATAGCAATAAGAAGTTTTAATTAGCAAGAAACACAAGATTAGCCAAGAAAAATCCCTCAGCAATCAGAAATCTGATATTAGTGATACCAGTAAAAAGGGAGATAAAATGGAAAATGAAAACTAGAAACATGAAATAATGCTTGAAGATTAAACAGTTAAATATATAAAAATAAACAAGAATTTTAAATTATGCTAGAAATAGCCTAGAAGATAACTGGTTAGTTTGGAGACCTCAAAACAGAAAGCATCATTAAGAAATACTTGTTGCAAAGAACCTGCACAATTTACCTACATAAGATCATTACACGTAAATTTCTTAGAGCAATTTTCCCCCAGATAATCAAAATTATGGTAGCGATTAACACAGCAGCAGAGATGTCTGAACACACTGCTAAGCAAAGCCGAGCTTTGAAGACCAGCTTCTCTTCAGACAAGATTTCCAAGGGAATTTAGAAATCAAATAAGACAGCCACTAAAATACATGCAAACTATTAGGAAAATAATATTTTTTTAGCAGACTAGGAGGCATCAAATGTTACATCCACAGTTACAGAGAGGTTGATGTGATCCTGAGCAATGCAAATCTACAAACTCTCAGGACACAAAAAAAAAAAAAACCACGGAAAAATAAAGCTGTAAGACTTGAACATGTAGAAGATTATAGTATGTCAGGTCCAATCAGGAGGGATTCCACCAGAAGAACTATGCCTCTGTCATCTACTGTTTGCACAGCTGTAGTAGTTGGAGACTGCACCTATTTTTCCCCAGGCTCTGTAGGCATACATCACAAATAAGGAAGCTGCAGTTGCTGTGAATCTGCAGACTAAGCAGTAAGACTTCACAGGTGGACACAGCTGGCAGGAGGAGGAAAACAAAATAATTGAGATCAATGCAGGAAGTAATATTCATGACATACGGAGTGACTGGAAATTACTGGGGTTTATCTAATTCAGAAACAGGTTTGAGGGAGTAGACTGCCACGCAGCAGGTTTGCTGTGGAAGGAGTTGGGGGGAGGGACTCTTTTAACATATGCAAAAAGAAAAAGGAGAAAATGTACTTCTACTCCTTGAAAAATGGGTCAAAACAAAAGCAATGTGTAAATAGAATTGGTGTGCCTTTTAGAGCAGGTGAACAGATGCATAGACAAAGAAGAATTAGTTTTCATAAGATGTGGCGAAAGGATTGAGCAGAAGATACAAGTGAACATTTACATAGTGATATGCTTTACATAAATGTCACATCAAAATGCAAAAATACATGGTGTGAAACTTGAATAATTGTGTTTCAATCCAAAACACCTGCTATTAGGTAAATAATAGATCATTCTTTCTGTCTTTTGCAGACAGTTCTGTTGTGATGGCAGTTTATGATTTCAGCAAGTATTCAGTGCTTTAAGACCCACCATCAATATTTTCCCTGCACTTATTTTTACCAGATAGGATAACCCTGCTGGTGCTCTTCAAAACAAATTTTACTGCATGTTTGATGGGCACACTGCCTTGACTGCTATTGAAACAATACACAAAATGTTTTTAAGGAACCTAAGAGGAAGTAGGGTGTGAGAATTGGAAATAGCACCTGAGAGTCATTTCAGTAACGCCCACAGCAGAACAAGATGGCTGCTGATTCCTAGCTAAATAAACGTGGAAATACTATCAGGGACATCTGTTGTACATCCCTGTTAACAGCATCAAGCATGCAAGAAAAATATATCTACCTTCTGCCTACTCTTTGCTGCTCTCTACCTCAACTCCCCACTGCTCCTCCCTATCGTGGTTATCATGTGAAAACATGTACACAGGTGGGACAGGAGTACACATGTGCCTCAGCTCATGGGTCAGGGACACAGGCAGATGCACGTGCAACACATGATGGTATAAGATGGCAGAAAGGAAGGTATGCCTAGTTTTACAGAACTTTGATAAGAGGCTCTTGGCCTCCAATTAAATCCACTGTATTTTTTGTGTATTCTGCTACAGGAGGCATACTGAGCTATGAAAAGGTTCGTTACTACATCAGAGCCATGACAGGAAAGAGAAAAGGCATTATGTGGGTGTAGCATGGTGACAAAAAAGTCTCTGCCACCAAAAATGAAGTCTGTGGTTTGTTCTGGCCACATTCTGTGATGCAGAGGCCTTGGGCTTTACTCATATTGCTGGTGTTTGGTTTAACCTGAAGCTGCTGCTTTAACACCAGCTCCCAGGCACCACAGAGCTCTCACCAAAGGACAGGAGAGGGAAAGAGGCAACAGGGCAGATCTTTCTAGAGGCTCAAGTATCGGCTGGACCCACGTGAGTATTAATAGATTGAGGTATTATGTACCAGTGTCTTGTTTATAGAATGACAGTGAATGTGCAGATGGCAGAGGTACATCTGTTTGGAGTACAGATGTGTTAGCAGGGAATGCATGAGCAAACCCATACATGAAGAGTTAACTACTACAGGGAAAAGCAATCAGTCCAGTAGAAAGGCAGGGGTCAGCAGAAATCCCTATGGAAAGGTTTAGCGTGAAACATGCACCATGCAGGCTTTGAAGGAAAACTTTTATGATACAATGTTATGCAAATTCATGTATTTATGCAAGCTTATGCATCACTTAAAGGAAAGAAAAATCTATTCTTGTGTTTTCAACTTATCAGATGAAAGGTTACATACGTCAGCTACACTGACATCCCCGTCTGGGTTCATGAATTTAAATGATTAGTCAGGGGGTAATGTCTCAATTTGCATTTCTCTGGAGCTGATCGAAGCCGGTAGCACGCACTTGGAAAGCTGGGTCTTCTGTCCCAGGAGTTAAGAAGAACGGCAGCCCAGGGTACCCGCCTGGCGCAGCAGGCTGCCAGCCGGCATCCTGCGCACCTTTAAACCCCGTCCTGCTCCACCGGCTGCCCGCAGCTCAGCCGGGCCAGGGGCACGGGATAGCCGCCTCGGTGGAGAACGAGACGGGAGAAATTGGAAGGAAACGCAGTCGGTTGTGGAACCACCGGGGCTGGGCTGGGCCGGGCCGGGCCGGGCAGCGGGGAAAATCCCTTGTTGCCTGGGGAGGGTTGGTGCCTGTTCATAAACCCTTGCGAGTAACTGAAGCGAACCGCGACGAGGCCGATTCCCGCCCCGCCGGGGTGCAGGGCAGGCAGCCGCGCAGCGGGACAGAGGGAGGAGGTGCCCTCCCGCTCTGCCAGGCTCAGCCCCCGGAGGCGCCGGGGGGCGTCCGCGCGCTGAAGAGGCGGTGCCGAGCGCGCTGCTCGCCGGGAGCTGTAGTCTCCGCAGGCCGAGCGTCCACGCTGCAGCACCGGCTATAAGCCGAGGGGCAGCGCACTTCGGCGAGTGAGGAGTGCAGCCTGAGCCTGCCGAGTTGCCGGCCGCCCTCTCCCGCCATGCCAGCAGGGGAGAAGAGCCGCCAGCCGGTAGAGTGGAAAGGAAACGGGTGTACTTTGCGTTCCGGTGCCTCTCTTCTGCCCTAGGAGTGAGGGACTGGGGTACTCCCCTCTCAGCTTAGCCCCCAAACCTGCAGATGGTACGTTCCGCCGGAGGCCGGCACCTCCTCCTCCCAGCCGGCTCGGCAGGCTCCATGGTCGGTCCTGCTCAGTCCAGGCGCTGCGTGCGCCCGCCCTCCTTGCTCTTAGAAGCGCGCTCTCTATTGGCTGCGGCCGAGCACCCTTGCCAATCAGGAAGCGGCTATCATGGAGGAAGGGAATAAATACAAGATGGCTGCTCATATAAAACCAGGCATTGGGCTTCGCCCCGGCGATGGGGGAATAGAAGCTTTAACTCGTGCTCCGAGGGTTGTGCACCGTTCCTGCCCGCACCGCTGCCGTCCCCCTGGGGGGAGTGAGACTTTGACCTTTGCCGGCCACAGCTGTGCTCAGCCGCTCCCCGCGGATCACTGGTGGGGCCGAGGCCGGGTGCAGCGCCCGAGAGGCCCGAACTAGGCCCTGGGCCCTCCTTCCTGGGAGAACGGCGTCGGCCCCCCCACCCCGCCTGCTGTCCCGCCGTTCCCCTCCAGCGAGGCCCAGCTCCGGGCGGCCATGGCCGTCTCCAGGTCGGTAGGAGTCGGGAAGGGTGGGGAAAGGAGGGCCGTCAGCGGCGGCCCAAAGTCCATGGCCCTCCGTGTGGCTCCCCTTTGGGGAGTGCGGGGGTGAGGAGGGGTGCCCTTCCCAGCTCCCCCACCCCCCTCCGCCTTGGGAGTCTGCGGAGGCCTCACTGGGGCCTCCACGCTATGGGCGTCTCAGTGGGGTTTGGGGGTAGCGGCGTGCTCCGACACCAGGGATTGCTTCCTGGCCTGGGGCAGCTCCGGTCCCTGGCGTGCAGGGAAGCCCCCTCCCTTCCTCAGGCCGCAGGGACTCAGCCTGGGGCGTCTCAGACTTCCTCCGGAATTAGACGCCTTCGTTGCGTTGGCCGGCCCTTCCTCGGGTTAAACTGCTAGGGAATGGGGGATAATGATACCGAATCTTGAAAACTGGTTTGCCTTTCAGAGCACTTAGTTGTAAAGAAACCTGAAATAAAACAAGCTTCCATGGAGAAAAGTGATTAGTGTGTTCTGGCTGTGCCTCAAGATGTTGGGTAGTATCTGCTTACACACATGTGCGCTGGGGTGTGCCAGTGCTTAAAGTATTTCATAGATACAGAGGTGTGTCTTAATAGAGCTATTTTATAAAAAATGCTGAGCACATTTTCCTGCCATCTTTTTTTTTTTTTGTTAGTAAAATAGGGACGTTAAGCTTCCTAACAAGATAGTTAAAGGAAACCATAAATCCAAATTAACCTTGTGATAGATTAGATTCAAGTCACGTGCTGGTAGTACCTCTGTACTTCCGAAGTGCTATCACAAAAGTAAATTTATCTGAAGCTGTGTATGAATAAGTTTACAATTCCATGTAGCAAAGTAAAGCTGTGTATGTTTATAATGGAAACCAATTATTAATCAAAACTTATAGCAGCAGTATACATTTTAAGACTCCTAGTAGTGGGTGTTTTGAGCTTTGTAGTTTCTACAAAGTATCCCCCTATCTCATTTTTTACCAACTTGACATATATTTATTTGTTGTTTCTTCCTCAAAGCTGTTCATAAGATTCTAGTAATAGTAAGGATTGCTGTACCAAGTCTCCAATGTACATTGAAATAGTACTGCAAGCCATCATGTAAAATAGAGCAGTAGTCAAATTAAGTCCAGGGCAGTCTGCTTAAATAACTGTGCTAAAGTATGTGTGATATGGGGGCTAACTGGAATATCAAGATACAGCTTTTCAGCTGTATACTGGGGTTGTGCCTACTGTAGAGGTTGTTTTTAAATTCTGTCAATAACGTTTCTGTATTTATGTAAAACCACGTGGCTTTGGTGAAAGTAGTAGTGTTCTGTACAGAGATGTAGTTAACACCTGTTTGGTGTGGTAACTGACATGAAAAAACCTATTTTTGACCTGGCTGGTTCTAAGCTTCAGCATGGAACACTGAAAAAGTTGCTATGTTAATCATGTAACATGATATGTTGCTTTGGATTTTAAGATTAAAATGTTACACAATTCAACATAAGGTACACAAGTTTAATAAAGGTGCTGTAATACTTGTGGGTTCATATAGAATTGTTTCACTTCCACAGGAAGATTAGGTAAAAGAATTATTTGTTTTGGTGTGCTGTAACGTCGTGGTTATCTGGCAAACTCAAATGTTTCTATAGTTGTAAGAAGTGATACTGTGTAAAGTTGCCCTCACCCCTTTTTTTAATAGATACAGCAAAACCCTCCATGTCCCTTCAAAGTTACACAGTAATTCTTGACTGAACCTTTTGGGGGCTTCACCATAGGAACACTGATGATAGAATATTAGTGTTGCTTTTGTAAATAAAATAAATCTTGTTTTCAACTTTTACTTCAGAACACTGAATTTCTGAGGTCCTTTCCTTTCAGGCATGTTAAAAATAATGATTTTGTACACTTGATATGCCACATAACAGTGTTTTTGTAAAAGCTGTAGTTGTTCCAGCTTCTGTACCAGCTCCGTTTAATTGTAGAGATCTGCACTTTTCTTTTAGGTAGGTAATTACACTGTATATTTTTGAAGGGCTAACATAATACTTCCTTGTTGAATGATTCTAAATACACCAGTGGAAAGTGAGGAGGTTGGTTGAAGTTAATCTTTCTCCATGGACAACAGTCTTTGAGTGCATACCAAACATTGATATTAACAAAATGGTTCATTTGGGTTTTGTATTGGAACCATATTATTAAAAATAAACATTTTTTGGGAGAGCTATTTTTACATTCTTAAAACTGTTGCTTTCCCAGTAAAGTTTAGTTTCCGCTCTGGAAGTGTTTCTCAAAGACTGTTTAGGAAGATCAAAATAAATATAGGGAATGTTTTGAAATATCTCAAAATTAGGTCAAGAATTTCCAGCTTTTTATTAAGTGACAATTATTTTTATAATTACCTTATTTGTAATCTATTGGCAAAAGAGATTCAGGTATTTTATTTTGTATTATATGCGTACGTACTTGTTTGGTTTACCAGATTCTGCTGTTACATGGACTGAAGATCTGCTTCTCTATATAATTTCTGTGATGGTACACTAGAAAACAGACCTAAAAGCAGAACAGTAGAGACCTCATACCAAAAGATGTTGCAGGACAGTTGCTTCGTATATGCTCATCTCTTTGGTAGCTTTGTGCTGAAAAGACCAGCTAATGAACACCATCCTCCAAGGCATGTATAGATGCCAGAAGGGTTGAAAATTCTTGGTAGTGGAACTGAGAAGGGGGGGAAAAAAAGGGGAAGTGACAGTTTGCTTTATCTTTGTTCTTGCAAGTGAATAAATACGATGGCTCACTAGTGACCTTTTGGGATACTTTAGATGAAAAAGTAATACTCACAATTTATGAAAAATGACAGTGCTCATAGATTACTTGGGGTGATAGAGTTTCAGTAGCTACTGAAAGGGACTATCAATAATTATCTAATAAAACTTATTTTCCAGTTTCTTTAAGGTATTTAAATGCACCTCATGTATCATTATGTCAGTACTAAGGCTGTTAATGGCTTTCTCTTATCTTTGAGGGCCTTCACAGAATGAACAGAAACAAATATGCCTCTGAAATGTGATGAAATGCACGAAGCTGGTCAAAAGCATTAAGAATAAGCAATTTGATTTTTATTAGGTATATCTTTAAGTTCACTCTTAAAGACAACCTTTTCAGGGTATTTCCAAGGCACTTGCTTAAGTATAGGAGAGCATAACAACTTGATCCTCATGCACACCATTCTTGATTCAGCTTGTATAAGTTTAATATTAGTTTCTAGATTTTTTCAGCGTTTTTATGTACTTGGATGTGTATGCAACTGGTAGTATGTGGATTAGGAACCTAGTTTTTATTTTTAAATAAGTGTTAGAAAGCTATGATAGTAAAGCTCCTGGAAAATAAGTGGGCCTCATATGTTGCTCTTGGCTCTTAAGTATAGGGCTGTGAGTTCCCAGGAACAATTGGCTGCACTGGTTTGCATCATTATTTATGAAACACTTCAAATTTATTACTGCGTCACTGGGAGGTTGAAATTCTATCAAAATTATCCAAAATATCTTCTATGGGCTCTATGTACTTTTTAGACATGTTCTTTTGGGGTTATAACAAACTTTATAAAGAAAGAATTCAGCTCCTAGCTTGTTTGGAAGCTATTACTTTGCTCTTGCATGAAAAGCAAGAGTTAAATTGAACAAAAGCAGTATGTTCACTACTCAAAGGCATATGCTTGTACCATCAGAATAGGTACATGCTCTGTAACAATGCAATTACAGGAGTTCTCACTCAAAAGGGGTTAAAATAGTGTAATTTCCCTTGCTGATGGAGACTTGAAGACCAGAACAGGGGACTGGCCCCCTGGGAGGGGGGAGCACTGACACTGTCATGAGGAGGGGGAAGGCAGCAGTAGCATGTGCTCTACTGCCCAAATGAGATAGAGCTGTAAAATTTCTCAGATGCCTAACAGACTGAAATGAAAATCAAAAGCATTGCCGAGGTAACTTGTAAATACACTGCTTGTAGTGGTTATGTCCTTACAGCTGGTTTAATTTCCTATTTTTTCTTACAGTTTTTGTAATGTAATCACTCGTATGTTTTGGGCTGCATTGTTGGATGTATGTAATAGTTTACAAATAAAACTTGTACAGCCGAGTGCTGAGTGTCATATACTGTATGAAATACACATTCTGTGATTGAATGATACTCATTTTAGCATTTGTTTGGCTTCCATATGCATTATAATATTGTGACCAGTGGGAGCTCTTATTTCATTCCAGATGTCCCTTCCACTGCTCTGTAGGAAGTAAAAAGATTTCTCTGTTGTCCACATCCCCACCTTCATAACTATCTACCCCACAGTCTCCCATCTGTGAGAAGTAAAATCATAATCAATTCTTTGTGTATCATCACACTATTTTTGTTCAGGATTCTGTTTAGTTTGCTTGTTGGCCATATATTGGAAAGTGTACTTGATTATTTAGTGGTCTGTAAGTGTTTTAGTAGGGGCTTGAATTTTTTCAGCTGTGAAGCTGACCAGGCTGGGATTTGAACAAATGATGGAATACCATAAAGGATTATGTCAACGAGAAAAGCTCCATTAGAACTTAGGCTGAATTTCATTGTATATGTCAACCCTTGTCAAGTGTAAATTTTACTTTAGTTATGATTTCTGGGCTATTTCTTTACTAAGATATAATGCCTGGGAGGGAGTTGCTGTTTGAGAGAAGATTTATACTGTAAATGCCTAGTAATATTGCCTTGCCTTTTGCTGGGTGCTGGCTACTGTTTTTCAATAGTGTTTGACATTAGTGATGTAGTTCCTGCAACTCTAAGGGTTTTTTTTCTGTGCAGTCACACAATGTTAATGCACTGGATCATATGCTGGGATAATTAGGAGCAGTTCTATACCAGTTGGTCTTTACTGTCAAGACTTCTCCCTTGGCCAGTTAAACATACTGGTACACATAGAACTGTAGAGTCTAAACAGATCATTTCTTTGACAACAGTGAGCAGTTCACTGTCACTTTCAAGCCTCAATTAATTGAAATCAATGAATTGGAAGTTCCACACCTGATGGCCTGTGGGGACCTGATCCAGGCAGAATGCTTACACTGGGATGATCAGGTCTTTATACAATTAAGCTGCTTATGTTGTGAGTGGGCAACATATTGAAGATACTGTTGATAGTCTCTGTATCTTCACCTGGTCATTAGCTATCCTGCTCCTAGCTTTCTAATTCCTCGATAGCTGGAGGGCTTTCAAATCCACATCATGCAGTTCCCACAAATGTGCCATAAGATTCACTTTAAATATAACTGTCCCTTCAAATGGAGATCAGCCCTCTGTTTGGAGACATAGCTTTAGGCAGCAAGAAACTGAAGATTAGCATGAAGAACAGAATAGGTCATTTGTTGCAACATTTGTCTACCATACCTGGGTACAGTTGTGTCTAGCTTAGTTTTACACTGAATATGCAAAACTGATTGGAAAGTAGTGACCATGCTAGTTGTGGTGGCTGTTTTGGAAGCGCTTGCTTTCATGTTTGTCTCTTATTTTTTATTTTGCTGTGATAATGCACTGCAAGAGCAAAAGGCTTCTTATGTTTAGGGACTGGGGGTCAATAATATTTTCTGTGTGCTTTTATTCACAAGATCTCCTTTAGTAACTAGGCTCATATGCATATACTTGTATATTCTGCATAAATGTTGATTAGGGAGATAATGTTCCCCCTTGTGACAGCCAGCCTTGCTATTCTGATGAAGAGCAATGCACATAAATTTGTTTACTGTTAGGAGTATTCTTGCCTGCAATCTTTTTCTAAGAATTAGTTTATTTTAGGATTGTTAAATAAAATTGAGTGGTAGTAATCTAGTGGTGGAAGGGTCTGGTCTGGTTTGCGATGTCTGTTGCAGTTGATACCCTGATCACAGACCTACTGATTCAGGCTTTAGTCTTTTGAAAACTAGTGTGCTTTAAATCCTCTGCATTTGATGACTTGTGGGAAGGACTCACTTGCCTAAGCTAGGTGTTTGGTGTTAGTTTAGATGGTATAATGTGTCCTTGCTACTTCAGAATGACAAGGATCTTCTGCACCCTGTGTTATGTCTCTGACCCCATGTGCATAACTCATTCTGAAGTGTCTCGGATGCGACTAGATGCCTGTTCTTAAGCATCAGAATTGATGTTTTTGTCAGAAACAATTTCTAATGAACTCTGTCAGTGTAAAAGCTCATGTGATATTTCTTAAAGTACTCACTTAGAATGTAATGCTGTTCATAAGGGCTTTGAATTGCTGCTCCAGTTTCTTGCTGATACTTTTTTTTCTTTCACTTGGGAAATTTGAGATGTTCTAATAACTGCTGAAGTGTATCTACCTCTTTGAACAAGTTACTGCTTTGCAGTGAGCTCATACAGCATGAGTTCACATAGAGGTGGTGTGTATGGTTGCCATCCTATTGATGAGCTGACTCAGGATTGGAAGGTGACAGTCAAAAGGATTATCTAAGCCATGGCTTATGAGTTAAAAGCACCAGACTTCATATTTCTAAGCTCTGATAACAGCAGTTAACAGAGAAGTAGCTTTCATTGGTATTTAAATTTTTTTTGTAATAATCCATAAATCTTTTTTGGTTTTCTTTTGATTTTTTTTCTTCACACATGTACTCCCTGTATTTGTTTGCTTGTCTTCCATATTCTTACAGCAACTCTCTGACAAGCCTGTATTGAGCTCTTTTGTGAAATAATGAATTTTATCTGCATTGTTAGAGCGTTGCACTCCACCTC
>VZTU01017146.1:23345-51721 GCA_013400835.1 Zapornia atra | reverse complement strand
TAATGGCATCATGCACTTTTTAGTAATTGTAACCGTCATAATATATTCCAAATTATGTTACACTAACATTATGTGATTTAGGCATTTTAGGAGGGGGTATTTGCTTTGCATTTGCACACTGGTCTTTCTGATCTTGACTCCCACCCAGCACCAAAAGACCATAACCAGTTTTCTGCATTATTATGATCCTAAAGATATCACTGATTTGTATCATAACTCTGCAAATGAGCCTCTGGTAAATATTATTTGACCTTTAGTGGACAGAGAAAAAAATAAATAATGGAAGCAGCAGCTCATCATAATATAAAAAGCACCCAGATTTAGAATCGTTTGATCTGTTTTGTTAGCAAACCCTATTTTTATTTTTATTTTTTTTAAATGTTGGTGATTGCGAATGCAGGTTGGATTTACATTCTGTTTTGTATTCTCAATTTTAGGAATAGTCTCAGTTGATCAGAACAGGTCTTAATGTTTAAACGTTACTATATTGCAGCATTTTTTCCCTCCTGCAGATTACATCAGAGCGATTGAATAGGTAATAAATGGGTCAGTTTGGGGCAGCTTCATTTCACTGGATGGTTCTGGGCTATGAGGCTTCAAAAACAGAAAGAGAGAGAAAAAGAGAAAGAAATAGGCAATGACATGAAGGGACACAGGCAAACCTGAGCCATTGTCAGCATTAACCCTCCCCCATTCCCAATGATACTGCCTAGCTAAATGAAGCACTGCCACATATATATCAGGCAAGGTTATTACCACACTGCTCTGTAAACATGCTATGCCTCCTGGACATCTTCTATTTTTATTTCATTTTTGTGTTATATCTTATATGTTAATCTAGGCTGGCGAGAGTCAGGAGGCATTCATAGCATTGGGCCAAATTCATTCCAGGTGTAGTTCCAGGTCCATTGACTTCAATGAAATTACACCTGGGATGAATTTGGTCTATTATTAACTATAGAGATTACGTGTCCAGCTTCCTTAGTATACTAAAATACCCAGAATACATATAAATAATGAAGTATGTAATTACAGTCCTGTTTTTAATTTGTGTTCCTAAATGTGCTGATGCTTTTGCAGATGTTTATAGTTATAGCTATGCTATTGTAGTATATTTTTGTTTAATACAAATATATCTGAGTTTTTCTCTAAAAGAGAGATACACACCTAATGTTTACTTTCAAACGTCTCAGTAAGCCTTTCAAAATTCATATGATGTCTGATTCCATAAGTATAATATTAAATTATATTTGCCTTGAATAGTGTATGTGTACATATATAGAGAGAGATACGAACATACGCAAGGCATCATGATGCCAGTTAGAAACATTCTGCAAGGAANAGGCATCATGATGCCAGTTAGAAACATTCTGCAAGGAATGAGCTGAACTTCTTATTGATTATATGTTAATCAATACACACAAATAGGTGATCCTGTCAGGGTTGATAGAAGCCAATAGAACCTATCAATATTAAAGATTTCATTCATTTACATATTTGCTGTTCCAAACTCTTCGTAACAGGTCAGTTGACAGGAGTTTGTTCCTGACCAAGCCCAAAAAATAGGCGTTTTTTAAGCGGGCTCATCCCTCATCAGGACACATTAAAAGCATAATTATGACTTACCTCTGCATTCATCTTCTAACTCTGTTCACTTCCCCTTTTATCGTTTTGTACATTCCTGCATCTTGGAGTATTACACACTGTGAAGACCTAGTAAGCGAGTTAAAGTCAGATGACGCTAACGAATCCCAGCGCAAATGACTGAATCAATAGGAAACCAGCCACTGCTGTTTAAGTGTATCGATAAATGTACCTTTATTTTCTCTTGAATGGATAAGTGTCGCAGTTAAGAGTCCTATGGATCTCTTAATTGAAAGTTAATTTTAAATCAATAAAGAGAGTCATTTAAATATTGATCAGTCCTTTCTACACGAATTGTTAGCTGATTTTTTTTTGAAACAACTTTGTTTAAATGCAATCAATAGCCCACAATCAGTGCGTTCCATAAAAAATTGACAGATGTTCCCAAAATGCCTGCTAGGCATAATCTTATCTGTTTACATACGTAGCATAGATATTTCAGTCCTTTTCAAATGTACCTGGGTATCTATGGGAGAAATGCTCTTTCTTTAAATACCAAGCTGCACTATTAAAACACATTCTTCCCCTTGTTTTTCATTAGGGTGGTTTAAAATTAAAAAGGAAGATTTATTGGATTTCCTTTGATGGTACAAGTAATATTCCTATTGTTTTATTAATGCAAGCAGACTACAAAAGAAGAATGCCCTTGTTTTGCTCGACGGGAAAAGAGATATAAGCACTTATTTGAAGCATGTGTACCTTGGAATTTGTGTGTCATAATCCATCAGATGTGTTACTATACGCAAAATGATACTTAACTTTTAATTATATAGATATTTCTGTGCACAGTGTGTGTTGAATATCATCTCTCTTGCTCCATGGCAGCACATAGAGAGACTTTTCTTTCGTTTCAATTTGACAAAGCACACAGTTAAGTTAAAAGGATACAAATTTCATTTCATGAGAATTGTTGAGATTAACCTAATAAAAGAAACTTAACTACATGTGACTTTCAACATTTCAGCAAATATGCCACTCTTCTAACATGCCTTCCCACAGCCACCGTAGTGGCCTGCTGCAACTTAGTATGTCACACGTAGTGATGAAGTCATACTGGACATTATGGTACGAGCAATGCCAATTGCATTCTTCTCCTGTACCCTCTAATTAAGTCTGAAGTCCTGAAGTTGTCCTTTATTATTATTTTTCTTATTTTTCAATTTTCAAATCCAGTGCCTTTTAAAGATGATTCGTACTTTTACGTAATTAAACCCTTTTCAAAGTATGAGACAATAAAGTTAATTATAACAAATTGCAAAATTATTTGTGTACAATTTTGTCAAAAGAAACATTTTTAGTTTCAGTGATGGATGTGACTGAAATATAAAATAAAACTGACTGAACAATTATTTTGACTGACATTTGACTAAAAAGTAGCACCATAATCATATTTCCTTTCTAAGCAACAAACTAAAAATTAAGTCACATAGTTAAAACCGTTTATGACACATAGTAATTTAAGGCAGAAAATAATAAACAAAATATCTTTTTTTCAAGAGTGTTATCTAAGGAGAATAGGGGTTGCTTGGGGGGGAAATAAATCTGTCATGCAATATAATTTACTCCATTTTTGCTGTTAATACAAATGCTTCCCACGGTTCTGAAAATCTACTATTTCTTAATCCAGCATTATTGGCCTCTTAGCGGTACATTTCAAACCCATTTTGTTCCCTTTTCTGTTAGAACAGCCATAGCAAAAGGGGAGATGAAAAAGAAACGGCCAGGTATCATTAGTTCATATGCATATAGGTTCGGCATGTGAGGATACTGTTCCTAGGATCGGCCTTAAGATGTGACTGATAGATCTTATTTGTCTGATAGAGTTGACCAGGGAAATAGAGCTACAGCTGGTTACTTCATTAGGTCCTCTCATTGATTGAACCCTGCTGAAGTGATGCAGCAGGCTCCTGAGATAACTGCTGGTAATAGAACAAAATGAATTCTTATCACAGAGATTGGAAAGGCCATTAACCCTGGCCTCCAATGCTTTTCAGAGGTCACAGACAGGAAGCCAAGCGGTGACTGGGAAAACTGTTTTCTGTCTAACTACAGGTCATGTTAGAGGGGGTGTGTGACTTTTTTACCCTTCGGCTTCTGTACAGATGAAACTGTTACACTGGCAGATGTTAATAATCAGCTGTAAATAAATATTGGAAGCAGAAGAAGAAAAATGAGAAAGCACAGGAATTTATTTCAATAAATATTTAATAAAAGACCAATTGTTACCATGATATTTACTGCCAGTTCTGCTGTAGATTTTTGCCTAATACTTTTCCATATAAATTGAAAAGAGAAATACGTAGAGGCACTTAAAAAAGGAAATTTAATATGGTTTTATATAAAAATACCTTTCCTTCCTTCCTTCAAAGATGAGGATTATAATTGCCTGCTGCCTGCCTGCTTGCCTTATTCAGCAAGCCTATCACCAGTTCATCTGTGAATTAATGCAGGGCACTGTTTGCCTTTCACCTGGTTGAGAAGGGTATATATCTAAGTAACAGTCCTATAATTTACATTTAATGCAACCTTTCAATTGACCAAAAGCCCACAACCTAAGCCCCCATCTCACAGCTGAGGACTTTCCCACATTTGTCAAGTGAGTGCCACTCCAGCATCAGCCGGGAGAAATCATCCATTTAAAGCCTGGAGCTGCACATGACAATTTTCCTACCCCTCGTGAGAAATCCAGTCATGGCAGAGGTAGCCTTGTGTGTGACTTGTTTGACTCCTACTTTGAGCAGAAGTGTTTTGTTACATGTGTGGATTTAAGAAAAAACTGGTGAGATAGATTTTACAAAATAAAATGGAACATTTTCTCTTTATTATGGATGTATATAAGGCAGTGCAGATATGTGTTGTAGGTTGTTTTTAGCAGTATGTTGGTGGCTTCTATCCTTGTGATTGTGATTTAATTTCAATGTCTGTGGTCATGTGGTATTCTCTGCTGGAGCCAATCTTTCACAAGGAGCAAGTTCATTTAAATGTAAATGGGGTCCTGTGGATGGAAAAACTACCTACTTCATGTCTTCACTGACCCACCCAAGCATTTGGTTTGGCCTTCTATGCATAAATAATAACAAGAAGGTATGCTGTCATTGCCTTGCTTGAAACACCAGAAGTGGTTTGGCACAGCAAAGAAACCCAAGCACTAAAAGGAGACTGGTTTGGATAAACTCACAGTTCAGATCCCCATCCTGATTAAACAGCATTTAAAAAAAAAAAAAAAAAAGAGAAAAAAAGAGTTACGGAGTTATTTTGAGGACTTGCGAATTACAGGAACAGATGAAAACCAACTTGGGCTGAGAACATACCACACCTAAAAATACCCTGAAGTAGCAGAAAACTTGTCATTTTGTTAACTTGAATGGATTTTTGCTCTTAATTGTTTGTAGCAATTTGCAAGAGTGGGATGAGAATGTGGTATAAGTGGTAATATAATTAGCATTAATTTAGGATAAAAATGCAAACCTACATTTTCTAAGTAGGTACCTTCCCTTCCACTAAAACATAGATATATATTACATAACTCTAAAGTATGTGTGGCTTTCTTCAGTGTGTTATTAAATATGATAAAATAGAATTCTTTTGCTTTATTACTGATATGTACAAGGCAATATGAATGATTGAGCACCTTTTTACCAATATCTTTGTGACATATATATTTTAACACCACTGGACTCATGTGTCTTCTTCTCATAGAAATACTCCAGGTGTATTTCAACAGAACTGAAAAATCTCCCTTATAAATTTCCTTTCCCACAAAGCAAAATCATAAACAGCTTTTCTTCTGTGTGGATGAATAGATACATTTTCAGAATTATTTCATTAAATGCACCCTTTTATTTATCTCATTTACTAAGAATGCTATGTTCTGCTGCAGATGTTTCAGGGCATGACACATGGGCCTGGAATCCCAGTGTACAATACCTTTGGTGAAACTCACTTATGAAACATCCAAACTTACAGTTAGTTGTGCTCTGCATTAGGAGCTTAGCAGAATTTTGACTTTGTTCCAGAGTGTATAATAAAGGACTGGTATTTACTGTTTTCAGAGATTTCTCAAGAATATTTGATAAGCATTTCTCTTCTTTTTATAACGTAGCATTAGTTCAAGATGAGCTAGACTTAAGGAGTACAAGATTTGCTATCCAGGGTAAGAAACAGGATATTAGTGTTTATGTTATTCAGCTATATTAGGTGTAGCTGTGAATCAAGTAATTTTATCCTGGTGGCTTCAAAACCTAAAATGTTCATCTGTTGGACTCTCTTCCTTTATTTCATTGAGCTGGTTAAGAAACAATAACCAAAGCTGTATGTTTAGTTTTCATAAAGATTACAGTAAAATGCATTATAGATACATAGTGACTGAACTAATACTTTTTTTCTATCTGGCATATGATTCACTGTTGGGGGATATATATTTTGTGCTTGTTTTTCATTATTAGGTTACATTCCATACAGACTGACTTCCACAGAACTTCCTAAGTCTTCTAGATATATTTTGCTGACAACCCCATATCGTTAGAATTTTTTTAAATTAAAGAATCCCTGAACTCAAATACTGCCATGACAATTCAGAGGTAGAGGTGCTTCCAACCTACTTCTCCTATCAGAAACCTTGGCAATACAAATGATATCTGAAAAGCAACATTATTGATTGCAGTGTGGACAACATGGTGGGTTTTTGGTTTTGTTTTGGCTTTTTTTTGTTTAGAATATGTAAAATTATTTTCTTGAGTGCTTTTTGTTTGTGCGTGTGATTTTAAAGTCTTAGAAAATTACTGAAAGACAATTCCACCTCCTAATTCACTCTTCTAAAGGAATAGACTTGAGAAAGCAGTGCAGATGTCAAGCACATCATGAGAGAGAGCAAATCCTTTGGTGGATGGTATTGATATTTTGCAACAGTTTAAAACTTGTGAAGGAACTTTTGCAAAAATGTCATCGCAATAGTGACACAGAAAATACTCTAAATATCTTGATAGGCTAAGAACAGATACTTTATTTTAGGAAAATATGAGGTTTCTTACATAATGATAAGCTGTGATGGAGAGAGTATCACCACATTGATTAATTTTAAGACAAGTTAGAATTAGAAAGTACTTTGAATAAAGCCTCTATAAAGAAGGATCTCTTGGTTAATTTCTGTTAAACTGAATTAATATGGTTCTTTCAAAACAGCAGTATAACATTTCATGCTTATCATGAAAATTATGAGCATCCTTAATTTAGTCTCTTTTTTAGAAGATTTAATGGGATCCCATTTCAGAGGTGACTGAAGATCCACTTAAAATAGGCAAACAAATAAATTTTCAGCCTTTGCTCAAAACAGGACAAAGGGAAAGTCTTCCCCCAGAAAATTGGTTATAACTTTATTAATGCAAATACTTAACTAGAAAAACCCAAGGCATTTAGTGCCTGAATTTGTAGCTTGTAAAGTGGCATCCTCCTTATTCATCAGTATGGCTCTCCAAATCCTGCAGCAAATTATCGAAGGTACCCAAAGGGCAAAAAAAGCCAGATAGCTTGCAGGTGCCAGAGAATCTGTTTACAACAAGGAATGAAATCCACTTTGCTTGCAACCATTTTCTGTGTGGGAGCTAATACACATGAAACTTCTTGAGGTCTAAATATTGAAGCATAAAACCTTAAATACAGGTCTATTGATAGAATCAATGTCTGGCCCAGGTCAGGAGATAGGGGATAAGTCCCTATCTAGCTCTAGTATCTAGAGCTTCTCAGATGGTAAGCTAGCTCTGGGTGTAAATTGGTGTTTCTGGAAACCAAGAATGGCAGTTTCTCCAGAAAACTGACAGAAACACAGGCACTACTGTTTTCCTGCTGTATTTAAGGTACGTCCCATCATATTTTATAGACCCTACAATAACTAATGGAATTTCTGATGTTTTGTTTTTTGGGTTTTTTTTCTTTCACTTGTAGGCCTTGATAGATGTTACATATTTTTCTGCCGTCCATGTCCAATTTAATCAATATTACAAGTGCTCCCTTGTGGTAGGCGTAACAGTGGCAATAAAGTGAAATTTCCACAGCTTTTACCCATTGAAATTCTCAGAGGGCAAGATTTGTATAAACTTCACTTTGCTTCCTCTGTAATAGATTTAGTAGCTCCATTCAGGAAGAAGGTTCGATGTGCTTTCTCATTTTTAAAATGTAGATAGTAAACCAAGCTTTATTCTCTTTCCAACTCTTTAAGAACTTTTAACATTTTAATATTCTTTTATCATGAGTGTTAACAAATGTACTTGCCTCCAGAATTACTCTGATGTCCCAGTGTGACTCTACATTGGAAAATGGGGGAGTTAACTAAGGTAAATTTCAGACATTCCCAAGATTTTTGAAACTGGTGTAATTTAGGTCAGCTTAAGGCTGTTTGGAATATCTTATTCTACACACAGGAATTGCTAATGTCCACTTTGAATGAACCAGCTACATTGGCTTTGTGCCACTGGGCATCCTTTTCATTTTAAGGCTTTCCTCCCAGCCATTTAAACCATCTTTTAGGCATCTCTGTGATGCTGAAGCTATGAGAAACAACCTTATCAAAACCTAAGCTCTGGTCTTTAGTCCCAGGGTTCATTATAATAGTTTAGAACTGGTGTTGTGTGCTTCTTGTTATTTTGGTGTCCTCTATTACAATGAATTACTGTATTGTCCTTTTCCTTGTACAATGCATCATTTGGGCTCAGCAGTCACTATCAGAGTTCTACTTCATCCTTCATGACTGATTATTTGTCTTATTAAATTCTCTCCCAACAAAGAAAAGTCTTGAAACACTGGAATTGAAAGAGATAGAGGGGTGTTCACTCTTCTAAGAAGACATACCCCCAGTTCTAGCCTTTATTTATATTACCATTTCTGTTGCCATCACACTCTTTCAGTGAGAAATAAACAAACACTAGGAGGAATATTTAATAAGGTGTTTAGGCAAATTAGGTTAGATGAAGAAACAATAAAAAAAGATTCAACAGAATGAACAAATGAAACAGCAGGGTCCTAAATGATACTGTACATCTGTAAAACTGTGTATGTTGCTTCACTGTTACTTGGTAGGCCAACTGTTTTCAGTTTACGTACCATAAAATTATTGTAACTGCATTTCTGCTTAAGCAGGGGTGGGGATGTTTTTAAATGGAACAGGCTGTGTACTGTTTTCTTAATCATAGGAGCCCTAGAATAATTATCAAACAGTGTTTTCCAGAGTTGATCTATAATTCATCTGAGGAAAGAAAACATCTTTCCAATAAAAGATTTTTTTGTCCTCAATTTTTCAAGGGTTTCTTTTTATTATTGTCATTAACCCAATTATCAAATTTCACAACTTCTTCATTTCTCAACTACTTTTTTCATATGGTTGTAGCTGGAGGGAAAAAACATAGGTGGAGACATTCAGTAAAAAGGTTTTTACAAGGGTTACAGTTTTTCTAAGTTACAGCCAAGAGAATTTAATTGGGGGAAGGTTTTTGGAGGGTGGCTTGTATTTTTTGACAGTTTGTAATATTTTCAACTCCATAACTCAACCGTCATGAGGCTGCATTAAAATTCCTGAGTTTTATAAAGCAGTCAAATTTGAATTATCTGTGAATAGATTACCTGGGTTGTGGCTCAACCGGAGCCCATCTGCTGCCCACACCACTGGCTGCAGCCCATTGCTGCAGAATACATGACACACAATAAATATTGCTCCTACCAGGCCCGCTCTTGCTCACTGCAATCTAATGCTGTTCCTTTGTTCTACAGATAGCTATTTACAAGTGAAAGTAAGTGAATTACTTCAAAAGTGAATGTACTAAATGTGTTCTTTTAATGTAGTTTACATATGGTTTTGCTTTACTTAAGTAACCCCACCCCTGTAACACCCTGGATAATTAAGAGTTGATTATAACACATTTGGGGTTGTTTTAGGCTTTCTTTTTGCTTGAGCCTTTAGAAATGGTGGCGGTGTTTTTCGGGTGGTTTGTTCTTCTGTTTTTCTCACAACTATGACTCAATTTTATTCTGTTTTTTTATCCAATGAAAGTTCATGTTCTTTCATAACTCCGTAAACTGAGATTGTGAGTACAGAATCTATCATGAGATTTTTCAATGAAAGTTCCAAAAGCTGACCACTCTACATACATTTCTGCAACAACACATCTTCCATGTTGCTAGAAGTAATTCATGTATATTAATTTAGCTTGCAGAAGCATTTTCCTCGACTTTCACACACAGAATTTGATGGTTAGAGATGAAGCAGCAGGTCTTGGCTTGTAGCAGAGGGTTATGCTTTGGCCATCAGTGAAGGAATGACAGAAGTAACACTGGAAACAGTTTTCTGGGAAAACTTTCGAATGGATTCTATTTTGAATGAAGGAATACATTAAATAAGTCTTCATTAGGCTATGAACAGCAACTGTTTCTGGAAGCAATTCATTGAAAGCTGCTGAACCTGCATGCTCTCTTTCAAGTATCTAGCAATTTTGTTTTCACCTTTGAATTTATTTTTTTTTTTACTTTTTATTAGAAACTAGGGGTTGAATTTAAAATTAGCTATGCTGAGTTTATAGTAGTCTTAATTGATATTTCTTATATGATTTTCAATGACTAACTTGCAAGGAAGAAGACCTAGCTGAGTCAGATACCATTTTCAGCTTATTAATGGTATGGTTGCTGATTTTTCAGAAAGAGTTGAAATACATTCCAGACCCCCAAATGGACCTTCAGACTAGTCCTGTTTCTGTTTTATTTGGAAAGACAGAATGTATGGGTTTGTCATATCTCATAAAACACTCTTGGAATAGTATTTTTATTTTAAAAATCAACTCAAAATGTCTTAGTTACATAAAGGTAAAAACTATTTTTGTTGCACCGATATCTGAATTTTCTTATGCCAGAGTTGCAAAATAGTTTTACTTAAGCCCATGACTGATGAAATACTTGTGCTCAGCTTAGTTCTTTTTCATGTTGAAGCATCTAACTTCCCTTGTGAGGAGGAAGTAAAAAGATTCATTCCTCTCCTGATGCGTTGTGTTCCCAGTTTCTATTGAAGTAAACTTGTCAATTGCTTCGTCTTTCTCTGTACATATATGTAAATTAACAAAATATTTTAACTTTTCTATGAAATTTAACTTTGTATTGACTTTATGAGGTGGTACCCAAAAGCAGCATGCTGTACCTGTACACATAGATCTTGGAAGGGGCACAAACCACGTAGTCAATTTGACCTTAGGTATCCTGACAGGCTGACATCCTCTCAAGATACAGAAACATGCATATAGGACCTCTTAGCTATCAGCTAAAACATGGCATTTGTTAGTCTGACAAAGTGTATGTGAGGAGTGTCACCTCACTGTCACATGCAGTCTAAATTAGACAATTCAGAAAAGCCTTGGTGGAAGAATCTTTTCCTATTTCCTCATCATTTGAGAATACGACCAGTGTGTTTATCTGTGCTGATGCTGATCCTGAGTACGTCAAGTATGCTGGGCTGACCAGACATAGGAGCTTTCACATAGCATTTGGATGAATGAAAATGACAGGTTGATGACTAATTCCTGCCCAAAGAATGTTCATAAAAAATCAATAATTCCCCACTCCATCCCCTCAAGAAATTCTGAGGAGAAAACCCATGACATACCAGTCTGTTCCCCAACCTGTGCTTGTGGGACAGAGCTGTTACAAATACATCAGGCAAGCAAAATGCTGAATCTAGTTTCTGCAGTGAGTCTAACCAGAGCAATGGTTCTTAACCATAAAATACATTTTAAAAGGTTTTATGAGTGGCAAGCAAATAAATTTGTTGTGCATATAAGAAAGAAAGAGGATCTCTGCACTCTTTGGGATACTAAAGGGAGTATATCTTGAAAAAACTGTGTTTAGACAGAAAAGTGTGGTGCCTGCAGTAATGGCTTCATCTTGCATCTTCACACATTTATATGAAACGCTTGCCCTGTCTTTCATGTGTGCTCCTCAGAAATGTCCCCAGATCAGCAAGTCTGATTGACTGGATGGATCAGCCATGTAAAGGTAGCTAACTAAGACCGTGCCTAAAAACTACTTCCTTAATTTTCATAGAATTGTTAAAAAAGGAGTACAAATCATGCTCTTTTACCCATATCTTAAAAAGAATTCAAAATTATATGCTCAGACATATGAGACTAAAAATAGAAGTCTTTAAAGATGCATGGATTAACTATACAGTAAGCAGCAGAATTTATTTTATTTTTTTATGAAGGTGCCTAAATTAATCTTGCTCTTATAATAAGCAACTTCATAGGATTTTTTTTTTTTCTTTCTGATTTTGGAAGTTATTTGCTGCTTATTTCACATCATGTTCCACTTTTCAAGTATAATACTACTATAAATGAGTGGCTATTATAATCCCCAGACCTCAAAGCCCAGCACACATGGTTTTGTGAACACATGATTTGAAATGAATGAAACTTTCTCATTGTATTTGTAGGTCAGTGTGTATGAAGGATATATGTTTTATGAGTACTATAAAATCTGCTTAAAGGCCAGGTGTTGACCATCTATTTTGGATTGGTAAAAATCCTCTGTGCTGGACATATGGGGTTTTGCTAATTTCTCTGAAACTATCTAGATTCTTGAAACTGCTCAGCTTTCAGTCCATGGGTGCTTAAGATAACACTGAGGACTTCTGGAAATCAAATGTTGGGTGTCCACTTAAGCCCATTTTTCTGCAGCGTGACCTCAGAAGATTTGAACTTCTGTGAGTACCATTTATCGAGCAAAGCCAATCCATGCCAATACTTTACAAAGTCCTTTCCCCTCCCCCTCCCCATTCTTCAGCTTAGTGATAACTGTGGAGCTAATTTATGTTGAGGTGATTAAAACATCTTGTTTCAAAAAGAAAACAATATTTTTCACAAATACAACACATCTCCCCAACTGTAAATGTGTCTCATCTTAACTTGTCTCTTTCCATCACAAGAGAAACTAACGTAATTTTGTAATTACAACATGTGTGTATTGACACATGTATGTCTGAAAGTGCTGTTTGAAAACTCTATTAAATTTCATCAGTATTAGCACAGATATCTGCCTGCATATAGAATAAAAACATGACACTCTACAATCACTATGGTGCTTGCTAACTAAAGTTGTTGCACTGTTCCTAAATTCCTAAATAATTTTCCTAAATCCTATTCCTAAATAACCTAAGCCTGGGTCTAATATGGTAAAGTGAATCAGTAAAATGTGACACTGGCACATGAGACTTTATTCACACCATCTCTGCGAACTTCAGCCTAATTTGTGCAGGAAAATCCTTGTGCATTGCCTTACAGTTTACCCTTATGCATTTTATGACTTTATGTGTTACAGATAGTATTCAGATAAAAACATTGGTAAATATATACTGCTTGTTAATCTTATATGCATAAACAAGGAAAAGGGGAGGTTAATCTGTTGATATAGTAGAACTGGTCTGCTTCTGCCTCTCAGAAAAGCCACTTTCACAGTCTAATCACAGGACTAATATACACTGTACTACCTTAATTCAGCACAATGTGTGTATGCATGGAGATATGGTCTGTAATTACATGGTCACACAGCATTTCCCCCTTGCCTTTCTGAGTTTACAGAATGGAGCTGCATGGGGTTACAGATGAATCAGTGCTGTGCAGGGATGGCAGAAACTGTCTTTAGAGCCTCGCTGCATTAGCTGAGAAATTCAGAAAGTGTGTAGTGAAGGAGGCTGGGGGTGCCAGGAAGCGAAATAATGGGGTATATATAAGACAGCTGAGGAACTCGCTTCCATATCTGCCTTTACTGGGGAGAGCCCTTTTTTTAATCCTAAGCAGGTCACCTTACCCAGACTTTTCATAGGAGTTCACTGACTGTGTGGCCTTCATTTTCTGAGTGCTTGATTTGAGGCTGTACTATAGTGTTAAATAAGTGCTGAACACACAGAGCTGCAAATGAAAGCAATCAGTGCTGTGCTTTGAGCATAGAAAGTGCTATATATTGCTATGTACTTGGAAAAAATTTGGTCCCATCTGTATCAAACTGGGTTCTTCAAGTTAGTAGATTTTTTTAACCTCAATTTCTGTATACCTCCCCTTTCTGAAACTGAAGAATTGCCTACTCATCTCTTACGACAAAATGAAGATAAATTCATTAATGTTTGTGCATCAATAACATGTCAAAAATGAAACACGTTATTTGGCTTTCAGGATGGGTTGAAGAGATGCAGTAAATAAAACATGTGCCCCCACGTTAAATAGTGAGAAGGACACATCATCCTCAATACCCTTTTTCCTAAATAAATATCAGTAGTTTTGTGCAGGCAAGAGCTTTTTACCATAAGGTAGAGCTTGATCAGGAAACTAGATTGTGTCACACAGGAAGTATCTTGATGCATTTGTTAAGGTATTAAGGTATTTTACTTCTGTGTTGTTATTTATGGTTCTAAAAACCTTGGTTTTTTTGCTTTTCCTCTCTAATCCCAGAGTTACTTTTCAAAGACTTAAGCTCAAAAAAAATTACTCTATAGTACTCTATTGTAAGTCATATGAAACTTCATTGGGCTTGGATTTTCTACACAAACCCCTTTTACTAGAGCTAATGAGACAACTGAGGGAGGCAGAAGGCTTTTCTCCTCTATATGGACAAGCACTGGTGAAGGGTAGTGCAGTAAACTGAAGAAGAATTATAAGACTAAAAATTTGGGAATTTTATTTTGGGTAGGGGAGACATCATGTATTACACATATTCATTTCCAATCTCTTTGCCTAGTAATCACTATCTTGAAATATCTTTTTCTCTCCACCTCTTTGTATACATAACTTTTCTCACCCCACCAGTGATTTCTGTGTTTCTTATCACATCTGATGTTCATTCTTCAACTGTCCCTTCTATATTTCTAGTCAGCTCCTAGCTCCCTTCCCTATCCACCCATGCACGCTTCCATCCCTGCTGACTGCCAGCTTTAATATTCCCGCACAAGCCTCTCAGCATGTCTCAATGTCTTTGCCTCATTTGCTTAGTAAATTGCAGTGGTTTGTACTTTTGGTCCCAGCCAGCTCTATCTCCTTGAGTCCAGTTCTGTGCTGGAATTTGGTACACTGCTTATTCTACTCCTAGTCTCCTGCCTTATACCTGTTTTTCATTTGGTCCAAATGACCACCTTAGTTTATCCTCCCTTCCCTACCTCCTGGTCTTTCATGTTCTTTTCCTCAGACCACATTCTGCTTACCGCTCCCCAGTTCTTTCTCTAACCCCAAAAATCCCATGTCCATATTTATTTTGCTCCTGACAACCTACAAGCACAGGGGGAACATGCTGCTCTTGCTCTCCTATAGCAATCAGTTCCCAGTGCACCATACAACGACAGACAGCAGTAAAATAATTATAGTAAGATGAGAAAGTTCATTTTTACCAGAGCAGGGATGCAATAGTGGCTGTCTGGTTGTACAGGAGAGCTGCCAGGAGAATTTGTATATTAGAAGACCTATTTAAGCTGCCATTCCTCTATGAGGATGACATGTGCATTGCTTAGTACACATAGGAACTGGGTGGGGAGGTTTGTGGAGGCTCTGTGGGATGTGACTGAATATGCACTTTGGTGAGCTCTCAGCACGGTGGGAAGCGTGAGTGTGTTCAGTCATTATGGATTCCTAGGAGAATTTCAGCTCTTCAGTACAAGTGGCTTTTCTGAGCACGGGTAAGTAGAATTTTTCAAAGCTATATTGCTTGGCTGAATTTGGGTAGTTTTATCCATTGTGGCACTTGCCAGACACCATCCTGTCTGCCAATTTTGGAGTCCCAGTTTAAAATCTTTAATAATATTCTTAGAATTAGCAGAATCATTTTGACTGCAATTTAAAAAAAAATGAAATCGTACGATATCCAACCTGCAGCAGAGCTTCAGCCAACTGATTTCAGCCCAAGCAGTTAAAAGTTTGTTGAAGTTATAAGCGAGTGAAAAGACAGATGTATGGTGGGAAGTCTTCATTAAGCTTACAAATGTGTGGCCCTATCAACTTGTCTGAAATCATTAAGAACAAATTTTAAGTTCAGCTCTTGTTCGGAAGCTTTCTCTGAAATATTTTCAGGGCTATCAACAGAACCACCTCACAAGGCATTTCAGGGCCTTAGCTAAATTGATGCTGAAGATCTGTGCTCATTAGGCATTTGTGAGAAGGGAGTGTATAGGCAAGGGATGTCCTTTGCTTCCACAGAGATATAATTATATTGCTGACAATGAAAATTAATGTGGGGAGTTGTTATTTAAACTATGTTTCGGAGAAAGAGCATCCAAATTAGACAATCATGTAGCAAAGGTAATAGTGGTGGAGTATACTGAACAATGGGAATTAAAAATTTTAAATGAAGGAAAGAGGAAAATAAAGATGGAGGAAAACACTTAATATGTTGCACTCGTTTAGGAAAAAGAAAACCTGTTACAAATAAATCCACACATGCCATTCAGTTGCTGTGATAAAAAAAGCTTTACAGCAAGACTGGGTGACCTGAAATGCTCAACTTGGCACTGGGAGAACCCTAGATGTAACAGGCATTTTCGAATTCAGAAAAATCTGTGTATGCAGTGTACTCAGTATTTATGAGTCACACATTATTGTGCTAAGAACCATTTGATATTGCTCATGTTCAGGACACGCCGTGTAAATGTCTCCAACAAATTTGGCAGTGTTTCAAGCTTCCAAGCAATCAATAGGATAACGTAATTCTTGACCTCAAACAATGCAGCAAGACAAGACTAACTTTAGGTACTGAAGCATAGCACTGGAACTGGAAGGATCCTGTAGCCTGTTGTGGGTGAAGAGGACAGTGATGTCTCATGTTATGGCAATGAATCCCAAGCACACTAAAATATTCTAAGAGTTAGGAACATTCCACAAAACTGCATAATACTTGAGTATTATACACAGAAGTTTATTATCCAGATATTCCAAATTGGGACTGGAAGGGGCAAGGGGAACCAGTAACTTAAAGGGATTGGAGACAGCAGGGAGGCAGGAATGTACTTCTCTCTTTTACTACTTTTGCTAGATTTGATGAGCAGACTTTCATCCTTTCCTCCTGTCAAAATAACAGAGTTAGACTCTGTGTCAAAAGACTGTATTTTGTAGAGTGTAGCTACAACACAGACAGAAAACCCAACTTTTACTGGATACTTTTGGAGAAATTTGGGGTGGAGATCTTGTTAAAGTTTCTCATCACTCAAACATTGTGATCTGAGTTGGATGGAAAGCTAAAAACACCTCTGTTGTCTTTACAAAAGGACAAAGACCACATCATGTATGCGTATGTTAAAGAAGCCAAACTTCTGAACTCTCTGAAGATTTAAGTGATATTTGCAACATAAAGGTTTGTAAAAAATCCATGGGTCACTATAGATGTTAAAGAATATTTGTCAGGTAATTGTGGAAAACACAGAAAGAAACAATCCTGCCCCCTAATATATCTGTAGAGGTTATATTTTAAAAAATCAAAAAGTGTTTATGTTCAGGGAAAATTTTATTCACTGTAAATAGATCACCTACTTCTGCTCATGACACTTAACATCAAGAAAGGGGAATATTTAAACTGGAGGGCTGTAGTTAGCTACATGACAAGACATAGTACAAGAATTTATTCAGGTCAGAAAAAAAGTATCCTTAGAAGTGGAAATAAAGCCAAAGTGATGTTAATAAAACTGAACATAGAGGTTGGCTAAGAGTAGCAAATACGTGAAGGTACCTTGAAAAGATAAACAGCAATTGTTAAAGTATCTCAGAAATAGAAAGCCTACATGAGAGTCATTAGGTCTGCTGTATCACCAGAGGATAAAGAGAGAATCCAAAATTATCAGGAGATGGCAAAGAAAATAAATTCTTTTACTTTACTATTCTCAAAAGACAAAGGAGAAATACATGCACTAACAAAATTCTTTACAGATAATTTCTGAGACAGACTGTTAGTGAGCCAAAAAGAGGTGAATAATTCAGGACAAAACTCTGGAAGGTAAATGAAAAGGATTTTATAGTGTATCTCAGGGAGTAACCCAAAAACTGAGTCACTAATAAAATATGTCACTTAAATGACATTTTAAATGAGCTGTTAATTAACATTGTGGATTTCTTTGTAAATACACTCTAAAGGATCATTCTGGAAACTGAATAGGAGTGCCAATTTCACCACATACATGATGTATTGGAAACTCAGGTCAAACAGGAGGTAGGAAAAAAATGCAAGTTATCAGGGAGAGTAGAAACATTTGTATATGAAGGAACATTGAACACATAGATTGAACAGAAACACAGAGAAGTAGAACAAGGCTGAACAAGAACTATAAAAAAGAAAGGTGACTGATACTGTGAAGATCCAGCATTTTTCTTTTTTTCCCACAGGCTAGAAAAGAGCACCCAGTAAATTGGTGAAGGTCATGAGGAGACTTTCATTGACTTTCTGTGCTTGGGGTCAAGGCTCTTAGGCTTAGGTTCACCTACCTAGCTCACAGCATTTAGCTGCAACGCCAAGGTGAAAAGTCGTCACTCTGAACACAAACTTCACTCTAAAATCTCTCTGTAATCAGGAGGAATTAGACAATTCAGCCCACGTAAAATCTAAGTGGTGCCCTGGAGATACCTGTCTCTCACTCCACAATGAGGAAGCTTAGAGATGTGCCTGAAATTAGGCAGGGTGAATCCTGCATGTAAAATAAGAATTAACAGTGAGGCTTAGTTTTCTTTTCTACATAACATCGATGGAAATCTATTAGTCTTCAAGGTAGACAATGCTAGTACTCTTCATGCTTTATGCTGATGGGGAAAACAGCAGTTTCTATGAACCATAATGACAGCCAGAAGAAAAGTACTGATCAGTTGGAAAAGTTAGACTATTCTCAATATAGATTCATGCTTCAATGCCTTTCTAGAGATGGCCAAGTAAGAAAAGTATCCCTTTTTGCATAATAAATGATTAACTGTACATCTTCAATCACATCTGGAAAACATTGCTGAGTTTCATTCTGAATAGCTGACATTCTCTTTTAATGGTTTTGTCAGCATATGCTTCTCTTGCCTCTTGCAAAATATTTGATAAAATATTAATGTAGAAATAAAACAACAAAAATACAAAACACGGGGTTTCCAGTTTTCTGATAGTCAGTATGGCTCAGCATAAGCTTATCAACTATTTTCTCTCTCATTTTACACCATTATTAGACTAAAGCACACTTCTTTTCCTGATCTACTCTGAGACTATGGAAGGGAGAGTAGAAAGCAGTCAATCCCAGCCAGCAATGAGAGAAAGGGAGAGCTTGCTCAGCAGCCGGACTGTAAAGGACACCCCACCCCTCTAATCTTCTGGGGCGAACATTCCTTTTCCTTCTCCAGTAGCTGGAAGTAGACTGCAGTTGAAAGAAAAAAAAAATATATATAAAAAAACTAGGTTGGGAAATAATAAATTGTTGGGCAGATTATCTGGCAATAATGAATCTTTTCTACTTTCAGAAGCTAAGAAGGAAAAATAATTAGGGCAGATGAGAGCTGCCTTTTTCCAGAGGGGTGAGTCTGAGTGCAGCAAGTGGAGAATATTGGCTGCTGGGTGGAGTGGATGGATAAAGTGGGTGTGATTTGTGACACTCCTTGGGAAGGAGCCACCACAGCACACTCTTCAGCCAGTGTTGCAGTCCGCTTCCTCTGACACAGTAATGCACTTCAAACAGGAGAAAATAAGCATTAAACCACTATAAAAACTCAAATGATGCACCACAAAACAAAATGGTACAATTTGATGCTAACTGGCGGTTAGCAATTTCTGGTCAATGTGACGATCATCACTTAATTATAGACTTGTTTGCAGGAAGTTCAGCCTTCTAACAGATACAGTTTTAAATATAACAGTGATTAGAAAGCCTTATTAACGTGTTGGTGCCGTTACTCTTTTTGAGTCCCTAAATGAGAATTAGAAATCCTATTTGAAGATGAAATATGACCACTAGAAGTTGCAGTCAAGATCCTGAATGAGACATCGTGTTTGTCACTCATGCCCTGCAAAAGCAGCCAGAAAATAGAATACTTTATGGAATATTTGGGTGAATAAATGGCAATTTAGAAGTCAGAGACAATTTATGAACTAAGTGGTGAAACTAGGATAACCCAGAAGTAAATCCACAAACCCTGCTTCTAGTTATTTTTTTCTTCTCTTGAATATTATTTGGGTTTTTCTTTCTTTTGTTAGTTGTCCCTCCTTTCCTTCCATTATCTGTTGCCTGTCCATCCCTCCAATCCACCCTTCTGCTATTATCCTTTCATAGTGCTCACCTTCTCACTCTGATGGTTAATCTCAATAAGCTATTCACTATACCAGTTGAACCTGTAATACACCTGTACTAAACAGTTATGGGTACCTTTGATTCTGCTATTTATTGAAGATATTCAATAACAATCCCCTCCCTTTTTTTTTTTCTTTTTTTTTTAATCTCTCTCTCATTTCATATTTATTTGCTTACTACTTTAGTCGATTGATTTATTCTTTCCCCATCCATCCGGCCCTCAGCCACAGACACTTGCTTAATCTTGTTTTCTCTCTCGTAACCGCAATTACTCACCCACAACTTGTAGATCATCCTTATTTAGGAAATTACTTGCAATTTGGGGAGGGCTAAAGGGATACCACTACCACCAACAAAAAAATCCAGGACCAAAACAGGAACTGCTATCTGTTGACTGATATATCAGTGATGTAAAAAAAACAACCAAGCGTCAAACAACCAAAATCAGCCCTTGAAAATCATATGTTTCTTAAATTGACTTGAAGAGAAACTCCCAATGCTACTCATCAGTAGGGAAGCTTCTATGATAAAACAGAGGGAAAGGTGTTTGGTATAACTCCATAATAAGCACAATGCACTTAAACTAGAGAGCATTGTTTCAACCTGGCCATGTCTTGTTTTAACTACTCAGTATTTTAATTTAAAAAAAAGTATTTTTTTTTCACTGTATCTTCCTTTGGCCATGGTAGATACATTCGTTCCTTTATTTGCATCTCACTAAATCAGGCTTTTCTAATCTGTGTATGAATATTCATCTAATTTTGCTGCTGGTATCTGCTATTCAACTTTGGCTGGGGCAAGGATTTTGCAATTGAAATCATCACACATTGTGACTTCATTGGGCTGGGGAAGGTCACAAGGCTCTTCCTTCACAAAATTGGTATCGAATTGGGGCCTGAGAGTGCATATTAACATCTTAAATTATATGATGTAGAATGTATATTATACAGTATCAGCTGATTAACATTACATCTGAAGCTTAGTATTTTCTTTTTCCCTTATTTTACAGTTTTAGTGCAGACTACTAACCTTATTTTTGTGTTTAATTCAAAGTTAGTTGTGAGGGAAAAGGTTGAGAATGGCTAAATTAAAAAGATCCAACATCAAAAGAATTTTCAACAGTTGGACAAAATAAAAACAGGTGTGAATAAAATATCATATTTCAATAGCAACTGTTATTAAAGCCACGAAAGTACACTTGAATCTGGTGTTCTATTCATTTTCAAAGCTGATGTTTGTAAATGTATATAGGCAGGATTCTTTTAAATACAAAACTGCATTAGCACTTTTTCAGGAATCTGTAGCACCATCATATTGTATTTTGTTCAAACATAATAACCAATAATTTTGTGTCTTTGAGGAGGAGCCATCACGTTTTTATACCTGGATAGTATCCTTGTTGGTTAACTTATTAAGTAAGAACAAAAATGTTACTAAAGAGATGTTTGTAGCATCTTGGCATAGGTATGCAGCGTGTTTGACAGTACACATCTTGGTATCCGTTCTAACAAATGGTCTTAAGAATATTTCTAGCTAATTTGCTGGCTTCTTGTAAGTTAGAGCTGTTGTGTTTCCATCTTGTCCCTTTGATAGGTGTCGCGACATTTTGAATCTTCGCCTTTCTGTAATTTTGAAGAAAAATAGGAGAAGTTGTATTATCATTTCTATCTATGAAATTTATTTCTGAAGTGAATGCCATACATATTTCTGAGATGAATGCCAAATGTATTTTCTAGAAGTGAGTGCCATTGAAAGCCAAGGAAGGCAATTTATACCGTGCATAATAATGATATTAATTTTTATGGTGTGTATAAGTTACATTTTGATTAGTTTTTTGCATGATTAAAAATTTGCAAAGCCTTTATGGCCCCCAGGAGCCTACCTGTAATAAACAGCTCTCACCTTCCAAACCATAAAACAGGTCTGCAGTACTTGAACATTAGAGCTAATTGCCTTGCTACATCAAAGGGAGCACCACAAGACTGAGAAAAATCACAGAAGGGGGGGGTGGGGAGCAGGAGGCAGTTTCACCTCTAAAGGTTATGTGTTTGTGGCTTGGTGGAGCCCTGTAAAGTTATGGCCTCAGAACTGCTGTTTGCGATTAAGTTGATGGGGAAAGTCTATCCCACAATCTCTCCCTGCTGCTGACACAGAGTCTTTGTTCACATTCAGATTTCTCAAACTGTTGCCAGGGTCAGGCTGAGGTCAGACACCACGATGATGTATAGGAGAACATGTCTGGGAATTTCTCTCACACTTAAAACACATACCAGAAAAACAGGAGAGCACCCTGCAAAAATTGTCTGATGAGACCCAGATGATACTGTAGCTTTTCTTTTAGTACCTTCATAATTTTCTTTCTCTTTGCCTGACACACACACAATGTTTTATTAATGTGTGCCACGATAGCCCTTACAATTTTATGTCCCCTCAAGATAAGGACACTCAGTAGCACTTTGACACTTCATTTTCCAGCCCAGGGGGATTGAGCCAGTAAATCTAGTAAAAGAAGCAATGCGTCCGTTCCCAAGGATGAGTCGAAAAGGGATTGCCATCGGCTCCGTGAGGCCACGGGGCCTGACACTGGATACGAGCCTCATGTGTGCGCGCTCGGCATTAACACAGCCCGAGCCAGGCATGATCACAGGCTCGCAGCATCCTGAACCGCGCTCCCCCGCCACCCTGACAAACACAGCCCCGCTTCCAGCTGTGACAGGGATGCCTACCATGTTTGATTAGCTATCATCACGGGAGGGGGCGGGGGACTGTGGCGGGGAGAGCGCTGAAACAGCACGAGGGGGGTTTCCATTCTGATGGAAATTTTTATTTTATATGCAATTATTTTTAAAAGAGGGGACCATCTTTCTTCCCGTATTGCTTCAAAAGGTGGACATGCATGCTGAGTCCTAACCTATTGTATTCCGATGTCAATGCAAAAACATGTCGTGGTTGAGATTTTTTTTCTTTTCTTTTTTTTTTTCCCCTCCGGTTTGGTTTCCAAAATTGCAGCTGTGTTTTTCTACTCCAATTTACAGAAGGTTTTGTAGAGAGTTGAGAATCGGATAGGTCCGCCACATCGATCCAAGGGTTGTTTGCCTAGGCATACAGTTTCAGTGCATGGCTGGCAAGTAAGGCACTAAGCAGCAATTTTTTTGTGCTCAGCTGCTACATATGACAGAGGATATTTCATTCGGCTGTCAGAATGTTATTAATAAAACATGGGGTGCGAAGAGGGCCACTATTTCCCCTTTCAATCACTATAGCATTTACAATGAAAATTTTATGCAGTGTGTAATTTTCAGTTAATGCTTGACACTTAAAATGTCGGTAGCTGCATTTTGTATGGTTCCTGAAGGGTTAATTGTATCATGTTCCCTGCATAAAAGCTCTGCTTATCAAAAGTGAATAGAAGAGTGTATGCAAATGTGTGTCTGTGACCTTTTGCCTTTCCAGGGTTAATTTATATGGTCATTAAAGATTTTATGAAATTGAGCGGCCTGGTGCTTCGAATCCCATTTTACCTTCACCTCCTAATTTATATAATTCCTACCTGAAGTGGGGAAATATGATTTTTTTCTTTTTTTTTTTTCTTTTCTGCGTGTGCTGCAATGAAAACAGCATGCTGTGCTGTAGGGAGTTGCAAGTCTGGTTATCTGGCATTACTCAGATTGCTAAAAATTCATTAAAATGTGACATCAGCACAGTGAGAGACAAATGATCACAGGATGAAAAGGAACAGTGGGCCTTTCACGGATTAGTGCTACACAGCCCCAGCATAGAAGCTAACTGCATAAACAGATTAATCCACCAGTAGCAGCATAGCTAAGATTTACCGAATAATTAAATGGGCTTGAGTTACTGTGAAGATTTCCGTGTAATCTAGCTGGTGTGAACACGTAAGTGAGGTGTGGGTAATGCTGCTTCCTCAGAAGCCATGTACCAAGTTGCATCATTTATCCTGAATGGCTCCCCCTGGAGACAAAATTCGAGACTTCTCCCGCAAAGCCAGAGGTTTATATTTAATACAGTACCTAATACCTAATACTTACTTACTGCAATTAGCGGGATACTGCTGCACTAATAGGATTTATATTTGAATCCACCCCCTCCCCCCTTTTTTTTCTTTTTCTGTTTTCTTTTCCCTTTTCTCTTATTTTTCCCCCCCTCCATTTTCATATGTGCTGGCTTTTGTTCCGGCCTGTGTGGTGTGTGTGTGCATGCGTGTGCGTGTGTTTGAACACAAATCTTTTCTAGCTAAAGAATATGAAATGACAGGCTTTAAATCTGTCACGCTGGTGGAAAGCATGTACTCTGATAAAGACACAGTCAGAATTCCTCTATAGATTTTGAAATACTGCAAATTATTCGTATTTAATATCCAACATCTTTAAAGTGCTGTTCTTTCCCTTCCACCCTTCCTAACCCTATTTTACCACTCTATTTTCATGATGTTCTTATTACAGGACATATTTTTAAAATGCTGTTAAATGGTCACTGAGTTTCGTTACTAAGATCTTTTCTGTGATTATCCACAGAAGAACAAGGTGAAGATACAGAAGGGTCTGCTAAAAGTACATCAGTGGCGGCTGCTGATGATAAAGACTCAAGTGAGAGAGACAATAGTGAAGGCAAAAAATCTTGTAAAGACTCTGGTAAGATGCTAGAATTTTGTCTTCCCCCTTTTTTTAACTTATGAAATGCTCTTTCATTTTAAACTGTCTGGACATTCCCACTACTATTCATTGCATGTGCATTTTGCATGTGATTTCTATCAGTAGCCTCCCATTGACCTATTTTTAATCATAACCATCTGACAGGATAGATGCGGATAAGTTGAAGAATATTACAGGACGACCAGTGAGATTATTTTTTAATCAAATCAGTTTGTGTGCTTGTAATTTTTTAAGCGCCTTTCATTAATCTTAGCTGTACTTGTGATTCCTCTGATGGCATATTAATTTTTCATAAGCATAGGATTAGGTACCACTTGAATTTTTTCTTCAATCAGGTTTTGCCCCCCTTTTAACCCAAAGAATGTGGGGTTTTTTGTTATTATTATTTCTTCTCTTGCTCTCTGATCAGTTACTCCCAAGAATCTGGCCTCTTCCTGGGCATTTATTTGAGGCATTTTGAAAAAAATAAGCAAAATCCAGTGAAAAAGTTTACAGATGATTCAGCCTAAGAAAGAGGAAATATCATTGAAAACAGATTATGGGTTGGGTAATTTTGATCTCCTGGAATAGACAAAGCCCAGTAATGAAAGCTACTGTCTTTGAAAACAAAACCCCTATGTCATGACATTTACTTGTGCACAAACAAACCCAGGGCCAGCATCTGGTGTAGATACCCAAGGCTTTTTCTGTGTTTGATTTGGCAAATATGTGACTTCATCCATGCTTTTTATGTATGAGATGGAAATCTATGGTCACAATGAATATTACATTGGCTACTTTTGCTGCACGCTATACCTAGTTACATTATGTTGGATTCACTGAAGCAGAAGAAGTGCTGAAACAGGTTGAAGCCTATTAGTTTCAGGTAGTCATATATCTTTTCCTTGTATGCCAATGACAGCAGCATACAAAGGAGGTTGTATTCTCTGTAAAGACATATAGTTGTAGAGAAAATATCATTTTACGTTTGAGTTTCTTTACACTGAAATTCTCACATACTATAATCTTCTCTGTACATATTAAACATTTTTGGATTTATTTAAAAAAAAAATCGGCCCTTCCTATGCCGAATCAATTCAGAAGACAGACTTAAAGATTAAAGCTTCCTTTAAGTTTGCTTGTTGACGTGCTAAGGTCAGTAGCCATCACAGTGTAGATCTTCACCTCCTCTTCAGTCGCTTTATTTTTTGAGATCAAGAGACTGAAGAAAGGCCGATGATGACAAGGATGATGTTGAGCAAGAAACTGTTGTGGTTTAAAATATATATCCCCCTTGGCTGGCTCTCCAACCTGGTAAAAAGTGTCTGTAGTGCAGTAAAGCCATGCTCACAGGCTGCCATAGGTCCTCCTGTGCAGTCTCACTGGGGGCTGTCCCACATACTCTCATGGAGATGGGTGACAGGCACCTGCAGCCTGCATTTCTTACCATATAGTCTGCCCAGGAGACACTGTGAAGTGCTTCAAGGAGTTTGTCAGACATCTCTTTTTCTTAGGTATGTCCATTTATAGCTGTTCAAGAAAGAATACGGTATTAAAGTTCCAGCAAAACAAAACAAAACAAAAAAAGAAAAAAAAAGAAAGATGGAATCTAGAAGAAAATACTGAAGGGGAATTCTCAAAATTCCATCAGGATTAGCCGCTCATAAGGGCCAACTTTAATTAGGACAAACCTATATCCAGATGCCTACTGGGTCCACTACAAAAAACCCAGCATAATTGTTCTACATTCCCGTGCCAGCAATTACACAAATAACTTTGCCATAAGATTCATGTGAAAACAAGGGCTGAAATACGATTGCCTTTGTGCTTTGCAGAAAACAGTTTGTACTGTAAAATCCTAAATCTCTTAAAAACTTTTATTTTCCTAATCTAAATTAATTCTGCATATGTAACATTCAGACCATCATCTTCATTTTCACACAGCTGACAAGTATTTCTAATGACTGCATAACTGCTTATGTATAATTGAATGTTAATTTGGGCTTTCTCATGAATTGAGTGTTGCAAGTCTTGCCAAAGAAATCTCAGGAAAACCAATAAATTAATCACAATACTAACAAGTTAGACAGGAAAGTGGTGTGACCCCTCTTTAGCATAGAATCTATTAGACAAGAAAGGATTAACATGTATTTAGTAACAGTATGTTTGTGTAAGCTGTTGTGCTGTATTGCTTACCTTATCTCAAGGAGTAGAGCTTTCAAAATGAGACTTGGCAATATGCAAGTTATATTTGTTGAATATTCATTCAGAATAGAAAAGCCTACTAATGCCTCATTTATATTGTCATTTAAATCTAGTGCCACTTTAGATTAATTATAATCCAAATTACAGCTCTATGCAGTGCAAGAATTAATATGGAATTTATCCAGATTAATACATTTGCATTGAAAATGTAATATGTCTCTGCCATGGCTAAGGGGAGCACTTTTTAATAAGGTAGTAAACATGAGGAAGGATGGAAATTAACCTTCATTATTGCAATGAAAATTATCCTTTCATTCTACTCTAATTAGAAAGAATACTCTACCAGTAATTATAATTTTAGAATTATTTTGAGGCTGAATAACATCATCTGATGTGTCAGAAGTCTTAAATTATGCAATCTTTATCAGATGCATAGATTCACAAATAAGAAAATAGTATTTCAATTATAGCTTTTCCACTATATTTTTTCTCATTAGTATGTGTATTTTATTAACTTTCTCCTTCTTGTTAGTCACACAAACATTTTTATTTTTATTTTGGGGTGTCAGAAATGTTACAAAGGTGTTGGCATCTGAACTGCCGTGAATTATGTCATTTTTATATTAGCAATCTTACACAAGTTAAATAACTCTCTAACTGACAGGCAATCATTGACTAGTCTGTTTTGTGACACTTATTTGTAATTAAACTTAGTTTTTGAACTAAATGTATTGAAATTACATTATTTATCTGAAATTGTGTGGCGCATTATATATTACAAAATGAATTACAGTGTGTTAATTGTGAATTAATGTGTTTCACAATTAGGAAAAAAACCCCAAAATAATGTGTCTCAAGAATAAAAAGTGCGAATTTAAAACATGAACAACAACTGTATTTAATGTTTTCCTAGAGCTGCCTGGTAAGAATAGCATGCCAGTGGAACATCCATCTATGAAAACAGTGCCACACGGCATGCTTGGGACCACAGTATTCTCTCATTTTAATCGCTCCTCTTTCAATACCCTTCCTATAAGACCGTAACTTTCTTCAGCCTCCCTACAGGAAGCTCCTTAAAACAGCGAATTCAGTATAAAAAGCAGAAAGTTGATATAGCAAAATGAGGACCACTTGCTTGCGTAAGGAGCTGATCTCCTTCCGTTTCAGCACTTATACTCTGACTTGGGATGTTCTGTCCTCACCACATGCTGGGGGTGAGGGGTGTCCCCATGCCAGAGGGAAGAATCAACTCCCTCCACCCACCCCCCCCTTTTTTTTTTGGCAAAGCTCACCATAAATCACGGGCTCGATTACGTTACTATAGGCCAGATGTAACTTCAGTCATTTAAGAAGTAATAGCACTTGAGGTTGAATGAATCCAGAGCAACAACAACAAAAACAACAAAGCCTCTGTAAATTTCAACAGTTTATATAAATATCATAGTAAACACAGTAAAAAGCTGTGCTTTGTTATGCATTTATTGACCCCAGCACAGTGTTTTATAACTCTATGGTTTTATTATATTAACCGCAAAAGGAAATGTAACCAAACCCCCCCCCCCTTGTTTTTCATA
>VZTU01017146.1:5000-23275 GCA_013400835.1 Zapornia atra | reverse complement strand
TATTCCATCCTGTGGTGGAAGATGATGTGTGATATTAACCTTGTGTGTGCCCAGGCGCACATGGAGTGAGTGCATTCCAAGCTGAATTTCACTAGCAGTTAAATACCACTGATGAAACACAGTTAAATGTATTTTCACAAGTGGATTTTGGAGCAGAATTTGGATCTTAATTTCTGTAACAACCTGTTGAGAACAATTTCGCATGAAAATGGGAAGAGAAGGCAGAATTATTTTATTTTGGCTTATAAATTCAGGTTCCTGGATAGCAGTGTCCGTTTACACCAGCTGAGATTCTGGCCCATTTGTCTTTAGAAAGGGACATTTTAAAACTGACATATGATAAAGGTAAGAAACAGTAGTCAACCGTTAGACGTTTTTGACAGTTGGAAATGAAAAGAGGTTAATAATTTGAACCTGTCCTTCTAGAACCTGGGAAGCAACCTTTCCCCATTAACATAGTATGTCACTTCTTACCTCCCCTAATTCTCACAGTTAAGACATTTAAATAATAATGATGCATTTCCAAGTAAATACAGATAGGCCAGGTGTACTGTCTTATCATAAACCAAAATCAGTAATAAAATGGTGTCCTATGTGATTGCATCATGTAGATTTTGCTTTTAAGCATCACCAGTCCTACAGCTCTGGCTGAGCAGTCTAAACGAGTTCTCCAGGATCAGCTCCTAAATGTGTAAAAATTCAGAAAGTGGCTTGTTCAAATATTAAACTGATGTTGACAAATTAGTTATTCAAAGTAAGGATATATGGCAGGAATGCACTTTAATTTGAGCAAGAATTTGAGCAAAAATTACTTGTCTAAATTACACCAAAAGAAATAATTATCAACTTAGGAATGAAAAGCAATCTGTGGAGAAATTACTATTAATGTATAAGTCATAAAATATGTTTATGTGTTCCCTTTTTTTTTTTTTTTAATGCCCTTCAGAAAATTCCCTGTATGATTCAGTTTTTAATTGTTTATTATTGTACCATGAGGATTTGGTATTTACCTTGAAAATTGTTTTGGTTTACTTCTCTTTAATGTTGCTCATTTATTATCAAATATTGCACAAAGTCTATATGAAAATAATAAGGTTTTTAGTGTTTTATCTACAGAAAAATGCAAGTATTTTCTTTGTTCTTGTTTACTTTGTTGCCAAAACACCCATGACCTTATTTTAAAATTAATCCTAGGTTATGGTGCAATGAGGTGCAATTTGTTCATTTATATGAACCTTATGTGGATTGAAAAAAATCAAGATAAATCTTCATGCACAGCATACAATCAGATTACCCCTGGACTATATATTTACGTTGGGTCTGATAGCAATCAATGGTTTAGCTTCATTGCATTTCAAGATGTATTTGCACCCAGTGTCCAGTGATAGTGTCCTCACCCTGGAAATAATTTAGTTGCAAATTGACTGGAAGATGGTGAAAATTGAAAGTTAAAATTAGAAATACTCATAATAAACAGCAGAAAAAAGGTCAGATGATGCCGCACTATGATGAGATTGGAATGGTTGGTAAATGAGGTTTTGTGTTTGTCGTGAGATGTATGTGACATGCCTACCCAATGCTCTTGTAATATCTAGCCTAGCAGAAGAGATTATCTGGCAAATTGACGCTGGAAAGAATTTTCTGATGGACTGGGAAATTAGAATTGTACTCTTTTCTTTGATGTGTGCAAGACTGGGACGCATTATACAGCTAGTTCAGGCATAATATTAAATATAGTATTTAATACTTAATAGTAGAACTATCTATAGAAAACAATTATATTCTGGTTTTGATCACAAATGCCAGACTATAAAAATTCACAGTGTAAACATCTAAGGCAATCCCAAATGACTGATCTTTGTATATAATTAATATTAAGTTAGCTCTGAAATCCTATTCTCCACAGTATTTCTTTTAAAGCTTCACTATATTTAGCTTCAGAATTGTAACTGGGTAGGAGTTATCAAAACAGCACAATAATCATACTGCTCAGACAGTTTAGAGAGGGTAATTAAACAGCAGCAAATTAATTATTTTGGAAAACAGGATTTTTAAGCAAAAGCTGATTTGTGTTAATGTAATACACAAATTCATACTCAGCTGCTAAAGAAAGCACATTATTGATTAATCTTTAAAGGCAACCTAAGGTTATCTAAACAGTAGAAATAAGTCCATTTTAAAATGTATTTATAGAGTCTCCATCAAGGATAAAAGTGTCTTTTCACATTTGTGCTTAACTGGAGTTGTTTTGCTTAACTGTATTTTTTCTCTGAACTTTAAAATAAAAAAGACCCCCAAAGACAATATCAAAGACAATATAGAACTTCGCCTCTTTGTAAACCAGGATATTTTAAAGTTGAAAAATTGTTCTTAAAAATTATGTTTTCGGAACAGGAATCGTCACACCAGAGAAGGAACCAAAAGTGAACACTGTGGTAGGGGCACAACAGCTGCTTCTGGCAAAAGAAGAGGATGGCACAGCAAAAAAATCAAAGCCCCCAGAGGACAATAAATTTTGTCATGAGCAGGTAAAGGAAAATGTAACGATTTAATTGCATTCTAGAACTCTTTCAAATAACTCAAGAATGAAACAGAGATGATATGCTGTTAAAATAGCAATATCAGCAAGTTATAAAAAGCACACTGACTAATAGCCTGCATCTTAATTTGATTTTTTTTTCTCCAGTTCTATCAATGTCCCTATTGTAACTACAATAGTAGGGACCCAAACCGTATCCAGATGCATGTCCTGTCGCAGCATTCAATGCAACCTGTCATCTGCTGCCCCCTCTGCCAGGATGTCCTCAGCAACAAAATGCATCTCCAGCTTCATTTGACCCATTTGCACAGTGTGTCCCCTGACTGTGTGGAGAAACTGCTCATGACAGTAAGTGTTTCAGATACTGATGCACATGCTACGGAAACATACTCTGGGCAATGTTTGTGTGATACAGTGTTCAGGTAGCCAGAGGAGGTGACTGGGCCATGACTCTGTTGCCAGCTCAACTAGTGACTTATGTCCCTTGGGAAAATAACTGAAGGTGGATTTCAAAGATGCTGAAAACCTGCAATTTCCTCACTGATGCTAACCTTGGAAATATCAAGCCTGCCTATGTCTCTAAGTGCACACCTGTAAATTTGGTCTAATAATATCCAGATCTCTAAGGTATTGAATTCCTGTTGGTAAAATAACAAGAGTTCCTTGTAAAATGTAGTCTCTAAACACAGGAGAATTCCAGTGTATAGTTGAACTATACTTACATTATATCATGTGAAATTCACTGTAAAATATCAGTAATGGTGCTAATTAGGGAACACAATTATGTTACTGTACAGAATGTCTTGTTTCTTATTTTTTGCCTCTGCAGAAAAGACCCTTTAGGGTTTTTTTATGAATAAAATGTATGAAACAGAAAGACAAGTCCAAGAATAGGTAGCAATGTATTTAGGCCAGTTCTTGAGGATACAGAATACCTAATTTCAAGTACCTACCCTGGCTCAGGCAAGCACTTCAACTGGCTCCTCCACTATTGGGATAAATGCAATAACCAGCAAACTTGATTTGGAGGATGAATCCCATTCCAGCCTCACCAGGAAAATCCAGATTTTCACTGCACAAACCATGTCAAAATAATACATTTCTGTGAAAAATAATGACTCAGCACAGTTAAAAAATGTCAGTAAAGACACAATGAGGTCTAGAAAGTATTTGTTATTACATCATAGATTCAATTAGAAAAGAGACCCCCTAAGACACCCTGGTATTGCTTGTCTTGCCTTTTTGGAAGGAAGTACTCTTGGAAATCTCAAGGATCCACCTCCTTATTTCTGTATTCATAGACTTATCATTCATTGTGCTTGTAGGCTTACCACCTCATTCCCAAAAAAAGTGGCAAAAAAGATAAAAAAGAATTGTCAGAAGGTCTAAGGTTCCTTGTGCCTAGTGCTGATAAGCAAACACAGAATTGGGGACCCACAAAAGTGGTTTAGGATTTTCTTCTTTTACTTTCCTTGGTTTTCCAATAACTGTAGCTCTTCAGACCAGTTAATTTTGGCTCACCAGAAGGAAAATGCCACAGAAATGTAATTTTCCCAGTCCCTTTTAGGAAACGAAAAATGTTGGAAAACATATTGAGGATTATTAGTTTTCTTCTGAAGTTTTCCATGTTTCACCCTACGCTGATAATGGGGAAATTTTGAAATCTCTCTCCTTTCCTCTCCCTCTTCTCTCCTAGAGCTAGGGAGTTGTCTCACTGTCTGAGAGGGGAAAAAAAGGTGGTTTGACAGAAAGAGAGATTGCAAAACATAATCTACATCATCTAAATTGTCCTAGTTGCTAACACTAATATGCTCTGTCCATATCTCAACTTTCTGATGACAAAATAAATACAATTTATAGTAATTTTTTTTTTCTTATCTGGGACATTTCCAGTCACCTACATATATTTTTAAAGTTCTTCTCTCCCAAACGAAACTAGTCACCAGTCCTCTGAGAAGATGCTATTAATATCATGCTTAAAGTACAAATATACTAAACCCAGGGCTTTTTAATACATGCCTAGAATATTTTTTCCAATAGGCAATTGGTATAAATACATAAACACACACATATATATGTATCCTAGTAAAGGTTTAAACTAGTTTGTTAAACTGTTAAAAAGAAACAAAGGGTCTTTCTACTCATACCTAGTAATGTATGTTGTTTCCATTATTACAGTAATTTGCTACTTAAAAATATCTCCTGTGGATATTCTCATTGCCTCTATATGAAATAAGGATGCTTTATCCTTATATTAGAGATGGGGAGCTGCACCCCAGTCTGAACTGAGTTACCCAAGGACATTTAGACAGAATCGGTCAGTATAGGAGTTTGAAGCCAGTCCTGCTGACTCTTAGTCTGAAGCCCTAGAGAATCCTTTATTTCAGATATATTTTAAAGAGGTAAGCAAAAGGAAACATGAAGTGTTGAACAAATATTAATGTCAACCAAAATGAGTACTATCAGACGCCTATAATAGTACATCCTTCTTTTGTCTATAATTTGAAAGCATAACACAACAGGTAAGGAAGTCTGAAGAAGATAATTAAAGACAAGAAAGAGACAAACCATATTTTATATGGAAAGAAACTGTTATTTCTGTATGGAAATAAACATAATTTTCTTTCAAAGATCATGGAAGGTCCAGCATTTGTTCAAAAAACAATGCAAATGAAGCAAAGAGGGAATGCCCTTAGTCAAGAAATGACTTGTTACCATATCTTTACCTGATCCCTGTCTTTGGAGGATGTCCAAGGAGAGCTGAATAGCCAGAAAAACCATCTTTGTGGTGACATTGCGTGAAATATTGATAGTATGTAGTTCTATAGCATCACCTTACTGTAGATTATTTTGAGTTGTTTCTCCACCAAGGGACACTCAATGCTCTGGATTTATGGTCTGTCAGAAACCATTATCAAGGACTGAATCAAGATCTGGGTTTAGTACTGGCAGTCTTTGATCCAGATATGTTGGATCTTTTGAATTACAGTTTCACACTGTTGTATAGCAATAAATAGTGTGACTTTTCCAGTAATAATATGATGCTCTTGGTTTTCAAAGGTTCCTGTACCAGATGTCATGATGCCCAATAGTATGCTATTGCCAGCAGCTGCTTCAGAGAAATCTGAACGTGACACACCTGCAACCATTACAGCTGAGGGATCTGGGAAATATCCAGGTATGCAAGAAAAAGCCCAGACATGTAAAAACTAGGTATGGACAATTTAGAAATTTAGAAACCACTGGTTTATTTCTTGGTAAAGTGAATCCTTTTTTGGCTTGCATATAGTCACAGAGATAAAAAGAGCACCCATGCAGAGCTACTAGGATGTGTGTATATGCCACACGCATGTTGCTTGTGGTAGTGGCCTAGCCACTCTGAAGATACGGCTCTCCTTGTTTAAGCAAGAAATAAGACCCAGTCCTAAGAGACAGCAGCACATTTACCATGATCAATGGGGAATGTTAGGCAAATGATCCTGCCTGCCTTTCCAATAGCATGTTTCTTAATCTGGACACTTACTGTATTCTGTGCTGGGGAGATGCTTTGCTACCCCTCACAAGACGATCCTTCTTTCCTCATACCACTTTCTTCCTCCTTTCTAATCACCTGCCCTACCTATTGACCCCATTTCTAATCACTCGCCTTTCCTACTGTTTTGTCTCTTTTTCTTGTTTGGTGCTCCCATTGTACTAATAGACTCCTACTTTATGACAAAAAGAAGCTCTGTTCCACTCCTGGGCCAGCTACCATTGTCACTCTGATCATCATGTTTGAACTCTCTTACTTTTTTTCTAAACCTCCTGTTGATCCTGTCTGCTTCATTGTCTGGGGCAAGGATGGGTAGCTATACCATATATACATATATACAGAGAGGTCAACACTTGGCATACCAGGTTCCTCTTCTGACTTCTGATTAAAAAAAACATATTAATACCATGTGTAATTAAAAACATTAATACCCTTGTACTTGTATAAAAGATAGTAAACTTTCTTTATCTAGGTGAAAGTCCTGTGGATGAGAAAAGTACCCCTGGGATTGATGAATCAAAAACTGGAATGGAAATTAAGACCGAGGAACAGAAGCCACCTAAGGAATCCACTGAAACACCAGATTGGAATAAGAGCAGCAGTAAAGATATAAAGACCACTGACTCAATGACAGATCAGCTAAATGAACAGCAGAAGAAACAACAGCTCTCTGTTTCTGACCGCCATGTCTATAAGTACCGTTGTAACCATTGTAGCTTGGCTTTTAAGACTATGCAGAAGCTTCAGATACATTCCCAGTATCATGCTATTCGGGCAGCTACCATGTGTAGCCTTTGCCAACGTAGCTTCCGTACATTCCAGGCTTTAAAAAAACACTTGGAAGCAGGCCACCCTGAACTCAATGAAGCTGAACTTCAGCAGTTGTGTGCATCTTTACCTGTCAATGGTGAACTCTGGGCAGACAGTGAAAGTATGGCACAAGATGATCATGCACTAGAACAGGAAATAGAAAGAGATTATGAGATGGACCAGGAAGGTAAAGCAAGCCCAGTAGGAAGTGATAGTAGCTCTATTCCAGATGATATGGGCTCAGAACCAAAGCGGACCTTACCTTTTAGAAAAGGGCCAAATTTTACTATGGAAAAATTTCTAGATCCATCTCGCCCGTACAAGTGTACAGTGTGCAAAGAGTCTTTCACCCAAAAGAACATTCTCTTGGTCCACTACAACTCCGTGTCCCATCTACATAAACTCAAAAAGGTTTTGCAGGAAGCATCAAGTCCTGTCCCTCAAGAAACCAACAGCAGCACTGACAACAAACCCTACAAATGCAGCATTTGTAATGTTGCGTATAGCCAAAGTTCAACATTGGAAATCCATATGAGATCTGTGCTTCATCAGACAAAGGCAAGGGCTGCAAAATTAGAACCTAGTGGTAATATAAGTAGCGGAAATAGTGTAGCAGGGAATGTTAATAGCCCCAGCCAAGGAATGCTAGAATCTATGAGCTTACCAGCAGTTAACAGCAAAGAAACACATTTAGATGCCAAAGAATTAAATAAAAAGCAAGCTTCTGAATTAATTTCTGCTCAGCCTACACATCACCCACCCCAGTCACCAGCACAACTTCAAATGCAACTACAGCATGAACTGCAACAGCAAGCTGCATTCTTTCAACCCCAGTTTCTAAACCCAGCTTTTTTGCCTCACTTTCCAATGACACCAGAAGCATTGCTGCAATTCCAACAGCCTCAGTTCCTTTTCCCGTTCTATATACCTGGGACAGAATTTAGCTTAAGCCCAGATCTGGGTTTGCCTGGTTCTGCCACATTCGGTATGCCTGGAATGGCTGGTATGACAGGATCACTGCTAGAAGATTTGAAGCAGCAAATACAAACTCAGCACCATGTTGGCCAAACCCAGCTACAGATACTGCAGCAACAAGCACAACAGTATCAATCCACCCAACCCCAACTTCAGTCCCAAAAACAGCAGCAGCAAAGTAGCAAGCTGATGAAAACAGAGCAAAATACTTTAGTAAGTACAGACTGCCAGCTTATAAAGGATATGCCATCATATAAGGAATCGGAAGAAATTTCTGAGAAACAAGAGAAGCCAAAGCAAGAATTTACTAATGAGAATGAAGGACTAAAAGAAAACAAAGATATGAAGAAGCCAAAATCCTCAGAATCAGCTATCCCACCACCCAGAATAGCTTCTGGAGCAAGGGGGAATGCAGCCAAGGCTTTATTGGAGAACTTTGGGTTTGAGTTAGTTATCCAATACAATGAGAACAGACAAAAAGTGCAGAAAAAAAGCAAGACTGGTGAAGGTGAAAACACAGACAAACTGGAATGTGGAACCTGCAGTAAACTGTTTTCCAACATTCTTATTCTGAAGAGTCATCAAGAACACGTGCATGGACAATTTTTCCCATATGGAGCATTAGAAAAATTTGCCCGACAGTATAGGGAGGCGTATGACAAGCTTTATCCAATTTCTTCATCTTCTCCAGAAACACCACCGCCTCCACCACCACCTCCTCCACCACCACCACCTCCTCCTCCTCCAACTCCTTCTCAGCCTTCTTCAGCTGTGTCTGGAAAAATTCAAAACACTACTCCTACTCCTTTGCAAGCTCCACCACCCACACCACCACCACCGCCTCCTCCGCCACCACCACCTCCTCCTCCACCACCGCCACCATCAGCTCCACCTCAAGTCCAGCTTCCCGTTTCACTAGATCTCCCACTTTTCCCTCCAATTATGATGCAGCCAGTGCAACATCCTGCATTGCCTCCTCAGCTTGCCCTCCAGTTGCCTCCAATGGATACTTTATCTGCAGATCTTACCCAGCTTTGTCAGCAGCAGCTAGGATTAGATCCCAATTTCCTGCGGCACTCTCAGTTCAAGCGTCCACGTACGAGAATCACAGATGACCAGTTAAAAATCTTGCGGGCTTATTTTGATATTAACAATTCTCCAAGCGAAGAGCAGATCCAAGAAATGGCTGAGAAATCTGGTCTTTCGCAGAAAGTTATCAAACACTGGTTTCGTAACACACTGTTTAAAGAAAGACAGAGAAATAAAGATTCTCCATATAACTTCAGCAACCCTCCCATAACAGTATTGGAAGATATCAGAATAGATCCCCAGCCTTCAGCTGTAGAACCTTACAAGTCCGATGCATCTTTCAGCAAGAGATCATCTAGGACTCGGTTTACAGACTACCAGCTTCGTGTCCTCCAAGACTTCTTTGACACAAATGCTTATCCAAAGGATGATGAAATCGAACAGCTTTCAACTGTACTTAATCTACCTACTCGAGTTATTGTCGTATGGTTCCAAAATGCACGACAAAAAGCTCGCAAAAGTTATGAAAATCAAGCAGAAACTAAAGACAATGAGAAAAGGGAACTGACAAATGAACGTTACATTCGGACTAGTAACATGCAATATCAGTGCAAAAAGTGCAGTGTGGTTTTTCCCAGGATCTTTGATCTGATTACACACCAGAAAAAACAGTGTTATAAAGATGAAGATGATGATGCTCAAGATGAAAGTCAAACTGAAGATTCTATGGATGCCTCTGATCAAACAGTGTATAAGAATTGCACAGTTTCTGGCCAAAATGAGTCATCAAAAAGCCTGGCAGTCACAGCAGCAAGCTCTGGCTCTGGTTCTAGTACTCCTTTGATTCCATCACCCAAACCAGAACCTGAGAAGGCTTCTCCTAAACCAGAGTCCACAGAAAAACCAAAACAACATGAAACCAACTCTAAGCAAACTGACACAACTTCCCAAAGCACCAAACCAGTACAATCTACTCCAGCAACCTCTTCTGACCCTCAGCCCTCAGCTTCTCAACCACAGCAACAAAAACAATCACAGATAGCAGGGAGACCTCCCTCTGCATCACAAACCACACCTGTTCTTTCCAGTCCTTTACCAATTTCAATGACTTCTTTACAGAACAGTCTACCTCCTCAGTTGTTACAGTACCAATGTGATCAGTGTACAGTTGCCTTTCCAACTCTAGAACTTTGGCAAGAACACCAGCACATGCATTTCCTAGCAGCCCAAAACCAATTTCTTCACTCACAGTTTTTAGAAAGACCAATGGATATGCCCTATATGATATTTGACCCAAATAATCCTTTGATGACTGGACAGTTACTTAATAGTTCTCTTGCTCAGATGCCACCACAGTCTGGCTCATCACATACAGCACACCCTGCTACGGTTTCCGGTTCCCTGAAACGAAAACTAGATGACAAAGAAGACAATAACTGTAGTGAGAAAGAGGGAGGAAACAGTGGAGAAGATCAACACCGTGATAAGCGTTTAAGAACTACAATTACTCCAGAGCAGCTGGAAATACTCTACGAAAAATACCTGCTAGATTCCAACCCCACCAGAAAGATGCTAGATCACATTGCACGTGAAGTGGGACTGAAGAAGAGAGTTGTACAAGTCTGGTTTCAGAACACAAGAGCCAGAGAAAGAAAGGGACAGTTCCGTGCAGTTGGTCCAGCACAGTCCCATAAAAGATGTCCTTTTTGTCGAGCTCTGTTTAAAGCAAAATCAGCTTTAGAAAGTCACATTCGCTCTCGACATTGGAATGAAGGGAAACAGGCTGGTTATAGTTTGCCTCCAAGTCCTTTGATATCAACTGAAGATGGAGGAGAAAGTCCACAAAAGTACATATTTTTTGATTACCCATCGCTCTCATTAGCAAAAACTGAATTATCAAGTGAAAATGAACTAGCCTCCACTGTATCAACTCCTGTCAGCAAAACTGCAGAAATGTCACCTAAGAACCTCTTAAGTCCTTCTTCTTTTAAAGCAGAGTCTAGTGAGGATATAGAAAATCTAAATGCCCCTCCTGCTGACTCTGCATATGATCAAAACAAGACTGACTTTGATGAGACTTCATCAATTAATACAGCAATTAGTGATGCCACAACAGGGGATGAGGGGAACAATGAAATGGAAAGCACGACTGGCAGTTCAGGGGATGCAAAACCTGCATCACCTCCCAAAGAACCAAAACCACATGTGAACGATACGCTATCAAAAGCTGCAACTACACCCACAAATGAGAATAATGACGATAAGTTTCTCTTTTCCCTAACAAGCCCCTCAATACATTTCAGTGAAAAAGATGGTGATCATGACCAAAGTTACTACATTACTGATGACCCTGATGATAATGCTGACCGCAGTGAAACTTCAAGCATAGCTGATCCAAGTTCACCTAACCCATTTGGAGCTAGCAATCCCTTTAAATCCAAAAACAGTGATCGACCAGGTCACAAACGTTTCCGAACACAAATGAGTAACCTTCAGCTTAAAGTTCTCAAGGCTTGCTTTAGTGACTACCGGACTCCAACAATGCAGGAATGCGAAATGCTAGGGAATGAGATTGGCCTGCCCAAACGTGTGGTCCAGGTCTGGTTTCAGAATGCCCGGGCTAAAGAAAAGAAATTCAAAATTAACATAGGGAAGCCATTCATGATAAATCAGACTGGACCTGATGGGACAAAGCCAGAATGTTCTCTGTGTGGTGTGAAATATTCTGCACGTTTGTCCATAAGAGATCATATCTTTTCCAAACAACATATTACAAAAGTGAGAGAAACTGTGGGAAGTCAGCTAGATCGGGAGAAAGATTATTTAGCTCCTACAACGGTTAGACAGCTGATGGCACAGCAAGAATTGGATCGCATAAAGAAGGCTACTGATGTGCTAGGATTAACAGTACAGCAGCCAGGCATGATGGACAGCAGTTCCCTTCATGGTATCAGTTTGCCAGCAGCTTATCCAGGACTCCCTGGCCTTCCTCCTGTTCTTCTGCCTGGAATGAATGGTCCATCCTCTTTGCCTGGATTTCCACAAAGTTCAAACAGTAAGTCTATAAGGGGGTGATTTTATAATTTTATTAATTTGATCATTTTGCATAGTCACCATCCCCTTCTAAAACACAGCACATTATGCATTCATATCTAGTGAGAGTGGTGGGAGTAACTAAAAAGCACTGCTATGAGATGTAGTCAGTGCAATTCTCGATTGTCCCTGTAGATTGGCTATCTCTGAGTATGGTAAATAATAAATAAATAATTACTTGAAATCCAATTCAGCAACATCTTTTTAGTATGTATTAGTCTTCTGTAACAAAAACAATATGGCATTAGCATAGTTATGTTTTTTTGTTGTTTTGAATGATGCTCCTTTAGTCAAAACCTGGGTTAGAATTTTGTATGCAAATATTTAAAGGACATCTGATGAAGCCAAAATAATAATCCCAAGGTTATAATTTCATCAGGCATTTGGTCCACCCCTTAGATGAGTCCAACTTATTTAATTCAGAATAAGTATTTAAAATAAAATGCTGCCCCAGACCCTCTTTTATATTTCTGAATCATTGCCTGATAAGATAAGAAGGGTTTTGTTGAACATGATTTGTAATGTCAGTTCTATTGTGACCCAAATTCCAGGAGCTGCTGAATATCTCCTACCCCTAGATTGTAAAGTCATCACAGACATGTACCACATTCTTTGGGCTTGCACTTTTAACTGAACTGCTTTACTGACTGTTTTGACTATGGTTTTTGCTCACATTGGAAAGCACTTCTTGCAATAACTTCCACTGAAGTTAGAGAATCAAGTTTTCTGCAGAATGATTTGTTTACTTATCGAAGAATGAAACTAACTTACTTTCTTGTATTAGACTCCAGTTTTGCAGTCAGGGTTCGTTGTGAGTGCAGCCTTGCAGATTGAAGCTCTCCATTCATCTTCTAACTTTGCACATTCATATAAAATATGGGCACAGCAGAGTTAGGGAGCTGGTTAAGACCCCTCTCCTCATTTTATCCAGTAATTCCACTTGCTGTTGATCTTTGATTTAGAATGCAACTATCTTTGGCAAGTAAGGTAGGGCCTTAATCACCAGTGTTGTTAGACACAGTAAGACTGTAACAATGCCTCCTCTTCTACTCAGCTCTGCTTTGATTGATGATGATCATGTTATTGTTTCCCTAAGTGGTGGTCAAAACATCTTGTTTTTCTCTTCATTGGATCAGAATGGCTTTCCTTCCACAATGGAGTCTCTGGCTGAGTGCCCTCTGGCTTTTGTCAAACAGTTATTGGCACAGAGAGTGCATATAAAGGAAGTATAAAGGTGCTGTATTTTCTTCTTAATGGCATAGAGTGTCCAGGTCCAAAAATGGCTGTTCATTGTTCATTAAAATTATAGATATGGTTTTTCCATATAACTTCACTAAATAGCTTTGGTTAGGTTGACCTTTAGGTAAAAATGGGCTCTGGAAAACTCAGGCTTTTTCTATACTATTAAATTAAGTTTGCTTGGAAATATATGATTGCATTATTTTACTCTCAATACCAGGAAGTCCCTCAGCAAAGCGAGTCTTGTGGTTGTGGACCACTGATAGCCTCTCAGCTGTGCTCAGGAATTGTTTAGGAGAATGTTAGTTAGCCAAGGCTAAAAAAGTGCCAGTGACCATTACGTACTATTTAACTTTAAAGACAGTTTAGTATCATTTTTTGGGAAATGTTCCCTGGTACCGTTTAACTTGCTAGTATCTAGGTAGCCTCAGAGTCAATCGTACTGTTCATAATACAAAAGGTATTGCTACAGGCCAAGTTGTCCATAAGAAGTCAATTTTCAGATTTTCTGATTCCCACCAAATATCTTCTTTGAGATAAATTTAAATCATTAATACCATAACATACACAGTGAACTGCCAATTGAAATGGATTTTTACCCCCTTTCATCTTGCATCTTCTTAAGGTTAATTAGCCCATTGTGGGCAAAGTCCACTGTGTAAACTATCTAGTAGAATCTTGTTATTTACTTTTTCTTCTGCCATATGCTAAATAGTCCCTGCATCCATCTTTTGTTGCTTGGCAAATACTTGCATAAATAAATCTCCATTCCCTAATGATACATAATGGAGCAGTCATAGTGAATTAAAAAAAATAGATTATTTTAATCATTCATCATAGAAAAACAGTAATAAAGTCAGATGTGCTCCAGTATGTACTCAATACTAGTATTTTCTGCACCTAATTAACCCATTTCTAGTCTAGTCTATTTTGGCTGATAATTTGCATTCTTATTTGATGCTAAGAATAGTTTAATAAGTGTCTTTTTGGAAGCATTACTTCCAAGCAAGATTTTCTTTAGCTACAGTTCTTCTAGCAGCACATAGATTCTCATTCAGCAGGGCAATTGTTCTGCATCATTTTTTGCATGAAGGATTTTCTGAAGCTCACTCCCTGATGACTCAAAATCCTACACTTCAAGTCTACCTCTTGTAAATTCCACTGCAAGTATGTAATTTCTTCTCTTTTGACCCATTCCCAAAAATAAACTTTGGAAGTCTCACTGGCATCCCTTATATTCAAATATTTACCTGTATTACCGATGCTTACAAGGTTGGTAACTGTATTTCCTGTAGCAAAGCCCATCTATTCTGTCCTACATGTTTGTTTAAAGGACAATGTCAACATTAGCAGGATCCCCACTTTTAAAAAATGTTTGCTGTTTGCTAAGGTAGCAAACTAATGAAACTGTAATAGTAAACATCATGTTTAAAATTTGCTTTTGTATTTCTCTTTACTCATGCTGGACAGATAAGTTATCCGGACTAGTTTCAGTGTGTATGAGGAATTTCACTTTCATGTTCTTGCATCCAGTATTGTTTATGGGTATCCAAAATGGTACAAACCCCAGCTAATTGTTGGAAAATTCTAATTTTAAATGTAGTATTTGCTTTCACAAAAGGTTTAAAATAGAATACTTGACAATAATGCTAAAACACAAGAGATGGGAATATTTAAACTAAAGTTCATTTAATCTTCTTTATGCAGTGCTCAAACTGGACTTTTATTTGCAAAGATTATTAGATTTGTCAAAATAAGATAGCTTCATTCCTGAATGAAGGGATCCATTATCTTTAAATTCAGTTATTTTGTTCTAAAACAATATCTAAAACAATGATATGTTGAAGAATCCTCTCTCCTGTGGGATATGTTTCTCTAGATAATGTAATTATACCATCTTGTGGGCATCGAATGCTGAGCAAGGTCTCAAAATCACTGCTATGTTTGTTCAGCAGAATTCCTAATATGGAGATATTTGGTGGAATTACAATTAATACAGAACTTTAATTGCAGCTCATCTTTGTTCTTCAAGCCTCTTCTTATTTTCTAGGTGACTGTAGATAGAAGAGTTCACCTGCTGTTTTCAGCTGTTCTTAAATTCACATCCTTTATTCTTCTTAGCTTTGTGTTTTTGCCTATGATCCCTTCAAGAAAACTAGTGCTTCATCTTGCTTCTAGCTATTAATACTGGTTCTATGAACCTTTTAATGTCATCATCATTACCATAGGTTCTTTGCACATCACTTAAGCCTGGGCTGCCTTGAAGATTCTTTTTCCAAGAGTACACACATCACTGGGTAATATGTACTTAGTGGTTTTTGAAATCTTAGCAAGAGAGAAATTTGATTCGGCAGCAATTACTTCCCATATTATTAGGTCACTAAATTCTGTTCTCTGTTTGCTTTTGGCCCATTGGTAGTAGTTTTGTTTCTGTATTTTTAGCCTTCTGAGTCCTCCAAAAGAAATAGAAGTCTCTCCTTTTCAATAGCCACTTAAAAGAGTTTGCAGGATTAGAATGTTTTTTTCTTGATTAGTGAATTTTCTATTCTACACCTCCCATGTTTGGAAATGAAGTATTAATTTCATCAAGTTCTCTTCATTTTGTTTTGGAAAACCCCAGTTCCACATTGAACTTACAATAAAACAGGTGAGTTTCATTATTGTATTGCAGTCTGTCTGGATATTTAACCAAATTCTGTGCTTTCAACTAAATTCAAAAAAGTATCTAGAAAATAGAATAGATCTGGGCATCATCGGTGTGAGTGGACTGAAGACAACATGATGTGTAAGGGTTGAAGAGGTTAAGAATAGAAAGAAATCAGGAAAATTCCTAAGTATCTGACAAGCTCAAATAACCATGACAATGCTGGGGCAGCAGTTCACGCTAATTGCATCATTCATGCATTTTCCATCTACAATATTTATAATTTAATGTATTTTCAGCGGACTCCACACACAATTTCCTGTTACTTCCTGCTGAAAGCGTAGGGGCAAGTAATAGCATCTTTGATGTTATTGTGCTGTAACTGTGGCAATTACCCACTTTTTAATTATAACTGTTGTGACTTGTTTTGTTGTACTATCTAATCCGTGCTCACAATGCATTTTAACTCCTTAGTGTTCCCCTACCATTAAATAGGAGTAATGACACGGTGACAAACATTAAATGGCCTCTTTGTTAAATCTGGTAATTATTCCCTTTGAATCCTAATTGCTTTATTCCTAAGTAATGCTAAGCACCTGGATATTGATGATTTAAACGTCATTCTTGTTCACTCCATTAGCGCTTCCTAGTAGCTAATACCCATCTAACCTCCATTACAGAGCCAGCATTTATTGTTCTCTTACCCGTACACTAGTAGGCTGTTCCCGATGCCTCACTTTTATGGTTCTGTGTGCACCACAAACTTTGCGTGTTTTTTTTCTCTAGCAAACCTAGTTCCATTCAAAAATGAAAATAGGTGTAATGTGCAGCCTCTCACAGTTAGTTGCCTTTTCTACCCTGTGCCATCATTTAATTTTCTAACTATACATCTCGCAGAAGTTGCTTTTTAATAGACTGTTATGAACCACTGCACTATATCTGGTACTTGAAACAGTGAAAAAATTCCTTCCATTAAGTTATAAGGCATACTTCTTGTGTATATGCACCCTCCAGACAGAACCAGTCCATCCTTAGGTTGCTTTCTCTAATGAGGTGGAGGACGTCATGCCTGCATGCTTCAAGTAAACCGATAACAGCAGCGTTCCTGTGTCAAAGTACTTCAGTGCTATTACACTTATTTCCCAGCAACTACTGCATTTACCTGATTGTCATGGTAAAGAAAAGCTCTGTTCAAACTCTCAGAAATGAAAATGTAAGCTGTGTGGTGTACCAGTAATGAATAGCATTGACCTGATTGCTTCTTCTGTTAGTTTTTTGAATGGTCATTTCCTGTTGATATTTACTTATCTAAATATCTTTCTTTCTTTATCATTACTGCATTTTCCCTCAGCAATTTGGATAAAGATCCCTTTTTATTTGAGAGCTAATTACTTGTAGTGAGCACCATAATTACCAGGTTTCTTAGGTGAAGGATGTGTGGGTTATATCATCCCAGAGGCATGATAAAAATTAGTTAAAATGAACAACAAAGTAGAGATCTCTCAAAGTATCAATTAGAGGGAAGCACTCTCACTGTGCTTAATGCTTCTTTTCTAATAATCTACTGAGCCTATGGCCAATGGAAGAAAATGAACAAAAAAGGAGAGTGCTATTTCTGCAGGTATGAATCTATTCCTGCTGATGGAGCTGGGTTGACTTCCATTGCCTTTTGTGGGACCTTTCTATAGGCAGAGATTCATGTATGACACCCATGTTAGTTGAATCGGGATTATAAAGTAAGAGCTGTTGGTTTTGCTGTACATTGCATATTATGAATGTAAGACTGAAAGGCTCACAGAAGTTTACTTCACCATTTAAAAATGTGGTTTATTCACACCATAGGTGTGAAATGCTGAATGTTACAAGACATATTTTGCCTTGTGCATTGACAACAGTCATATTTTTGTTGTTTTCAGCTTTAACATCTCCTGGTGCAGGCATGCTTGGGTTTCCTACTTCAGCTACTTCGTCTCCTGCCCTGTCTCTCAGCAGTGCCCCCTCCAAACCTTTGCTGCAGACTCCACCACCACCACCACCACCACCACCACCTCCACCCCCTCCACCACCACCTCCTCCTCCTCCTCCTCCTCCCTCCTCCTCTTTGTCAGGACAGCAGACAGAGCAACAGAGCAAAGAATCTGAGAAAAAAAATACTATTAATAAGCCAAACAAGGTCAAAAAAATCAAAGAGGAGGAATTAGAGGCCAACAAACCTGAAAAACACCTGAAAAAAGAGGAAAAAATCTCATCTGCTCTTTCAGTGTTGGGCAAAGTTGTAGGGGAAGCGCACGTGGACCCTACTCAGCTGCAGGCACTTCAAAATGCAATTGCTGGTGACCCAGCTTCATTTATAGGTGGGCAGTTCTTGCCGTACTTTATTCCTGGGTTCGCTTCGTATTTTACACCTCAGCTTC
>VZTU01017142.1:242-28058 GCA_013400835.1 Zapornia atra | reverse complement strand
TTCTCCCCAGCAGCTGAACTGCCATGCTGCAAGGATGACCCAAGCCTGTTGTGACAGGTCCTGCCTTTGCAGAGGGGTGACAAGGTAAGATCAGAACAGAGCTGTGAGTTCAAGAGGACACTGTCCTTAGTGCCAGCTGAGTTTTAACAGTAAGTAAAAATCATATGGAACAACAGCCAAAGGAGAAGTAGCTAAATACCTTCAAGCCTGACCAGTAACCTGCATATACAGTCCTTCTTCTGCATCTAGAGATGGCAGAACAGCAAAAGGCCTGATAAACTGAAGGAGGCAAAGGAGAAGGTTAGCTGGGGAGCAGGTATGACATGAAGAAATGTAACTAAGCCTGCCTGACTGCCTTATAGTTGTGATCTCTGCATCAGTTGCAACTTGGGTCCTCAGTAACCTACGCTGAAGATTGAACTATTTCAGAGCCCTTCCTAAGATGTGCTGCATCATCCTTTGAAAATCTTGACCAAAAGCTTGATTCTCTGTCGCAATCTGAGTGGAAAACAGCTATACATACTGTATTACCAGAACTGGGAATGGACAGAAATGTGGGCTCTGTCCTTCAATAAAACCCGTAAGATTAGTAATTTTCAAGGGGGGTGGGGGGATTTTTTTGTTTGGTTGGTTTTTTGTTTTGTTTTGGTTGCTTTTAATTTTACTGCATCACATGGCAGGTTAAAAGTAGAATTATTCAGAAATTAGAACTGTTTTTTTAGTGAATTACTAAGGGTTGAGGATTTTCTTACTTGTTTATACTTCTTGAGTAAAATAGTTGTGGAAATCATTTTAATAATCAGAAGTAAAGAAAAAGCTATTTGCTGGAGCATACAAATTCTACGGAATGGGGTAGACCGTGAAAGGAAAATAAGAGAATTAACGGCTAGAAGATTTGGTACACTTTTAATGAACACATTAGCTAGTTTATGAACATAGAAATGTAATAATAATCAAATTCTATCGTTTATCGTTACAGGTGGTGTATTATATAAATGTTCTCATGTAATTATTGATGTCATCTTAAAACCAGCATACTTTAACTCTCATTGATGTGCTTCAAATGTGAATTTGCTAATGGTTACTGGTGTACACTAATTTCCAGAAGAAATGTACTCCTCTAATAGTTTAAAATAACTTTATATAATATAATTTTTCTGCTATCATAATTATTATTGTTTAGCATAATCAGTTCCTCTTCCTCCTTTACTTCTTATGATAATTTATTTGCTTTTTATTTTCATGCCATCTCATTTTAGTAGACTAAATAAACTAAACTCCAGTGTATTGGACAATGGATCAAGAAGCATCGCACTTCAAGATACTGCTGCATACTGCTCTTGTCTTCAAACTGAGTGGATAGTGGCTACATAGCACAGAGGTAGAAGATTAGTCCCCAAAAGTAAATAATTGTGTTTATAAGCAGTTTTGGTTTTATCTTGATTATGGTTATTTCCAGTTTTATAAATCTAGCATAATGCACTCTGTATCAATTTTGGTTTTCATTGTTTGTTTTGGGCCACATTGATTATCCCCTCCAGTAATATTCAGACCCTACCATCTTCAGTGATGTTTGCTCTGCAAATGAGTTGTAGTACACACAAACAGTGAAAAAAATCTTGGCAAGTTTGATTACTCAGAATCAATTTATATGATGCTTACGCTGTTATAAAATATCTGCAGTTTTCTAGAATAATAGACCCATAGGGGCAGATAATGAAACTAAAGAACAAAATATATACTGAGATAGACATGTGGTTATTAGACACAGAGTATTCCTGCATTTAACTGAACTTTCTGAAACCATGTTGGCTGCCTGTTTCCTTCTTTTCTCAGATTCCTTTTTTAACCTTCCTTCTACAATACCTCTTACCTCTTTTTGTGGATGCATCCCTTCAGTTGGATTTTTCTTGTACTTACCTTGGCAACCCCTCAGTACTGCAACCTCCCAACTTATTTCTATTCGTAACACTACTTTAGGTAAGGAAGCAGTGTATATATTGTTTTTTATTTGACAGAACTGGTGGCCAAGCCTCATCTGTCCATAGGGTGGAACCACCAAAGTCCTCTAGACCAAAAATTCCGAAGTGTGAAAGACTTGAGGAGAACAACATGCAAAGTCAGGCTTAACTGCTGATATAATTCAGGTGACTTTTCTCTGCACTGTTTTTTATCATCCCCACCGACTTGGTAACCCTGGCTTAATACTATTCAGTTCTCCTCCTCCCATTCCCAGGCCAAGAAGGGCATAATTCCTCCCTGGTACTGTGTTACACAGAATATGGTTTAAAAGATGGATACTACAACCACACTCTCCTCCTCTGTTTTTAAAAGATTGGAGAGCTGGCTGCTTAACCCCACCAAAAAAAAACCAAACCAACAAACAAACCAGAAAAGGGCATTTTGTGGTCCAAACAAGCATCAAGAAACAACTATTCTTCTGGGAAGTTTTACAACTTCTTCATGTAGATATCTCACAGAATTGCAGACTGTGAGCTTCTCTATTCCTCATTTATTGCTGGATACCTCTAGCACTTAAATCAGATCTGGGAATCCTCCTTCTGGACCAGGCAGTGTGTGTATGTTAGGACTCTGCAGAAACCTTTGCTCGTATTCTGTACCGACTCTGCTGGGAAAGGAGCTAATTCTCTTCATAGCAGCCAGCATGATGCCGTGTTTCACATTTGTGTCTGGAAACAGAGGTAACACACCAATGCTTTAGCTGCTCCTGAAGGGTGTTTGCACAGAGTCAAGGCCTTCTCCATTTCTCACGCCATCCTCCCAGTGAATAGGCTGGGGGTGGATATGAGACTGTGAGGAGACACAGCCAGTGCAGTTGACCCTTACTGATCAAAGATATATCCCATACCATATGATGTCATGCTCAGCAATAATTGTTTGTGTAGGGTAGTCTTTTGAAAGTAGCTGTTGCTGGCTGGGCATTGGTCTGCTGCTGTGAGAAAGTGGGTGGTTGTCTTTGCATCACTTTTGTTCTGTGGTTTTTTCCCACAGTTATCAATCTATCTTTATCTCAAACCACAAGTTTCTCTTACTTTTGCCCTTCTGATTCTTTCTCCCATCCTGCTCGGGGTGGGTGAACATGTGACCAGGTTGTGGCTTAGGTACTGTCCAGGATCAAGTCACTGCATACCCTACCTTAAAGGCAGACTGTCAGCAGTAAGTTACCTTTCATATTTTTCTAGTTGAAATGTGACGTGGGTCCAAGACATGAAAAGTATAGTCTAGTGTTTAAAATACAACTGCCAATTAATGACTTATGTTTAAATTAATACCTTCAGAATTTATATGATTGTGGAGATAGAGTCATCCTTCTAAGTTACCATCAGTTCAAATAGTGCATGTTTGCATCATGTTCCCCTTCAGCTACTTCCAAGTCATTCTCTGGTACAGAAGATAACCAAGAGAATATATGGAGTTCTGCATGTAGTTTCCACTGTAAAATTGTGCAGACTGTAAAGGACTACTGCAACAGCGACAGGCCTTCCAGTAATCAGGAATGAGAAAAGATAGTTTAGCAATCCGATCTTATTTTTTTAAACAGAAACACTATGTTGCCAATTCTGTTGTTATTAGTAGTTAGTAGTATGATTCTCACAGTACTTGATATTTTTTACTTATGGTACCAAATACTGACATGAAAGTATTGTATCAGAATCCTAGATTACCTTATTTAAAATACACACTTGTATTTATAATATTATGTAGTTGTACTTCTTAAATCTAAGAAATAACTAAGACTTAAAAAAACCTTAAAATTTTAACTTTTTTGTTGTTGTTGTTGTCTGGTTTTTTGAAGATGTTTCCTATTAACAGTTCTCAAAGACTTATGAAAAAAAGAGTTATACCTTGTTTTCCATATACTCCTTATTAGAAAGTCTTGTTTTCATGACTATTTTTTAAATGAACATGATACCAGAACATAGGTAACTTTCCGGTGTGCAACCATACCTGACAGATTAAATGTGCCAATGAAGCATCACGGCTGGCATTCCCTTGTATACTCTTAGTACATGGTCCACTTCTTTAGACTTACGAAGATAATTAAAAAACCTAAACCTGATGAATTTTCTCACTTATGGCACTTTTATGATGCTTATGCAAGTATTTTAATGTTGCATGTAAATCTGGTACATTCTTGTCATTAATAGAAACATCTCTCTCAAAACCCTTGGGGATCTGAAGAGAAAGAGACTTAAATGTAATAGTGACTAACAGACTGGACTAATTTTGACCTTAAAGAGGGTGTCTCTGTTTATTGTTGAAATAAGTGGAAGTCATTTCTATCTCACCTGTCAACAGTTATAAGTGTACCAGTCATAGGATGCTCTTTGCTCTGCTCAAAGTCTGGGGAAGTTTCCTCCCCTGTCAGTCTGGCTCTTTCTAACTTGATTTACTCTGTGTCTTCACAGGATTTAGCCTTGATATTGAAGAAAAACCTGTGTAGGGTTAAGAAAGTGGACACCTGGTTGTATTCCCTCAGTGCAACGGCAATGGCTGTATTCCCAAGCATTCTGTCTGTGCTAGCCTACTTTGACACCTTTGGGTAGCTGGAAGGGTTTTTTAACATCATACAAATTAATCCAGCCTGGGGCTGGATTAGCTGTAGTAATGGACAGCATATAAGGGTTTTCAGGCACACAGCCATCTACACCTTGACAGGCTTCCCACACTTCCAATAGTTTATTAAATCTTTGACAAACTTTAAAAGAGACTGTCAAGATGTTTCATCATTTTTTTTTCTTCTTATGCCATTTTTAGTAAATTTATTGCACATGAAAAAAAAAGACATCCCTAGGCATAGCCCAGGAGCACTAGGGCAAGTTTCCTCGCTCTTCTGCCAACATGTTTCTGTCGTGCCCTGGAGGTAGCACCTGGATCGAGAGGGTAGATCTGTTCTCATTTCCTTGGCCTTTCAGCTGACAGTATTAACCAGCTAATTAGTGATGATAGGTGTGGAAGGTTTTTTATTATGCAGAGGCATTTTATTTCACAGGTTTTTTATATTACAAATGTTTATAATCTTCCTTAGTATTTTACAACTGAAACTGGTTTTTTTCTTATCATTCCATCACATGCACATCCTGCTTTGTGAGTGTAGGGCTGCTTGTAAGTGTAAAGCTCCTAGCAGAAGGATTGTAGTGTTGTCTGCTTTAGAGAAAAGGGCATCTGGAGTATTCAGAAACAAAAACAGAACTGAAAAATTATACACATGGGTGAAAAGAGCAACACAGCTGAGCTTACTGTACCATTCCTAACAGCATCTCTTTTCACTTCTAAACTGTGACTAGCTCCTGAACATGTTCTTTCCTTGTGTACTTGCGGATATTTTGCTAACAGAACTAGAGCTGTTGCTACTTGTGAAGCATTATTAACTTTGTTGACTTTGTAGCCTTGGAAAAAGTCCATGGCCTGATGCTGTTTCTTGGGACAAGTTTTGAGCTTCTTATTCAACTTTTATTGTCTTTACTCAGACAAGAGGGTAAAAAGTGGAATGATGGTAACAGGTTGCAATCCTTCATTGATAACATCCTGCTATTTTAGTTAAAACCAAATTCCTGACAGCAGGTTTCTCTTGGGAAATCTGGAAATTTACCTATACCATCAGCAAAATCTAGGGTATTTTGACTATGGACAGGTTTTGGCTGCTAGGCTTATTAGTGGGGGTTTTAACATAGAAATAATTTGTGTGGTTCCATTCATCTAGACTTTTTTATTATTTCTTCTTGTTGAAGAAGCACATGTCAGATAATAAAGGGCCTCTGTTGGAAAAAGTGAAAATCTAGAATTGTCATGGATTATTTTATACAAAGTTTTGAAAGTGTGGAGAGGAGTGGGCTTTGAAAGTGTGGAGAGGAGTGGGAAGTTATAACACATTCAATGTATTTATGTATCTTTTACTGTGTATACATAAAGAAGGCAGCACATGCTTTCCTAATGTTCACATAATGCCCGGAGGCTGGGAAGCAAAAGAAGAGAGATAAATGAAGAGGGAAAGAAGAATGCAGATTGGCTAGAAGGCAAGTTAGTGGTTCATGTTCCTTGCTTTGACTTTGATCTAGTCTTATTAATGAGCAATTTTGCAAAGCTGCAAGGAGTTCTTTGGTTGCAAGACAAATTCAGCTTATGTTGCCCATGCAGGTGTGCATGGGAAGGATGACACAGAAAGTCATGTGTGCATTCTTCAAAAAATGTATTTATCATTTCAGTTTAATAACTTTAACCATTGTGGCTGAACATCACTTCAAGACATGAAGAATCAGATGTTAATAAAAGCAGTTTTGAAATGTACTGCTTAAAGTGAAGGGCAGGAGAGAGTCTTGGATCCAATCCACTGTGGAATGAACAACTTTGCTGAGAAGATGCAGAACAAGGTAGCTGTCAGTATATTAGGTTTGGTGTTTTTTGTTGTTTCTTTTTTTTTTCAATTGATTTATCTGCAGCACTGGAAAAGGGCTTGTTTGAAGGTGAGTTATGTAACATGTACAAGACTCATTAGCTGTCTGTAGATTTCCCTTTAGCTAGAAGAAAGTAATCTCTAAATCAATTCCTGAAGTTGCTTAACATCGTTGACTGAAGTGTTGTGCAGACCCTCACTAGAAAGTCAAAGGGCAAGTACCACTTATTCCATGTCCCCTAACTCTGGTCAAAAATGTCTCCTTCAAGATTTCCATGTTGAAGAAGCAAACAGGACCCTCATGCTCGTGAAATGGCCGGGCAAAACTGAGAGAACTTACATTTCTTTGCGGAGTGTAAGATTTTGGCATAAGACAGGAAAAGGAATCTGTGCAAAATCTTAACTGATTCAAGTAGAGGCGTAGGAGGTAGGTATCAGCTTATGCATCTATATACTTGACACAGGAAAACAGGAGTGAGTGTGTGCAGGAATGGAATTGTCTGATGTTTGCTTGGGGTTTTTTGTTCATACAAATTAGCATAGTTAAATACTGAATTAATAAAAACATTTATGCCAAAAAAGACTTGTCAAAATTTCCTATAGACAATCCAACCTCTAAAAGCAAACAAGGCACAAATCCCACCAAAACAGCTGTTTTCATTGTACAGATCTGATTTTCTCAGGCCTACTCCGTCATGTACGGTACAAGACAAAACATTCTAAGGTGATTGGAATATGAATATAGGGAGAAGGTGTGTGGTTGTGAAATACAGTCTCTGGTAGCAGTTCTAGTCCCAGCCTTTCTTAACTTTCAAGTGCTTGAACTTGAAATAATACTAATATTTTAGAACTTTAAAAATGATTCATAAATGCATAGTATTAATCTGCCTGCTTTTACTATTTGTAACGTGGCATTTATAAACTGTCTTTTGTTCACTTGGTATTTGTACTACATGGTTATTATAGGGTGTCCTGTAGCTATTTCTTTATCTTCAATAGTTAATCACCAATTTTTTTTTTTTAATCAGATGGGTTCTTTTAATTTTTCCAGAATTACATATTTTAGGCTAATTTGCTATTAATGATATTATTCTTTATGCATCAAAATAAACCAAGTTAATCAGATGAGTAGCAGCATATATTTGCCACCTAAAATAGGGTTCTTCTAGGAAGTATGTGGATGGGAAGAATTACTGAAATTCATGAGGCTGAAGCTCAATTTGCTTTCTGCTTATTCACTGATCCTTTCAAAGTAACCAACTGGAAAGCAAGAAGGTGCACAAATGTTAATGAACCTACAGTCCTACATTTTAGAACCTATTTGCTAGTTCTTCTATTGTATGAAAGTATCCATGATGTGGAAATGTCCAGATTAAGACTTATGAAAACTGTGAATATGCTCAATTAAATGTTTTATTTCCTCAAAATTCTGCAAGCCTATTAAGTGATGTTTATGTTGAGCTATTATATGTACTTTAATTTTGCAGAAAGTTAAGCATCTTAACTGTTGTTTTAATTTAGATTTCACAGTCACACAGGCAGACTATTAGGAAAACACAGTCAGCTAAGTGACAGAGATATAAACTGCATTATTGCAAAACTTTAAACCCACAATATATGGCTTCACTTACAAAGGAGGATCTAAAATGCAGCCATTACTTTTATGAAATTTACCTGTACTATTTGAATAGAAAACTTAATAAGTACTACTAGTACTTAGTACTATTGGAGTATTAAACTGGAGTCTGGAGTACTGAACTCCTTTTCTTTCACAGCAAGTTGGAACTGTTGAAAAAGGCAGCTCCTAGATATTTCTTCAGTCATGTTCATTTTAGCTGCTCGTATCAACAAGTAATGGTCTGACATACTTTGCACTCCACAGTAACTGATGGAGTATTGAAGTCTTTCAAACCTCAGATGATCACTTATGACCTAGATAATGATACACCGGCATTTTGAAACAATTTTAATGGAGATCAGTAGATTTTCTATGTAAAAGAGGAAAGGAAAGAGAACTGTAAAAGAGACACCTTGGGATAATCAGTGAGAAACGCACAGTATAATCTGGAAATGTAGGGCTTGAGCTTTGAAATGTATCTTCCAGGGTCAAGTGGCAGAGGAAGAAAACCATAAAAGCAATAAGCCCAGCCCTGCTGCCACTTAAATAAATAGCTGAACTAGTATTTACACTTGCTTTGTTTTGGTCCCTAGAGCTTTCCCTGCTCATAACGCCACCTGCTAGCAGATCTGTGAATTGTAGCAGGCAAGGACAGGTGGTCCTCCAGAGGGCTTATTTTGATGTTAGCAAGAAGAATCACCGAGGTACATGCAACTAGACATTTTGAAAGAAAAAGATATTATACGAATCTGTGGATTAATATGGAAATACCCAAGACAGGTGGTGAGGCTAATGAGGTGCTGATACACAGGACTTCAAGTGCATGTTTTCTGGAATATGAGCACCTGAGGGTCTTGAGGAAGAATTAAGAGAAACATCATACCAGATTTATTCAGCAACTAAGGGTATCAGTCATGAGACTGAAAGCGATGCAGTCAACTTAGCTCTTCACATCTTTATTGAACTCAAATCTATTCATAAAACTGGTTTATACGTATAGCATATTTTAGTTCCACAAACATTAGTAGGATAACCACTGACTACAGAATTTTCTCTTTCTTCCTCACCTTTATTGCTAAAATATTAAAACAATGAGTTTGCCAGGCTGCATAATCAAAAGCTGTTTGAATGAATCTGCCTTCAGAGAGGTAGAGAACAAATTGTGGTTATCTCCTTTAATATAAAAATCATCAGACTAAAAGCCACCATTGTAGAATGAATTTCTTTTTTAAAAAGATATTAATGTATCTCTTCCTAAACAGATTATAATGACTCTTCTGAGTAATTTGTATCATATTTTCAGCATGAAAAAAGCTCACAGAATCAAATGATGATACACTATCTCCTGTTGTGCCGTAAATGTATTGCTGTTATTAATCTTCACCTTGGCAGCTGTTGAGTTTAAATACTCATCTCGCAAATGCATAATAATGCCTGTAGTAGGAAAGACTGACACCCATCATAATCTGCCTTCCAGTTGGCACAAATTATATTAAATTATTATTTAACTACTCCGACTGCTTTAATGACTTGTATTGAAAGGAACTTCAATTTGGTGGGACAAGATGGGCTTGGTGGGCACAAGGTCGGGCAGTGTCAGACAGCAATGGGGATCAGAAAACCAGGGCTCTCTTCCTAATTGTGGAGGTATTCTATTCTGTTACACCTCACATACAAAGTAACTTATTTCAGGAGCAAACTGGCATAATTTCTGAGCACTTCTAGGTCCCTTTAGTGTCTCACTGAAAGTATCTTTACCTAATTAAATATAACAGAGTATCAAATGCATAGTATGATTGTACCTGGCCAAGTCCCAGAAGGTGTTCTTTTAGGTCAACGGCAAACTAAGAAGTATGAGAAAGGACTTTACCTATTCAAGCCAAAAGATTGAAAATCTCTTAAACTATTCATTCAGTTTTAAATTTCTTAATTTCATCCTACCTCAGACAAACCCCAAAATCCCCAGGTTTGTATTTTAAGGACGCTTCTTCACCAGATACCAAAGTCTTCCAGCTCCTTAGCCAGTTGGATTCATGAGCATGTTTGACTGTAATTGCAATAACTTATCACCTTACTATTTTTTCACTCTTAAGTAAATACAATTGTAAAGTATATTTATCTATCTCTTATTTTTCAGTATATGTTAGAAAATGTCAGGTTTCCTCTATATGTCCCTTACACATTTCTCATAAACTTAGGTTGTCTTTTACACAACAGATGTGTTTACATTTGGCATGGACAACATAGGATAGATCACAAACAAAAACGTAGGTAGACCACTGTGTCAGAAGGTTTTGTTCTTTTAGTGTAATTTGGTTTGAAGGCCAAGTTCCATCAACTGAAAGTAGTTCTTCCACAATTTTTTTAGTCCAAAAGTAGGTATTTTTCATGTGGATGTGGGGAGAAATGCCGTTTCTTTGACTAAAAAAGTGGTAATGTACACTAAGGCTACATTAATTCTTTTACTGAAGCTTCTTTTTCTTTTAAAATATATCTACCTGATGCAATATGTACTGTGTATAGAAGAACATCTCATACTTAGCATGTGCTTATCTCTCCCAGGGATTGCACTTGAGCATTCCTGTTAAATACTTTAATAATCAGTTGCTTTAAATCCTACAGGATTTGAACAATGTGAATATTCATTTTCAGTAGTGGGTAGAAGCTGCTTTTAGAGATTTATCTTCTTTCTGGTTTATAACATGGAATACTAATGTTGCCGTTGTTTTATGAGTGCATGTGTATATGTGTGCCTGAGTGCACATGCATTGAGGTTTGTTTTAGTTCTCTTACTTCATAGCAAAAAACCACCAACATATTAATTGATCCATACCTGAAGAAATAGATGCATTGAATAGGATAAACATGTATTTAACTGTAATGTTTATTTCCTCACATTTATGAGGAATATGAACAGAATACCCCTGTGTTCGGCCATAGCCCAAATTACTAAAAATTTATTGCGGTAAACATTATCATTATGTTGATTAGAAGATGCAGTATGAGATCACAAATTAAAAAAAGCTACTCATCTATTTATTTGTTTATTTATCTATCTATCTATCTATCTATCTATCTATCTATCTATCTATCTATCTATTTATTTATTTATTAATTTGTAATTCATTCCCAACTTTCAGTCTGCCAATTTGCTTGGCTTCAGTGGAGTATAATTTGTTCAAGTAGGGCATAAAGGTTAACATGCCCACAACAATACCATTTTTACAAATCAAAAAACTGAAAGCCAGATTATATTTCCCTCTTTGCCTTGGCCCCAGGGAAAAAGAAAAGGAAGAGTTATTCTTTGTCTTCAGTCATAAATACAGGAAAATCCCTCTCTCCCACCAATACTTTAGCTTGCAAAATTATCTATTCCTCATAAAATATTGCTATAGACTTTTATTTTGCAAGAATTAGTTTGTTAGATGTGATGCTTCTTACTGGTCCCTGATATTTTCATATTTTTATTCAGTGCTTTAAAAATAATTTGTCTAGTGAAAATTTTTGACTTATTAGCTAATTTCAGTAAAACTAATTTTATAGTTTTGAGTGATAACTATGTTTTTAATAAAACGTACTTTAAAACAAAATTCTATGACACTGAAAAAAAAGTGTTTATCATCATATATACCAATATGACAATTGGTTCTTTTAATTAGTACTTCTCTCTCTTTTTGTTTTTTTTTCTCCAAACAATTTTCGTTCCCAGTTTCACTTTGGATCAGAATTCACAGTTTTCCCAAGAGAGTGAAAAGTCATTTTCATTTTTTTTGGCTTTGCTTTCTCATTGATTAATTTGAAACTTATTTCTAAGCAAAAAGGAATGCTTGCTGGAAACTTTAATGAAAAAAAAAGTGCAGGTTTTCACATGTACTATTTTGGCATGCATTATACAGCTGGTTTTGAACATGTCCTTACATTCATCACATGAGCTGATTTAGGGTTCATGCTGAATAGGCATCTTTTGGTGTTTCAGCTAAATATAATTGAACCTTTACCAAAGACAAACTGCTGCATGCAGGGTTTGCATACAGTACAGCAGTTTATACAAGCTGGCTTTATAAAGATTGATCTGATAAGAATAAAGGAAGATATGACTCAACTTTCATTCCATCTCAGATAGCGAGAAATGTGGAAAGTTTAATGCCGAACTGTGAAAAGATTCAGTAAGTCACCACAAATCACTTCTACTAAGCCCAAACTGGGTAATTTACACAGCACTTTGTGATCTTCAAACAGTTTGCAGGGTGCAATTATTCATGCCACAACATGGGGCCACGGCGTCCAAGCTGCCTGTTTGTTCTACGGCTGAAGCAGAGGTGTTTGAAAACTGCAAGAGCCTACCAAAGGCCCAGAGATCATGGCTAATGTGACACCCCCAGGCCTAATCTTCTTAGAGCACTGGGATAAAATAAGTATCCATTACAAAATCAGCCTTCATCCTGCCCCCTTCTGTGCTCTGCCACTCTGATAGCCAACACGGAGACAATTGCATGATTCTGGGCTTAATCAGGTATTAGGAGCTAATGCAGTACGAGAAGAGGCTAATCTCCATATTTACTCCATCTGTACTTATGGACCTGACTTGCCTGCCCCTGGTAGATCAAAAGGAATTGCCAAAAACCAGATTAGAGATGAAGAAAGGAGAGAGAGGTCCAAGAAGTGTAAGAGGCAAAATTCTCTGCTTTCCTCAGTTGTGTATATGTGTATTAAAGCCATGTGGTCTAATCCTGCTTTCCATTGTATTTCTTTTTCTTCTCCCCACCCCCACCCTCTGCCCCTATCTTTAAAAATGGAAATTGCCATTGCAGTTAAAATTATTGATAAGTGTATCATGCCATTAGAAGGATCAACACACATTTCAGTCTGCTGTTTGTTTTCTTTTTTTTGGTTTGGTTTTTTAATATGGATTTTGTTGAGCTCAGTTTATTATGGCATTTATTTATGACCAATATACATATATGACTCTCTTATGGGTTCATTTTGAAATCTGATTAAAAACTCATAGCTAGGGAGAACTCATTAATTCCAGGTCTTTGTAACTGCTCTTTGTAAGTGCTACATAGGCAATGTACCCTTCTGTGACCTTAAGTTAAAGTGAGTGTGAGAAAAGAAAAGGGAAGAAAAAAGTGTCTCTAAAATTAACTGTTTTCTTTTTAGCCATGTCTGAAGTACTTGGCTATCTTCTTTCTGTATCTTATCACCTACAATATCTTGGCATTCTCTTCTGAAGCTTTCGCTACAAGCGGGTACTTATGATTCCAAAAACGTGGACAGATGGGTAAGGAAAAGAGAGCAAAGGAAATTCACACACTCACCACTGTTGGCAGTCACCTGCTGTTTGTAAACAGTGACATGTGGCCACCAATAATGACCTTCAAGCTAGGAGAGGCATGTACTAAACTAACTCACTCTGGTCACCTTGGGTTGGTGATGAACAAGTTTTATGAAGGTGGGATGCATTCCTCAGCAAGTGTGCAAGAAGCCTGTACTCAAAAGAGAGTTCAGAAAAGCTGAGAACATTTCAGAGTGCACTGTCCTCCCTTTTGGAAAGCTGACAGACTCACTATTTTTTTGACTCCTTACAAACCCCAAGTGGTGCCAGAAGAGAGCTGTGTTGCTGCTGATTTTTGGCAATAGAGCTCACCTCATTAGAGTGGATTAAGTCATGACGCTGAGAAGGATAAAAGGTGAAAAGCGAAAACAGTGGATGGTGAACACAGAAAGCTCAGAGTGTCATTTGTATGCTGACGCTATTATTGACTAGAGCCCATGTGGTTCACACTTTTCAATTACCGTCTGCTAGAAAGGTGGCCCATAATTGCAAAGGCTGATGCCAGTGCACCAAATGTCAAGGGAGCCTCCCTAACCCTCATCACCTTTTCTTGATGCTTGACTTGAGGATGTTCAAAGGCAAAAAGCCACAGCCTGCAGATCTCCCTGAGGAAGAAAAAGATGCCATTTAGAAAAAAAAAAAGGGAAAAAAAAAGATAAGACAAAATCCTAACAACTCAACCCCCCTCATTTAAAAACCTAGACTTAAATTCATTATCCTGTGACCTTATCCTTTACCCTCTGTATAGCTAGGACATCCACCAGCATCACAGAATTATACAGTGAAGATCCAGGGCAAGACTGGGTTTTTTAGTTTTGTGGTGCTAATGTTGCCCGGATAGCACAGACCTGCTGATGTTAGTGCTGACAGCGATTGCCAGATATTCTCTTTCACAAGATTTTTTAAAGATGGAAAAAGGGCAAGCTTGGTTTTCCTCCAGACTCCAATAATGATTCTCACTGATAGCACCGTGTGACTCTTACTGAGATGCATCATTTAGCTGGTATTGTGTCATGTCTGTGGATCCTGGAATAACCTGTGCATTATTGCCCCCATTTATTTAAAACCTCAACTGTGCTTTGTTTTACATCTTTGTTTCATGATATATTATTTCTTTAAAGCTACCACTAAAGTAGCTATTGAATAAATCTGTGAACAGTATTTAAAATTCTTTACTCAAACTTTATCAGAAAACTCAGAGAACATTAAAAAAATCAGGCCTTTTAAAAAATCATTAACACTCAAGAATTTTGCTAATGGGTATCACCTTGTCTGGCTATTTGAAAGATTATTTTAATAACTACCTTTCTCATCAGCAGATAAATGGTGGGAAATATGTGTATGTATTATAAAATGTATATAACATCTGTAAGAATTTTTCACTAAAAGTTACTGTCTAAAAATTTTATAAAATAATTTTCTGTGATTAAGAAATACTATGTTATTGTTTCAAATTCTTCAAAATACAGGTTTAGATATATGTATTTTTTATATTTAGTTAGACTTTGTTTCAAAGGCAACTTTTTTCTTTTTAAAAACAGTTCCTGCAATAATTAGGCCAAATCCCTGAATCAGTTAGAAAAGCATGTAAGAATTTAACACGTTAGTATTAGCATCAGACTTCTGAAAAAGTCAGATATGATGCCTTTGTCATGGAAGATGTCTTTGCCTTCTTACTGGTTCTCCTCTACGAGCACTCCACACCGGTGATTATTGGGTTCATGCAGTGCACAGTCATTAAGCTAAAGTTATCATTTATCTTTTTAAAGAATTTGTCAGGAAAGATCTGCTGGAAAAGCAGTTTTGTTGACTAAGCTCATACTGAGATTTCTTAGATCCTAATTTCAAAGCCCAGAGACATCAAGTCAGTCTTCACTTCCAGTGAGAGAGGAATCAAACTTGATTCAGATCTTATCTGAAGAAGTTTTGTGTAGCTAAAATTGCACAAATTTGTTGAATTAAAATTAACTCAAAATTGCATGGAAATCTTCATTGAGTTGTATAACCAGCTGTAATTTTCATATATTTTGTGTTTGTGAATTCAAGATAGTCCATTATAAGCTCTAACATCATACTCTTACTGTTAGAGAAGATAGCAGACAAAATTTTCATACCCAGCTTTGTGTAACCTATGTTCCTGTCACCCCTTGTCACAAGTGACTATTTTTATCTTTAAAGAAAATTTATTTTGGTTCACATGAAGAGGTTTGACTGAACACAGTATTTGTACTGAGGTTTTTTGGTTACACCACAAGTTGTAGCATGTATGTAAATATACCAATGGCTTTCTTCATCAAGAGATGTTTGAATCTGTTCACCAAACCTTGAAGACTAATTTTAGAGTGAAGTTGCTTGCCAATATTATGTCCATGAAAATCCATCAAAAGGGAAAAAATTATAAACATAGAATATTTCTGAAGAATTTTCTGTAAGTTCTATACAAATATTTGGCAGCTTTATTTTTTCTTTTTTCATTTCTCAGAATGTAACTGTTCAATATTTTGGATCCTAGAGTCAAGTTACTTGCTTGACTCTCTCAGATTTTGACCCCTGCCATCAAGTCTGTTCATGCCAAACTACATGTCTAAATGTCTAAATTTTTGGCTCTGAGGAAAAGTTTTGAACCTCCAGTCTCCTCTTGCTTCTTTACAGTAATAGCTTTGTAAATAATGTAGAAATAATAAATATTTCTAATTCTCTTATTTACGAACAAGCTATAAGCCAATAACTTATCAAATGCATCACAGTAGTGTAATTTCAGAACACAAGCACTTTGAGTTCTCCGGTGATGAAGCTGTGATTTGGGCACACAGATGGTATGCTAAACTTTCTGAGCCAACTTTCAGAGAAGGAAAGTTGTCAGCAGGACAAGGGAAAAAACCTGAGAAATTTTATTAGTGTTCTCTCTTGGATATTTAGTGAAGCATATGAAAAAATGCATACACATTAAATCAACACTGTAATATGGAACCTAGATGTAAGGTGAAACCTGACAAGTGTCCTACTCTATTCTTATGTATAGCAGCAGATGCAGCAGGTCCTTGTACTAAGAAGTTTCTGTAAGAAACAGTGGAGGGGAATTGAGGGTGTAGGCACACCATTCAGAACTTGGGCAAGTATTCAAAACTGGGAAAGTTTTCAAAACTGAGCCTTGCCATCAAAATCTTCCTGTCTTCCCCAGGAATGAAATTAATTTGGATACCAGCTCAGAGTTTGGGTGCTTGGCTAAAGGTAATATACTGTCTCAACAATTTCATGTTTCCAGTCTATATGTTTAAATCCTATGATCTTTGTCTCATTTTCATCTTTGAAGTCTATCCCATCTTAAATGCATGTCTACTTTAATATTAGATACTTTACTTCGTAAGAAGGAAAACAAATAATTTTTAAGAAAGAATAAATTGAAAATTGGTTTTCATTTATTTATCTATTTTTCATCAAGAAAGTGTATTGTTTAAAATATGTCTCAGAATAATTTTGGTGATTTAATCTTGGCCTTCCTGTATCAAATTAACCTAATTTCGCTCTGAAGTTAGGCTTGATTGGACATGCGTATTGCATATATATTATACTTAAACGGGTAAGTATAATCACTGGATTACCATATTGTTTTTTTCATATATAGATTAAAAAATATTCCTAATATAGGCTGCAAAGTTCTTATTTCTGTGAGTATTGATTCCAATGAATGAATGTCAGGACACATACACACAATAGTGAAAGTTCAGTTTAAAAGCATTCAACAGAAGGAAGTTCAGTTGCCTTTTTTTCAAGCCAACTTCCCTACAATTTTTGAGGCACTGTATTTTTTCACCTTTACACAATCACATCAGCAGCTAGTCTTGTAGTTTGCTTTCTCACTCTCCTGTAAATTCTAGATTTTAGGTGATATGAAAGTGGATATTGCATCTGGGTTTAGTTACCACATGTTTTTCACTGTCAGAGATGCTGCCTGCATTCAATGGCTCCTGAATTCCAAGAGAGAAATACGACTTCAGAATTTCTAAGAGTGGCAGTCTTCAAATTTTTGTGTCTTCCTATAGCCTGGAAAGATGTCTATGTTGTTATGCTTCAAAGAACTAACTTCTGGTCTGCAAAACTTTGTGGATATGCAGGGACCATGAACTTCTACAGAAAAATCCCGCTGAACTGAACAGGGTGGGTATCTAGATATTTCCTTGGAAATCTAATACATTTTCATTAGGTATTCCTGAAAATGAAAAAAAAGAGTGAAATAAGTGGTGTTTGTTCAAAATTAACTGGTAGAAGGGATGCTCAAGGTTCCCATTCAGGCTGAATAGTTTGGTTCAAAGAGTCCTTGGAAAGTTTGATTTATTTTTAGTGTTTAATGGTGAAGTCACTAGGACTGAAAAAGAACGAAATTTCACTCTCCATTTCCCCCAAGTCCAAGCTTATCACTTTTGAATAATTAAAGCTTCCCTTGCTTTGAGATAGCTACAGTGATGCTATGTGCATATGGAGAGGACAGTTTTCAAAGGAAGGTCAGTGACAGTAAAAAGGTTTACTATTCCATCTATTTGGCCCTAATATTTTTCCCTTTTAGTTACTAGCAGCAGTGTCATATTAAATGACTTCCCCCTTTAAACTGTTAAGTGGTGCTAGTTCAGTTTTAGCGGTAAGTCGCCAGCAGACTCCGGGGAGAAGTGCTATCTCCTATGGCCCTGAAAATTGATATTGAACATGGAAGGAAAAATCTCACAAGCTGATAGCAATTAGCTAAAAAGGATTTGCAACTCCATGATTCATCACACTAGGGGATCAAAGTCATTTACAGAGAGTGTTTCTACAGTCCCTGCCTGCTGCTCTAAAGATATACCTCTGTTTATCTCTCACACTGTGGTGTGACATTTCCTTTTTTAAGAGCCCATTTTCTTAGAAACATAGCAGTGGGCTGCTGCAGCACAGGCAGCCTTTGATTCTCCACTGACTGCCTAAATGACACGATGGCTCTAATGGCACAGCTTTAGCAGGAGCTTGCAATGGGAATTGGACTTATTATTTACATAAATGGACTAACAGGTCAGGTCTGGTACTTGCTTGTAAAAACGAGGACAAGGTCTTCTTGTGGCAAGTGGTGTAAGGCAGGCATGCGGTTCTGGAGCTCTGTGGAGCTTTTATGACTCTGCACTAGGAACACTTTCAAAATTAAGCATCGTTTTCTATATATGTTGTTAGAGCTATCATATAAAAGAATCCTTTATAATTTTATCAGTGGATAAAAAGAAACCTACCAAAACACCAAATACTTTTTTACTGAAAAATCTAACAATTTTTAAGAGAAGAATTATACTGCTCTTTGCTTCCAAATCTCACTCTAACGCTTGAAAACAGTCTCATTTGTCAAAATGTGATTTTGCTTTTATAATAGTGTGATATTAAAAAAAAAAAANCCCCCCCCCCCCCCCCCAAACACTACATTTTGTTGCTTCTAGGACCCAACTTTCCCTGTTATCTTAGTAATCGGAATTGGATTTGTTTCTCAGAGCCACAACCTGAAATCATGGAAATCTTAAAACTTCTAAAGATATTTTGTTTATTAAGGCAGGAAACACTGAGGTCCTTAGTGGAAGCTAACACGGAGTTTATTCAGTGATAATGTTGTTACAGGCTTTCTCAGGTTTATTTTGGTCATCATTTTACAAGAGGAGGAGATTTTCAGTAGCCTGGTCATAACTGCTGGTTGTCTCAGTATTTCAACAGTGAGTACTAAAAAGTATAACGAGTTCACAATGACATGGCAGTGTTTACTCTAACGTGATAACCTCTAATAAATGCTAATTACTTTGTTTTGAATCCAGCCCTAGAAACAGTGAAGTACATAATATGACCTAGGAAGTGCAGCAGACCTAGAGAAGCCTTTCTTGGGATCTTGAACCATTTTTTGGTTTATGTAGCTGACTGTAGCTGTGGAAACAAACTTACAAGTGTGGGGGTCATATAAAGGGCTGTAAATTAATTTACTTACCTCTCTATTATTTCTGTAACTAAAGCAAGGCCTATCCCAGTGTTCATCTGAACGTTTTGATATTTGGAGCACATTCTTATTAGGTCATACTTTCACGTGGCAAGTAAAGCCTAGTTCTTCTGGTCACCGTTGTCTTGTTTCTTTTCCTTTTGGTTTTTAGGGAGGAGGGTGGGTGGTGGTCCTTTACTCACTCCTTTCCCCCTGCAAGACTACCCAATAATATATATACAATATATATACCCAATAACTTATCTATATATAATATATACACACAGCAAATAATCTATATATAAACTATATGACTACCCAATGATCTGTTCAATACATAATGCCTACACAGAAAGCATCATGAGTATGTAACTGATAGGACAAAGACAGCAAGCAGTGGATAATTTCAGAGCTTGAGATTTGTATTTGATTTTAATCTTGGATGCCAATATCTGGTCCTGTGATTATTCTTTGTGTAGGCTGCCTCTGGTAGCTTCCTGCTTTGACTTCTTTTCCAAGAAACATCTGGGAAGTGGCTGATTACAGAATATTGTATGTTAAAGTGATTTGCCTCAGTTCTTCTCTCTTACAGGAATGAAATTTTCCTTTACATTCAGTGCTGTAACTTCCTGTTTTATCTTACACACTGTAACCTGAAAACCTTTAAAGTTTGTTGTATGTAACTGGAACCCCAGGGGATTTGGAAGATAAACAATCAGGACACTGGTATGTGTGCTTAAGCGGGCCTTGAGGACCATAAATCCCAAACTCAGATGTCTTGTAGTATCATGACAGAAATGGATCCCTCATCAGATAGGGAAACGGGGTCCCATAAGAAGTGATAATGTCCAGCCTCACCCTGTTATCACATATGCTAAAACCAGCGACATATTCTAGCAAGATGTTGATGTTGCTCCTCTTTAGAGCAGCAGCAGAGTGCTCTTGACAGTGTTCCCCCAGAGTCATCCTACCCGGCAACTGCCAGATGGTGCTCATATCAAGTGCACAGCCGTTACTAACCTGTTCTTCCCCAACCTCTGCGAATCCCTTTAGATGAGAGAGAGGCAGAGATTTTCCTTAGGGTCCTATGCAGAGTGGAGGAAGAGAATTTCTCTTCTTAGTGGCTGATTCATGTGCTTGCAAGTAATTTTTGCAGCAGAAATGGCTGTGCAAATGGAGTGTAAATCGTCGTTTAAAACTTGCCCTAAATTAGAGGCAGAAGTGACTTTTGAGAATATTCACTGAGCACCATTCTTGTACAGCAAGTAGAGCTTGAGAGGGTCTGGTGGACTGATGAGACACTGAACTCGCTCACTAAGAAGATCCAATGCCTGAAGCAGTATAAGTACATTAGCTTCTGTGTTTCTGCTGCATTTGAAAGGACATAACTACAGGAAGGGTAGATGGGGAAATAGGGCATGAGTTGTGGTGAACTCATAGTTCTAAAGAGAAATCCATCTTCAGAAGTAATTTTTAGAAAACCTGACAAATTTTGAAACAGAAGATAAATCCCAGTAAAGCACAAAATACTAAGCTGATGTGCTTCTGTTTTAAAATAGTGATTTCATTCTTGCAAACACAATAATTTATTTCCTTTTTTGTAGGATAATTTTTGCTGTGTAGAAACAGCTTAAATAAAACATATTTAAAACTTTATTTCATTTTGCATAATCTGGTATTTATGCAATTTATCATAGGACTGTGGCCTAGAATTCTGTAACCTGTTTTATTGGAATATAAAATGCAAATTTTTACCACTACAATAAGCTAATGATAATTTAAAATAGTTTATTTCTGGTTGATTAACAGTCTTAAATTTAGTGTAATTAAAAACAAACAAAAAATTTCAGAAAGCGTTATTTGTCAGTATTACAGCCTGGGAGAGAAGAAATTAATTCTCTTGAACAATTGGATTCCTAGAATCACAGAATTATTATTTTTAGTCTGCCTATATGAGGCAGAAACATCAAAATATGGAGGTGCAAAACATCACGTAACTACAAAGCTGTATCAACTTCAGTAAAAATCTGGCCTGGTGGTAGTGTATTTGAATGACTGTATGAATTATTGATTGATTTTACCTTCCCAAACAGTCCTGTTCTGTCCAAAATTCTTTTCATTTAGTCCCAAAATAAATTGCATTTATGCATGTAACCAAAGTTTGTAACATGTGTAAACATGTCTTCTTTGGATTCCATCGATTTAATGTTTATGAGACCAACATTTTCTTTAAATAAGTACGCAGAAAAGCAAATAAGAAAGAGACCAATTGCAGTTAATGTAAATGTTTGTCATTACTTACCCGCATATGCCTGAAACATCTTTTTTTTACTTAGATTGCACATATGCAAAGCAAGAATGTATACATTTCCCACTCTTTATTTCTGGGCTTTTTACATGTCAGAAATGTTGTAACTCTCAGACCAATTTAAAAACTTGTTTGTAAACTATTTCTAGCTGCTTCCTCAAAATTTATTTTTATCTGTAAAATGCATTCCTCTAACTTTCTGCTTTTTCCCCCACTTCCTCTGGCATAAGGAGGCCCTATTTCCTATAGCATTCTGTCATTTCATCCCATCCTTCCAATATGGTTTTTGCTTCTCCTGCCATATTAATATGCCAATATAACTGCTTATGGGGTTGCTGCATAAATCAGGAGATAGCCAGCTTTGTCACTTAAGGAAGTGTAGCATCTAATTGCATCCAATCTGCTTCTCTTTCACGCATGCACGTGCAGGAATCTGCCGAGGCAACAGAGAGATAGGAATCCTATGAAATTGTTTTCCCTTCTTGCTTCCATGCTTACTTTGTAAGTATTGCAATGGTTATAATTTTTCTGACTTCTGTGGTGTTATATTTGGTTTTTCAAGATTATATTGTGCTACCACATCTGCAAAGAAAATTGCTAAAATTAGTAATGGCAAAACTTTAAACCCCTATTGAGAAAGGAACTTTCTATGTAAAACGTGTTTTATTCCACCTTTTCCTGATTTTGAGATGTGTTTTCATAGTATTTTTGTTCAGAGTTTTTTAAATAATAGAAACTGAGTTTAAAATGTTATACATTCTGATAGGAGTGAAAGAAGTCTCCGAGTTTCTTCGAAAGAAAATCAGGTTCTGTATTTGGTGTGTGGCAGTTGTAATTTGTTTGTTTAAAAAGATTTCCTGTCTTTCCTTCTGCTTGATGCTCCTATGTCCATGTGTGGCACATTTCTTGACCAGGATTATAAACGTGCAGTCAGTATAAGTCACTTTAGAGCATGTTATTAGAGGCATTTCTTGCCTCTGGCTGATGTCCCAGAAGAAGATGATAAATCATTCGCTTATGCTACAGAAGGGGAAAAAAAAAATCAATGTTCAAAACTTCCATGGTCAGCTTTACTCAGGACAACAAAACTCTACGGTGACAAAATACTGATGATGTCATCAATAAAGTAAATTAATGCTGTGAACAACTAAGAATTGTGAACTGCCTTGCAGCATGTTGTAGAATATGAAGAAAAGTTTTTGAGAATTAAGTTGCAGACTCTAGCAGTTTTTGGACTAAGAGCAAGGTGAGATTCATTGTTAAAAGCCAGTGTCAGAGTGTACAATTAACTTTTTTTACAAGCAGAACACATGCTTAGGCAGTGACTGGATCTAGTCCTGCAGTTTTTTCTCTTCTGAAGCCTACTGGTGAGGAGAACACGTTACTGCACCCCAGTCACTACAAAAGCAATCATTATAGTGATGTCTACATGCTCAGAGAGGAATGCATAGAACTTTTCATTCACTTACTCATTTCTAAAACTGGGTTTCAGCAAGCAAATAGACACTGGAAGACAGTTGTTTAATGACCATAGCTGTGCCAGGTTCACGTCAACATACTGTATATAGGGAATTGAGAAGAAAGGAGTGCTAACCGTTAGAGTGACCCTCCTGCATGTAGCTGCCATGTCAATGGGTTGGAAATGATGTCATAGACATAGAGTTCTCTTCTTCCTTATTACAGATACCGGGAGTCTTTGTAAATGGCTCCAATGTCACCTGCTACAAAAGGCAAATGGGACTTGTAGCTTGAGTTGCCAAGCTAGTTCCAGGCCTAGCTGGGAAGTATGCTAGTTTTGAAGGATTCCCAGGTCCAGCAGCACCTGAGCAAGGTGGCTGCAGCAGGTGAATATTCCTTATTGAAAGGAGAGCCCTGTGCACTTCATCAACTGCAATTAATCAGGTCAATTTAATGTCATTAATTATATTTTCAGATGCAATATAGGGGGAAAAAGCTCACTGTTTTAAGTAAGAATTCCAAACAGTGATATCAAGGCATAAACTTCAATGTGAAATTGTTTATTTAAAGCAAGCTGAGGATCCATTAGCTGACATGAGAAGAACTAGGTGATATTTTGCTTATCTCAAGATTTTCCAATCATTTGAACACTCTACCCACTGAATAAAATAAAACATCACTAGTAGGTTATTAATATCAAATAGAGCAGTTAATCGCACATATGCTCATTTCATGCAGTAACTGAAAGGCTTTGGATTACTTACCCTATAGAAAAATACATCAAAAATGAGATGAACAAGCAGCTGATATACTAAGTGTGAAGCATGAGGGAAGTTGCTCCTCAAAGCAATTTTTAGCTTGGTAGGAACATGTGTCTTTGATTCAGGTGCAGGGCTGAAAGTACACCAGGAAATGACCAAGGCGAGATCAAAATCTACCCTGGGTGAAGTGAAAACACAGACAGAGGTTAGAAGAGGGAGAATGTGATTCTTGTAATCTGCTGTTTAGTTTTAAATGAGAGAGATTTTTTTGTTCAGAATGCGGAGTGCATCAGCAGAAGAGGATCACTGTTACATCCTATCCTGGCATTAATCTGACGGATATTGGGAATTTGAGTAGCAAGAGAAGAGTGGGTTGCTCTGGCAAAAGTCTGAATGCATATGAAAGGAGGGGAGTAAAATGTCTGAAATCAAGAAGCTAGGGGGATGGTCTTGATAAAACTGTGCTATACTGCTCGTTGTCAGGCTGTGAGCTTTTTGGGTAAAATAGAATTATATGCTTGATGTCCAAAAAATTTTACTCCTGGACTAATTTGATTGGAAATTAAATTAACTATTCAGTTCTTTCAAGATTTAACAAGGGAAAAGGGGAACGGGGAACCTGTTTTGAACGTAGCTGTCAAACCCTTTATCCCAGTCCAATACAGGATTTGAGGTGATTCAGACATATATCAATGAATTAATAAATACAGTCTCTAGAATGGAATTGTTGTTCCTACCTAAACATCGGGTGTATCCCCACACTAATCTTTGTATTCTGGATGCTTAAGTGTTATTTGAACTCCATTGTGGATGATATCCACTGAATTATTTTGATTTGACTTGTTCTTCCATGTCTCCTTGTGAGAGTATTTCAACTTTGTTTTGGGCTGGTATTTCCCCAGTATCCTCCATAACAAAGTCTCATCCAAATTTGTTTTGTTGAACCTGGTAGAGATCTGGAAAACCTGCACCACTATATAAAAACTGCAGGCAGCATTTCTGGCCTGGAAAAACAAATGCTATATGAACTGGGATGGATTTCCAAAAAGGGTCCCCCAAAAAAGGACAGGAAAAAAGTGGGAACTGCTCACGTACATACTATATGCCAGAGAAGCCTAGCACTAGAAAGAGAAGAGCTATTTCCATGAAGGAAATTCACTATGTGTTCTGTAGGAAGAGTTTTTTCCCCACTCCCTTAATTTTTCCCAGTAGCCTTGACTCTCCACCACCTACATCAATCTTTTTTAATGCACCCATCTGTGAACAAATACACCTGGTATTAATCCTGGGCATAGAGCCCACTGAGAGAGAGAAGGAATAAGGTGAAAAGATGCAGGGTGATTTTAGATGTGTTTAAAACCCGGGGTGTCTTTTTTTTTCTTTCCCGTTATAATCCTTATGTAAGGTTGCTTTTTAAAGAAAGATGTTGCAAAAAGAAGGGGGAAAGGGTGGTGTGGCTTCCCTTGTGGGTACACAGGGAACTAAGCTGTGCTGAGAAACACATCTTTCCAACACAGCAGTACAGAAGGAAGTCATTTGATGGCATTGCAAATCTATGCACTCTCATTGTGTTTTATTATGCCATTGAGTCCTAATGTGCAGTTACTGAGATGTCCCTGTATGGTGACTATGTAAATTCACTATTTGAACAGTGGAAGAGCAGCCATATAGATAAGTAATTATATATCAACAAAGCAGCTGCTATGAAATTAAAAAAAGAAAAAAAAATCCAAGTTGGGGTTCTATATTTGAGGGTTTACTTTTTTCCCCCAACTATATAAAAAACTTAACATCTTCTCTTTTTAACTATTTTTTTGTACTTTCATCAATTGATTAATAGATAATGCAGGGATCAAGGCTTATTTTTTATTGGTCCTTTCATCAATAGTTTTTTAGTTATCTGAAGGTTTTATAAAAGTTGCTGCATTATTTAATGAATAGGCACAATGAGAAAATCTAGCCTTTATCTAATTTACTGAATGAAGTTTGAGTACTGAAGAAAACATCTATTAAATTTGAGTCTCCTATATGAAGATATCTAACCTATCTGTGTTTGTCTTTTTTGCTCATGACATGATTATTGTTTCATGAAAAAGAATAAATTAAAGTCATAATATTTAATCTTCATTGCAGGGCAAACAAAAAAAAAAGCCAATAAAATCTAGTTACTACTATTATGGAAAGTTACCTTGCTGTTATGAACAAAGTATGCAACCATGGTTCCAAAACAAAAAGAAAGAAATATTTTCTGTTGTGAATTTCTGTCAACATCTGTTTGAAAGCAAATTACAAAATGAAAGCAATCGAACTTTCCACTTGTATGGATTATATGGCATGCTAAACCTGTAGTTTTAGTGGTGTTAATGGCATACTACAAGATCTGGGTTAATGCAAAAGTATTTAATTGAAATAATTAGTTAACATGGGGTCTTACCAGGTGGTAAACCCTGAGCATCCAGTAGTAGATAGCATAGCTTGAAACTGTTGAAAGGAACAGAAAGAGAATGGAAGAGAATTGTGGTAAATTATATATGAGATCTTATAATAATACCTCTGATAAGTACCAATAATACTGAGAAGAGATTTCATCTTTTTGCAAAAATGTATAACAATTAACAAAGTGGTGACTGGGCCACCAGGAATAGGTGCTGCAGTGTTCTGTTTCTGTCTTGTTGGATGCCGCTCCATAGCTTCCATAGCCAGATTTCCAGTAAACCCAGTGTAACTTTTCATGCTGTAATGACAGTGCTGTATAATCTGGAATGGTGCTGATTATTTGTCTTGTCCAGTCTGCCTTGTCTTTCTTTAAGCGATGTGATTTGGATAATGTTTGAGTAACAGAGGAGAAGGGAGAAGAAACTACTTTGGTGTTAATGTCCTCCAAAGCACAGTGAAAGCAGAAAATTTTCCTGAATGCCCATAATTTTAATTTCATAGATCCACAGTTGAGCTACTTAAGACTACCAGAACATGCCCTGGCAAAACCTTTGTATTTTTCTACTATAAACTAAGCATAAATTCAGTGGTAGATGACAGATTACTTCATATACCATGCAAGCAAGCCCAGACAATAGCTTTAGCCATGACTGATTGCCTTGCTGTAACCCACTTTATGTTAAATGTATTCTTGCTGTTCAATTCCACAACTGTAATTTTGTTCTTCTGCACCGCTCAGCCCTCTGTGGACTAACCAGGTTCCTTCAGTAATGATTTCTTTTCTATTGTATTGTTTTCTGCATAATCAAGTTGGTAGGTAGGGGTTTAGGTGACACAGCCATCTGTCAAGTTCATTTGCTCTGAAAATGCAAGAAATAATGGCCTCTACAACTTGGGGCTATCTGTTATAAAGGAAGAATATCAGCTTTTACCCCGCACCATCTTCTCATCTCTTCAAATTATCATATTTCCTACTTTCTATATAAAATACATAAGGTTCTCTTGACATGACTGATTGGCAAAAAAGAAAACTATCACATGTCCACCTTGTATTGCAATTTATGCAAGCAATCCAATTAAGGAGAAGCAGCTAACATGCAGACTAATGTGCCTGTCGTGAAACTAAAGAGACTGCTACAGACTGCTCCGCTCCAGTGTTATCGTAGCTGGTTCTCTGACATGCTAACTGCTTCCTCCTTGAAGTTTGCATAATGTGTAAATGTGAGGGAGTTTGCATGCCACAAAGGAAAGGGAAAACAGTTATTCATTTTTCCTCCTCTAAAATAAAATGCTCATAATAATTCTTATAAGGAACCTTTATCAAATTGTAAATGCTTGCTGAAATGACATGCACTTGGTGGGGAAAGACATAAAAAGCTGCCTGTGGGTTCTCAGCCTTTTTCAGATGTAGTGGAAGCAGGCCTGGATAAACCAGGAATGATCCCACTTTTCTGTGTATGTGTATGGAGGGGGGAGAACTGTTTATACAGAAGGTTAACCTTAATCTAACA
>VZTU01017140.1:155132-166381 GCA_013400835.1 Zapornia atra | reverse complement strand
CGCTGGATGGCAGCGCAGTGTCAAACTGACACTTTGTTCCCCAATCATGATTCTTCATTAGAAGGGAACATAATTTTAGGTACTATAGTCAATAAAGTAATTAATGCTAAAAGGCAAGATTGGCATAATCCCAGTTTTAGCTTTTGTGCAATGTCACTTGCAACACTGATCCAGAGTAAGATGCTGTGAAGTTCTTAATTGCCAGGGTTTATAAGAAAATACTTTAGCACGTGCCAATCCTTTGCTGTGTACACACAGTGACGTAGGCTGCTGTTTGGTGTGTGTGTAACCAGCCAGAATTCTGCCTGGAATGTTTTGTGGGGAATTTGGCGATTCTCTGTAATAGCACTGTCTTCTGCTTTGGTTTAGATGGCTTTTATCTACCCACTAGAGGCTATTTCAGGATAAATTGACAACCTGCACTGTATCTTTTTACTCAATCACTTCTATGTTCAGAGTGCCAGTAGTATTTTCAGAATAGCACTTATGATAAGGAAAAAGTAGGCATAAATGGGCTGCTGAGAATTTATTGGTACTCGTAGTTCTGTTGATCAGGAGCCTTGCCAACATAGTGACTCAACTGCCTGCTTAGTGAACAGGTAGAGCCTTTTCTAGCCTGAGTATTTCTCCTCCTCAGAGATAAAAATAAGAGTTGGTGACTTAAGGATAGAGTGAACAGGAGTGAAGACAGCTTGTCACTGCTGAATCTTGTCCTGACAGCTGCCTTAGCAGAACGCATTTGATAAACTGTGATTGACAAAATACTTGAAAACTGCGGCTTAAAACTGAATTTGTGGAGCATGCAAAAGTAGACAGGATAAAGTAAGAATAGTCTTATGAGCACACAGAGCTGTCATCATGCACATAACTCTCTCTAAATTTGAAAAATAGAGGGCTGAAGGGAAACCTACACTGTCCTAATATAATTATCAAGATCATTACTGTAATTGAGCCTTCATTTGAAGCTAGGTCATTCTGTAATATTTTGTGCAAGTTTGTTATATAAAATCTAATGTTGTAACTTAATTCAGTGGTAGAGAAGGGGCAGAACCAAAATTTGACGACTAATTGGTCTGAACTTTTGGAACCGGATAAAAATTTGGAGGTTTTATGGTCCATTTTGATACTTTAAAAATATACATATATAAAAATGACAGCAGTGGAGCTTGCTTCACTGACTTTGCATTTCTGGTTCAGAACAATCAGAAGTTTCCACTTACTGCAAATTAAGCTCAGAATTCTCCAAAAATTAAACACATCTAATGCACCTTCTGCATGGTTGGAGGGCTTTTTTATTAGGTGAGTTGTCTTTTCTAATTCAAATCAATATCATCTCCTTAATGCCATTCCACAAGGTTACAGAAATGAATGACACCTCTTCTGTATAAGTACTGGGATGATTTTCAAAGTAGTTCTATATAAATTCAGTTGCAAAAAAAGATAGGCAGAACACTGCCAGTAGTGCCAACTGCAGAATGCTGTGGCAGTCAGCAGAGAGCACAGTGGTGTCCTGTCCTTTGTTGACTGCAGTCATCAGACTGCTCTACCAGTTGATGCATTTGTTAGTGTTTATTCTGTTTTGTGATTATGTTTCAATTCCTGTGAAGGAAAAATTAGATAAGACATAAACAAATGGTGCTGATTTGCTCTTCAGTTGAGCTCTTATTAGAAATACAACTTAGAACGTAGAGGGAAAATGCCTAGGTGTTCTTTGCAAAGCATGGTATGTTGTTTTAGTCTCCAGCAGACTCCAAAAGGACGTACCCTCGAGGTTGTAATGACAACATAAATCAACAGGGAATTACTAAAAATACACTTAAAATGAAAGGAAACTAGGTCACTCACCACATGACTCAGTTACTTGTAGCTTGGGTAGAATATATTGCAGTGTTTTTCACATCACAAATATCTTTCTGGTACATGTAGAATGTGTTGTCTATTTACTCTAAAATGGTATATCCCTTTTAAGTCATTGTGTCTAATGTTTTCTAACAGAGCACAATGTGAACTTGTAATATGTTTATGCATGTCTGTCTTGTCCAGGCAGTTCTTCTGGCTCTTCTATAAACTGCTTGGTTTGTGAAAACTGAGTCCTTAAGGCTAGACTCTGCCGGGAATAGATGAAGTGATCACACCGTATCAAGGTGATAATTTCCTGTATGCCAGATACTACCCAGGGTAGTGAAGACAAAGACAGGGAGAATTTCCTGAAGAATCTCATGGTGCTGAGTGGGTAGGAGAGAAACCAGAAGGTTACATTGGTAATTGATAAGGAAGTATGATGGGCTACAAACTGTTTGTTACTACTCAGGAAATTTATGTCAGTGTGATAGTGGACAATCCTATGAAAAGATATCCATGCAATATTAACAATAATGTAAATCACCCCCCTTCATACAACAAAGAGGAGGAACCACTGAAAGTTGGTAAGAACAAAAGGACAAACCAGAAATATCATCATTGCCACTGTATAAAGGTGTGGGATGTCTGTACCTTGAACACTGTTGATTTCTCATTCTTCCATTAAAAATTATGTAGCAGAAATACAAAAGAACCAGTGAGATGGGTTACCCAAAGTATGGCATAGTTTTGTTGTGAAGAATGACTTTATAGTTTAATATTCTTTAGTGTAAAAACCCAGCGGCTGGTGAGGTGATTGGAGTCTGCGCGGTGGTGAGGGACATAGAGCATGTGAATAAGGAATCGATCATTGCTTTTTCCCTATATGGGAAATACACAACATCAGATTAGCAAATGGCAGATCCAAAATGATCAAAAATCTACTTCAAGTAATGTTCAGGAAAGTTGTTGGATTTCTTGTCCTTGGGCTTTGTAACTATGAGTGATAGACACTGATTCAAAGATAGGCCTGAGAAATTTCAGTTGAACTCAGTGGTCTTAAGGGTCTATGATTATAACTGATGGAAGAAAAATCCAACCAGGGTTTTTGAATAAAACATTTTAGGAAGTCTGTGAGAAACTCCTGGAGTTTCAGAGGCTATTCTGAAGGAGTATCTTTGCATGCTTACACTAGTTTATACTTTTCCTTAGGCTAGAGATGTGATAAAAGATCTTTAATCTGGCTTGCTGCAGGTTGCATTTACATTCTTTGTCAAAGGATACTGAGAATAAATTTGTTTCAGAGTTATTGGTGATCTCATTATAGAGGCTGAAGAGATAATTGGTAAAATTTGAGATTGAAATCTTGTCCTTTGTAATTTTTTTTTCCCCAACAAATAACACAGTAAGACAGTAAGTTTGTCTGCTTGCCTTCTTGTGAATTGTGTGTCAGCTCTTAGTTCTTCAAAATTGTTTACAGGCACAGTTGACAAATTAGATTTTACCAACTAAATTACTTGAAAACTATAATTTGATTTTTTTTTTCCACTAATAGGACTTGCTGTAAAAAGAAAAAAGACATCAGTAAGTAAAAGTAGGTCTAAAGGTGGTTGAGGCTGATAAATTAATTAATGTGCCTTAATTTAAAAACAATAATTCTTAACAAAGAATAATACAACTGTATAATGAGAAAGTCAGATTCTGAAGTTACTTTTAAAAGCTTTTTTGTTTTGCTTTGTAAGGCATTATTATTTGTAAAATATTGATCTCAATCGCCAGCTCCCCAGGAATACACCTGCATGTATTTGGTTTTGGATTTCTTTCTATTTTTAGGTACCCTCTTAATTTTAAATGAGCAATAAGCTACAGTGTTAGAAGCATACAGGATGGTGTAATGCCTATGGAATATTCAGGTCATTGAAAGAAATGTGTAGCATGTCAGTAGGACTAACGTGGTAGCACTTTGGTCCTTCTTACCTTTTTTTTTTGGTCCATATGTCTTAGCTTTACAGTGTTCTTTCAACATAAGAACTCATGTTTTGGTGGCTTGTTTTTGGAGGAGCGGCAGGGTGACACAACACCCAACATGTGGTTATAATAATTTAGCACTATTAGAATTGCCCATTTGTACTGGAAAACCTTCTTTCCATTGTTTTAGGAACCCTTAATGTTTCTTTCACAGCTGCCACAGTGCCCCATTCTGCTGACGTTAGTTGATAAATGAAAACAAGAGCAGTCTTAGCAACAGCAGCTAACTTTGGTTTATTCCCTTACTGACAAAAGCAGCAGCAAACTAGTACGTGACAGATAATTTAAATGTGTGGTTTTGTTTGCTGTTTCTTACTTTTTCAGCTTGAAAGTGTAAAGAATGGTATGTCAGTATTTCTGCTCAACAAGGAGCAAAATTCTTGTTAAGGAATTATTTTTAGAATTCTTAAAATTCTTTTTAGCCTTTTCTATATAATTGTTATTTACAAAGTCTTATGCGCTTCCAAAAGCAATAAAGAAGAGCAGTTGGTGCTTTAGTTGACATGTTGGTTGGTTGTGGTACAATGCATATAGTCCCTCTGAATTTAAACTTTGTCCCCAACCTCTTCTGTTGTAAGTTTTAGTTAATGTGAATTTTGTTGCTGTGTTTGTCAGGATACTGGTTCTAATAATTTTATGTCATGTTTGTTTGGGTATTTTTTTGGTCTTCCAAATAGCTAAGTTTAAAAAAGTGATACAGACTTTCACCAGGAAGAGTTTAGTTTGTACTTTGGTAAATTAAATAATTAAATTCTCCCTATCAGCCTAATAGTTCAGGTATCGGGTTTTCAGGCATAAATTCTTGATCTAAAAAGAGAGTCATTCGAACAGAGGCTGAACTAATAGTAAAGTGGTATTTCAGAGAGAGACATGCATGGTATTAAAGAGAAATCTTTCTTGGTTTTCAGTATATTATTCCCATGAGAGATGTGACTTATGGTTTTATAAGTTATGGGGACATTGACCCGTAACTGTCATTGACCCATATGGGGATTCTAACCCATTTCTAACAGCATAAAGTAATAGTTATTAAATTAGCTCTTCCTTTAAAAAAAAAAAAGGAAAATGAGAAGAAAACAGCAAAAGGAAAATTAAAAAAAAAATTATGGAGGTCACTTAACAGTATTTTTCTGTGATTCAATGTGACCAGGTTGATTTAAGGGGCAGTTATGGGTATTTTAGACATTAGGGCTTGACTGTTCAGGGCATTTGAGAAGATTTGTCCAAATTACCAGTGATTTTGTGGCATGATTTTAAAGCGGTATCGTGAAATTGATTGAAAAGCCTATGTAGACGTATTCATTTGGACTTAAGAAGGCTTGTATCTAATTCTTTTTGGAAATAAGGCAGGTTGAAACCATTTAATTTGACTTAAATCCATTTGAAATTTAGTGTTCATTTTAAGTTTGTAAGTATAGACAGACTACTGAGCAAAGAAATGGGCAATAGACAGGTCTATGCACGCTGCTGCGCTGATCTGAATTATGCACATCCCTGTGATTCTCATGGTACCAGCACATCCTAATGCTTTTATTAGTCCATAGGAAATGACAATACAAAATGAAGGTATTTGTCATTTTAAGTCCTGTACTGTTGCTAATGTAGCTAATCGCTTTGGCTCTGTGGAAGAGACATGGGCAGCGTGCTCAGAAAATCCAGCTCCTGGTGCAGTAGATCTGTTGCCAGTCATGTCTGGTAAAATTTAGGACATGATAAATAACAGTGTGAATGAAAAATTTTTCTGACTCCCGTTTTGTTATCTTTACCTTTGGTAGACAGAGGAAAAGGGGAATGGGAATTTGCTGTGGAGTTCACTGAACTACAGTAGGCTTCCAGACATACTTCAACTAGTATTAAGGCATTTCCTCTGTAATGTTTGTCACTCTTGCATGAATATTTGGTGATGTGTTAACATATTTAAGTGTATACTTTCAAAAACCAAAATATGTGTTGTGGATGTTTTTTGCTGGAAAATAATTCTGCCTGAGAGCTGCTAGTATGCTGGTAAAGCTTTTTTCAGTTTAATTGGCTTGGTGAATGTGCTTCAGAGGAGAGAAAAATTAAACAACTTTTGTAAAAGATCAAACAAAATGTTGGATATAAACTCCAATAGAATGTAATCAAGTAAAACAGCAGATAGTAACTCTGTGAAGACAGTATTGGAAAAGAAAAATTGCATGGCCTTTTTATTGCAGAACAGTTGGTATTCCCATACTTTTGTGCATGATTTTTGTGTTACAGGCTTTTTCTAATTTCATCATAATCGTTCTTTGCTTCCAGAAATGGTGTTCATGTAGGTTGAGTACATTTGTTATGTCTGTCCAGGATGCTTGAGCTGATATGTGAGTGGGGAATCTGATCAAAACCCAAAACCAAAAAAGGTTGGTTGAGGAGAATGTAGAGCTTTAACCTGCTGAGTACTGGGAGTCTGTCTGCTGTAATGGTTTTTGTCCTATTCCTCAAAAACCTTAATGATCAGTAAAAATTTTGAGCAAATAGCCATGAAAGTCTATTAAGGTACTGAAAGGAGTGACTTCTGCTCATTGGAATCGTTCATGAAACATTTGTGTGTTCCGTATTCAGGCAAAATAGAAACACTTCCAGTTCAAATCTATTACAGAAAGGAAAAATTAAGCAAATTTAGGGTAATAGTGTAGTACCTAATATACAGGAAGGACTTAATAGAACAATTCAGGCTAAGCAAAGTTCAGCTATGTGTTTTTAAATCGGTTGGAAGCAGCAGGGCTGAGGCACTGACAGCCTGACTCCGGTTCTCACCTCTGCCGTGAGAGTGGTTCCAAAGAATGTTTATCAATGTGGTGATAGGTACTTTATATATAAATAAATATATACATATATCTGTTTCAGTAGAGAGGACATGGAAGACAACTGGGACAAGCTTCAGCCAGGCAGGTGTGACTGAGACAGAGCTACTGCGTGTTACTGGGTATTGTGAGTTTGCATGAATGTTGAGATAGAGCACAAGCAACTTGAATTTAAGCATGGTTTTTTTGTATGACTTTTTTCAGTGCTGCTGAAATGCTAGTTTATAAAAATAAACTGTTTTCTTACTGTTTATTACCAGGAAAAATTGGCTTACGCCACTTAGATAAATAGAAGAGGGAAAAGTAGCATAGAGCTTAGGAGGATATTGAGGCTCTGGTCATATTTAAAGTTCTATGGTTATTTTCTAGATGAATATTGGCAGAGAGGTGTAAGGCTTATGGGAAAAAGAAAAGGGAAATAGAGTGATACTTTGTCCTGGATAGGTGGCAATTGTGAGTCATCATTAGGCCAACTCAAAAGAGGAGCCGTAAAATAAGAACAACATGGTACTCGGTGATCAACCTCAGGAAGTGAGAGCCTGTGTCCTGCAGGCCCCCAGCTGCTCTGCGGTGGGACCCTAATGAGTAGGACCTCTGTTTGTGTGGTGCTCAGGGCTGCCTCCTGCTGCGATAGGCAGCGGAAGTGGGGACAGCCATTACAGGCTGGCCTCATCAGCCTGCCTGTTGGACAGCAAAGAGATGTCGCGTAGGTCTTGTCAGAATGCCAGGCCCTGTGGGAGACTGTTGGGGTGTGAGGGAAAGCAGATGGATGTTAAAAAGTAATAGGTTGGTGGAAGCAGAGCATCATTTTCTGAAGGGGCTGCTGTGAAGGAAGGAGAAGAAAATGAGTTTGCAGAGTACTGTGCAGAAGACAAGCAGTTGCTCTGGACGTAGTGTACATCACAGGAGACCGGTTCAGGAATTGCAGGATTTGTTTTCTCAAATTGCAAAACATGTTGCTAGTATTTATGCTGCTATTTAAAGTTGGCTGTCTCAGCACTGCTTTGTAAGTTAAAGCAGGCCTGAAGCAAGCAAGCTGGGAACTGCTGCATGCTTACCTTTGAACGTCGTGTTGGGACAGCAGGTTTGTGAGTCCCTGAGGAGCAGACGGACCCGTGGCCATTGGGGTGTTTGTGGTTCTGTGGAATGTATAAGAGCAGAGCACTGTAAATTCACACAGGATTTACTTTTTCTAGGTGTTTGATAGAGACCAAAATTAACTTAATGATCTGGTGATTTCCTTACAAAAGATTTTTTTTCCTAATTTTTGGCAAGGCCAAAGATTGTAGGTCAGTGTCTATTCTTTCCTGTCTGATAATTGCAAAATCCATTACTATCCCTTTGAGGTTTTTTTTTTTTATAAAAGACTGTACTAAATCTGAATAAAAGCCTAATAAGGAGATTAGTTAGAACAATAGTCCTCATGAGGATGTTTGATTCTGAGTGTAGCTGCTAGAGATAACCCTAAATGCAATTAGGTTTAACTCCCTATGAGTGTCAAAGGAAGGTAATACCCATAGAGACTTCCCTTCAGATGACATTATTTTTAAAGCATCTCAACACTTAAATATTTCTGTTCTTCAGGCATTGGTAACAACCTTTTTCTTTTTTTTCTTTTTTTTTTTTGTGTGTTGTGTTTGAGAACCAGAGCTTGGAAACTTATGTTTTAGCTATTAGTTTTAGATATTTCGCATCAAAAAGAGGGATCGCTGAGCTTCCTTGGGGGAACAGTTTGTTGCCCTCATCCATACCCCTTTGGAATGAACAAATATCCCAAGGTGGACACAGACAAGAAAAAAGAGAAAACAACAGGTTCAGTAACATACACCAGATTAGAGGTGATAAAATGTCAGTGGATAACCTGTGGATGGATTAATTCTGGTTTGGCTTCTTGAAAGAGAAATGAAAGCAGAAAGAGTTAAATTTGCATGTTTAGGGTGTGACATAACAGAAGCTGTAAAATCACAAACTACTACAATTGCTTAAGTACCAGAGAAGAATTGCATCGTATCAAAGAATTTGATCCCATTTTCAAACGAAAAAAAACCCCACCTCAGTGAAACACATCCATTACTTCCTTTTTTATATACTCCTGCATATGCATGTGTTTACTTACATTTCAAATCTCCTATTTTTAAAATATAAAAAAAATAAAATCTCATTGACTTAGAATTCTATTTTTGAAGAAATTGGTGGTAACACAAAAAAATGAAGAAATGTGGTATGATATGATTTATTTAACAAAATCTTTGTCTTGATAGTCATTGTGTTCTGCACTTCACATACATTTGCTTCACCTGCATATTGTTGTTACAATTATTTTTTGTGTTCCTGAAAACAGTTTTCCTTCCTTACTTTTAAATCAAAAGTCTTTATCATCAAAAGTAAGGCTGAACTAATTGGACTGAACCAAAATACCTGAAAATTGCTTACAGTCATAGCACATCAAACTTGAATTTTATCTGTGGCAAGGAGATGTTTAAAAAACTGGTTTTTATTGTTTGTACAATTATAACTTGTCCCTTAAAATTATTTTTTACCCTCAAAGCCAGCTATGTAAGACTCAGTAGCTGTCATTCTTTCACATTAATTGTGTTGCATGCATTTTCGGTCCAGAATATTTGTGCTCCTAAACAAATAGATAATTTGTTGGTTTACATCTCTAGCTTGCAGAGTGCTTTATTTTCTATTGTTTTCCGCGGCTGTCTTTGTCTTTAAGTGTCAATGCCTTGCCTTTTTTCTTTTGGAAATAATAAATTACTGTGATATACAGAAGGTATTTTCATTGTAGATTCTGGTGAGTCTTGGGTGCCAGATTAAATTATCTTCTAAAAGTTACGAAGGGTTTGAACCTGAGATGTACCTAGTAAAATAATTTCCTGGTGAAGCTTTAAAGGCAGAGAGGAACAAGAATTGAAGTGACCGCACATTAATTATCTGGCTTCTTGTGTTACTGGTTTGTGCAAGGAAATTCATGTAAATAAATAAAAATAGCTTTTATGTTTCCTGTTTACTACATCTGAAAACTCGCTTGTTGTTATGAAATCAATAAAAATTTTCAATTGATTTTTTTCTTACTTTTCAAATGTAAGAAGAATCCTTAATTACTTTGTTTTCAAAACCCAGGTATGCTTTAATTAGTTGTACAACCAAAGAAAGCTGTTTTCTTTTTAGTCAAAGAGAGAGGCTATTCAAAGCTAAAGGATTATTTTTTGTATATAATAAAATCTTTCAATCTGTCTTCTTAAAGTTGGAGAGTTTTTATGAGAGAAATAAAAAAAAATTACATCCTTGCAACAGTGCAGTTTCACTGGTTCATGTCTAGCTGAGATACAGCAGAATGAGCCTGATGATTTTGGTAGTCAATGTAAAAGTCATCATACTGCTGCAATAAACATGTAACAAGTGATTTATTCTAGCAGAAAGTGTTTTCCAAGTGTATCTTAAGAAACTGGTTTTTTTAGAAAAAAAATCTTTTAGAAGGATGTAATGATACTTACTTGACTATTGGAATAATAGATAATACACTGAAAATAAGTCAGTATGACCTTAAATACCTGCTGTATGGCATGTATGGAAACTCTTGGGCATCAGGTTAAATTCTAACGCATGTATTATGGCCAGATTGTTATGCACTCTGTCCTTTTTCGTGGTTAGAGGTACTGACAGTGGGTATGTGTACCTCCTGCAAAGCAAGACTTCCCCGGTACTACTGCTACTCAATATGCCTTTTTATGTGTCATTGATAACAAGATAAAAGAATTCTCAATCTCTAGATAATAATGAGTAATGTATTTTTTATTATTCAGCGATGCTTTGGGTGGGAGGAGGTGAAATGTTCTGTGGGTTGTATTACACCAAAGGTGAATGGAATGAAAGAAAAGGAGAAAAAGAGCCATCTCTAAAATGTATCTGTTTTATTTCATTTAGATTTTCACACACACCTTTCTGAGAAATTGAAAGACAGACAGACAAGCTGGCAGCAGCTGGCTGAGACAAAGAACTCTCTAATACGTAAGGTTTTTATCTTGCTTAAACTGTGTACCTTGTAAACTTAGAACGTAGTTTAGAATTTGTGGAGTTTGCAATGATTAATCTAGTTTTGTTTCTGTTCTGATTGTCATGTGATATTTTTTTTTTGTTTGCTTGGTTTTTTTCCCTGGGTATTTATATTCTGTTGAATAAACCTGATCTCTCTTTACTACTTCCTTATCTTTCATTGTTCTCAATGGATTTAATTTGACTGAACTAGGTAAGGGTGGGGTTTTTATTGGGACTCTTCAGTGGGTGATGAAGGAGCTGCATTTTACCTGAGCTAATGTTGCTTCATGGGACTGAGCACTTTATGTGGAGAGAAAGAGAGCAAAGACATGTAAGAGGTGCCTGGCCTGGATACACACAGGCAGTATAGTACCTATATCTAGGAGCATTTTCAGAAAGGCAGTTGCTTGTGTTTTACCCAATTGGCAAAAGCTTGCGTGTGATATGTGTTGCTTCAGCAATTCTTAAGTCTGACCAATTAAAGATTTAATGAGAGCTCTGTTCATCTTTAGTCCT
>VZTU01017140.1:101565-155090 GCA_013400835.1 Zapornia atra | reverse complement strand
TGATGTAAGAGTTTCAGATTCAACCAGCCTCACTTGGTGTGACACCAAAGTTCTGTGTCTCAGGCTGTGCAAAACACCTGCAGGGTTTTGTTGGGTTGTTTTGGTTTTTTAAGGGAATTACCTTATTGATACACTCTTCTTTTTTTCTTTTGAGTACCATTACTGCATACACAGAGCTTTTGTTTCCCTGAGAGCAAAACTCCTTTGGGAGGAGGAGGTTGTTTGGAAAACTTGCAGTGTACTTTTTAGCAGAAGAAAAAATTGGTAAGCTATAAGAATGTAAATCCAAAGGTATCTGAAGGGATTTTAGTCCAAAGATAAAGATGCAGTGACATCTTCCTCTTCAAGTTTTTCATATTCAAAAAATGTGTTTCATTCATTAGATAGGTACACTTATACTAACTATAGTATCAGTACAGACCCTATGGAATTTAGTGGGACCATTTTTGTCCTCCACAGTGCAATTTTGGCCTTCTATTAGCCTGCCTAATGAGATGAAAGACACATCTTGCTGTTTCGTTCTTTTCTTCCATTGTAAGCTTGACCCAGTACAAACATGAAACATACCTTTCCAGGTGGGCTTCTCCTTTAAGCACTTAAGCAACTGCTTTGCTGAAGCAAGGCCATAAGCAGGAATAATATTCTGCTTGCTTAATGTTTAAATAAGATAGCAAGGATGTCTCATCACAGAATCCTAGGGGCTGGAACGGACCTCGAGAGATCATCGGGTCCAACCCCCCTGCCAAAGCAGGCTCCCTATCTCATATTACACAGATAGGCATCCAGATGAGACTTGAATATCTCCAGAGAAGGAGATATTCCAGTGGCACCTGGAATATCTCCCTGGGCAGCCTCTTCCAGTGCTCTGGCACCCTCACTGTGAAAAAGTTCTTCCGCATGTTGGTGTGGAACTTCCTGTGCTCCAGTTTACAGCCATTGCCCCTTGTCCTGTCCCCACAGACCACTGAAAAGGGGCTGGCCAATTCCCCCTGCATCCCATGTCTAAGATATTTATAAACACTAATTAGGTCTCCCCTAAGTCTTCTTTTCTCCAGACTAAACAGTCCCAGCTCACTCATAGTCACAGCTCATCACCCCTATCCTCATACAGGAGATGCTCCAGGCCCTTAATCATCTTTGTCGCCCTTCTCTGGACTCTCTCCAGGAGATCCCTGTCTTTTTTATACCAGGGAGCCCAGAACTGGACACAATACTCCAGGTGGGGCCTGACCAAGGCAGAGTAGAGGGGGAGGATAACCTCCTTCGACCTGCTGGACACACTCTTCCTGATGCACCCCAGGATCCAATTGGCTCTCTTAGCCACCAATGCACACTGCTGGCTCATAGCCAACCTGTCATCAACCAGGACCTCCAGGTCCTTCTCCACAGAGCTTTTCTCCAGCAGGTCATCCCCCAGCCTGTACAGATACAAGTGGTTATTCCTCCCCAGGTGCAAGACTTTACACTTGCACTTGTTGAATTTCATTAGGTTTCTCCCTGCCCAGCTCTCCAGCCTGTCCAGGTCTCTCTGGATGGCAGCGCAGTGTCCTGCGTGTCAGCCACTCCTCCCAGCTTTGTATCATCAGCGTACTTGCTGAGAGTGAATGCTATTCCCTCATCAAGGTCGTCAATGAAGATATTAAACAGGACTGGAAGATATTAATCACTCCCAATTTGATTTTTCTAACATATTTCTTTCCGTAATTGCTTGCTTGTTGGTATAAACTAGTGAATGGCATTATGCTTTGAATCCCAGTGTCTGAACAAACACCAGGACAGTTTCTTACATCAGATTCTGGGACATGCTGAGCATCTGTGACCATTTCATAGCTGATGCAACCCATGAATGTTCAGTGTGTTTTCAAGCCGGAGATAAGGACTGTTTTTTCTATTTCCATGCCTCTTAGAAGAGTGTGAGCAAGAGCATTTGGTAGTGCAATTAAATTTCCATAATGTTCATATATAATACTAAAAATTGCCCAAGGTGGCATGTGTATGGTTGGTATTAAAGATGAAATTAATAAAGAACTGAAATGATCTTATGATCCTATGATATATCTCTGCATTTGAGGCATTAATGATTATTAGTGTTGCAGAAGGGACTTTGGCACAGGTAAAATGAATGGGATGTGCTATTTAGGCCATACTAAATCACAAAAAATAATACGTGAGTGCATTTTCCAGGGTTATGGAAAGATTTTGCCCTACAAATTGCATCCATCTGAATGTCTTTCCTTGTTTGAAGCTTTGAGGCTTTTCATGAAACAGTGCCTCAGTGGTTTACTACTTTTCTCTTGACAATCTGATACCCTTCCCATTTCAAACAAATTTGATTTTTATATTGCTTTTAATTTTTGTTACTGTGTTTGTTCAGACCTCTAGAAATTAAGAAAAACATGAGAATGTATTAATAACTATATAGCAACTTAATATTTGACAGCTGTATTAATTTGCACCTCCGGCTTGTCAGTAGCATGCATTTAAGAAAATAATTAAATGGAGCCAAGCAATAGAAAAACTTTGTACTTTCATGGCTTTTATGAGTGTAATTACTTGGACATACTAAATCTGATATGCCTAGTGAAATAGTTTGTTGCGTGCTCTAAAAGTGGTAAGAAAGATGCAGTGAGCTTACAGATCCAAATGTGCTGGCTGGCATTGATGTCTGTCAAATGTACTGTGTTAATAATTCAAAGGAATTGACCAAAATCAGGCTTCATCTCTGTTCCTATTAAAAAGTGCCATAGGATTTTTTTACTTCTGGATGCTGCCAAAACCAGACAGATGGCACTAACCTTGGTTTAAGGCCTCAGCTGGCCAAGAGTACATCCAAATTGTGTTTCAGAGCTTTCGGGGTGCATGTTGTTTCAATGGAAGAGGACTCTGTGTCACCATAAGTAGAGCCTCAGGCTTTCGTTTTAAAGGTACCCAATTAACAAGGGTGCTCATTTAGTGAGTGGGTTGCTTTGCTGTGCTGTAGTAAAATTTGAGGTTTCCTCATCTGTTCAGCTTTTGCTTTGCTAAGGAGAAAGATGCTGCTGGTGCAAACCAAGAGGTAATGGGAGAAAAAGGAGAATAAGTGCTGAGCTGGGCATTATAATGGTCAGTGGTAGGAAGGACAAAAGTCTCCTATAGGAAAATATCTCCCCCACCTAGTATTTGGAGTAGCTATAAATCTCTCATTTTCTGACTTCTTTTCTAGGAGAAGAATTCTTAATGGATTTTAAACAAACAAACAAAAATACCAAAACCAAAATCCACCAAAACCCCTTCAAATCTATTTCATACTAAACATCCAGAATTAAAACTAAAACCAAGAAACAAATCTACCCTCAGTATCTTTTAATAACTGAAATCTGAGCTTTTGCTACATTATTTTAATCAGAACCACTTTTAAAGCATTCAGATAGTGTAATGATGAGCAATATACAAAAGCAAAAGAAGAAATTTAATATCACTCAGCTTAGAGTATGATTTGAATGGGAGACTAACAGAGGCCCGCGCTTCTCATTAAATAATGAAGATAAAAGGATCAGTTCCTTGAATAGTGTGTGGAAGCCAACCTGAACATTAACTGCAGTAGAAGACTTAACGGGGAGGGAGGAAGGATTGAGTCAAGAAATTAAAAAACATACTGCAGTGCAGTACCAGTGGTTGTCTAGGCAGCCTTTTTTCTACCATTCCTTATTTTTTTGTTCACTTTGCAGCCACTATTATTGTAGTTTAAACATCTCTGCTGTTTTGACATGAAATTCTTGAGTAAACTATGAACATATAAATCTGGACATTGTCGGGGAGTCTGTTGTCTCTGAGCTCATGTGTAATCCTGTCAATAACAAAAGGGGATTTGGATGACTGTAGTTAATAAGCGGTGTATTTGATATGTAGCTGCAGCAAGCATACAGCTGTCTCAGATCTGTAGTGAGTTGTGATGTGCGAGTAAGTTCTTAAAGTAATTTGGGGACGTGATCAATTTAACTGGAATTTAATTATGGGGATTATGACTTTTCTGGGGTAAGAAAGTGGAATTGATTTTTATGTTGAGTTTATGACTTAGCTACAAAATGCAACTGGTTGTATGGGGATCTAGGTGGATGATGTCTCTGTGGCACAACATCTAAAATCACCAGTGAGAATGATAGCCTGATGGCTTTCAGATATTTTAAATAAGTTTTTTTGCTTTGAAAACTGTGTTTAAATGCTTTGTATGGATACTGTGCGTGGTGTTTATAATAATGTTTAAATTGCAGTAGTGAGGAACTTAGTTCACCCTGCTGCCTTCGGCATGGGTTTCGTTACTGAAGGTTGGCATTTCTGGCAGGTTTTTTGAATTTCTGTTTTAATGAAAATTCTTTCCAAAATACATGAGCAAAACCTGATTGTATGATGGGAATTTAGAAATTTCTTTGAGTAGCACCAAGTCCAGGCTGTACTGTTGCTCTTCATGCAACGTGCTGTTTTGTTAAGAAACAATCAAGCAGCGAATGTAAACCACAGAGCCAAACGTGTGTGATACAATACTGAGGAGATAAGAAATTCTGAGGGGGAAATAAAGCTCTCTTACATGTCGGGTCCTAGAAGAAAACAAGCTGACAGTTCTACCAGGTGCCTCTCCGAGGAGCAGACTTAACACTTGTTACAGAATTTGTCTTGAAAACAGCGGTATTTGAACTAAAGAATTTGAAAATTTGCTTGAGAAACAAAACAGATTGTGTGTTGAAAGACTGAGCTGCTAGCAAAATACTCGATCATGTCAGATTTATACAAACCGATCTCCTGTGTATTGCACCATGTCCTAGAAAACTGGAAGCCATGAAAACAAGAGCTCATATTTTAAGGAGCTCTGTGACAGCTTATAAAAAATAGCTTTTCCACTTTTTACATGAAACTTCTACCTTAAAGGAACTGATGAAATAGGTGGTAATTTTTAACACAAGCGGTGACAAAATAAACACCATCTGCTAGTGTTGACTTATTCCATAGTATTCTCATGCTGGGTGATTTTATTTCACTCTTTTTCAGAAATAGTTAATGACACATCTGCTGTGCGGTGGAGGTGCATTTTGGGTGATTAAATGTGGACATAAGTTTAGGGATAACAACAATAAAACTTTTTCAGGAAACAGAATGAAATATTGAACTGCTAAAAGGATCTTAGAAAATATAGCTATGGCAATGCCTTTTATCTTTTATTTTGATCCAGTTTATTCTCGGATCAAAAACGTTAAACTTATATTTATTCTTTCAGAATACCTGGTTATCATGGAAAACTCCTCATTAAGGCTTTCTTCTACCAAAGCACAAGTCTTTCTACGAGAACATTCTTAGTCCTCTACGCAAGCCTAGTTTTCTATCACATCTGTGAATCTGGGGCTAGGAAGACAGGGCAGGTTCAGGTGTGGTGTGGGATCAGTGTCAGATTAGTTTACATGGGAGAAAGGATTCAAGGGAGCATAATGTACAGTGTCATCCTTGGAGTGGATGAACAAACTGATGAGGTTTATCTCAAGGTCCAGTTGAATGCTGTATAATAAGCAAGTCTACATACGTGTGGAGGAGTTAGCTTTTATCCAGTGCCTTGATCCTGTGAAGTGCTGGGAAGCTATCTCCCCAATATGTAATCATCCGGTGTCCCTGGGTTATTCAGACAAAGACATAATTCATGGAGTCTTGTGTTGGGGCGTATTAACTTCCCTTTGGTAGAGCTTGGCGGTCCTTTTGGTTTGAAGATTCCTCTCCTGTGTCCCTGAAGAGCAGCCTCTTTCCAGATTAGCCCAGTGTGTCTTACCTTGTCCTTCTCAGTCAGCACCGAGAAGTCTTGTGGGAATTCCCATTTAGCACTTTACTGCAGAGGCATTAACATAATGATCCACTATACAAAATCCAAGCAATTAGGCAGTTAAACCTGTGTTTACTGTGCCAAATCGGATGTCCCTATGCTGTTATCAGTGTAAGTAGATTTTAATAAATCCAAAAACCTAAATGCCTGGATCTCCATATGGATGGGTGGATATTTAATTTTAAGATTCTGAGACAGAAATTAAAGCTATGGATTTGAAACTTTAGGTTGGTTTATTCTTAAGTAGGTAAAAAGAAAATTAATGTCCAGAAAGTCATGGATTCAGACTCTTTGTTTAAAACCTTAAAAATCTCAAGTAAAATCAAATTCAGTGTACCAAGGCCTATTTAACAATATGAAAACCTTCTCTTCCTTCTCCTATAGTTTGACAAAGCATTTTGAGAAAATATAGTAAAATACAAAATTGCATCTGAAAAAAAGCACAATTTAAAAAATTTTAAAAAGAAATGCTGTTTCTCTTTTTGTTGAGAGTTCTGAAGCATATAGTGAGTGCAAGTGAAGCTTTGCGTTACCTCCTTATGAATGCTGGCTGAGGAAATATTGGTAGAAATATGTTTAAGGGTAAACTTCCATACTTATTTTAATACTTTGATTCAAACTTCATTCACTGTATTATTTTTCTAATGCATGTGTAGAAAAGCAGTGCCTGTGAAGTACTACATGATTAATGTTAATTGTTCTGATAGAATGAAAAAAGAACAATCTGACTTAGTGGATTTTTGTCTTTGCAGGCTGCATAGTAATTAAAAATTGGAATGAGAATTCATGCAAGTTGCACTAAATGTGTACTGTGTATATTAGCCAGCATTTGAAGTCATCCCCTGTTCCTTAGCAGTGATAAACAGATTTACATAAGTTAAATACTTACATTATGAGCCTTTTGACTTGACCTGATCTGCGTAAACACTGTGCTTACAAATTATCAAACCTCTTTGAAAGACAGCCTTATGTACGTGTATTATCATTTTTATGTTAATCTGACACGTTTCTCAAGCTGCTGTGCTTGAAGTTAGGGTGAAGAATCCCTTACTTATTCATACCCATATGTATGCTGTGAAACTTGAATAAGGAGGAAGGCAAGAAAAACTTATTTGAAAAAGACCCAACATTTTTTCTACTGATGCCATAATTCCTTCGTTTAGGTTTACTTCCACCCACTGCTAGGGTAGAAGTGGAGGGAGCTCACCAGTGCTTGCTTTGCAGTTTTCCATAGCTTGCTATTATAGGCACTTTCTTTTGTTTGCATTATGAACTGGAAATACCAGGTGCTTTATTCCAAAGTTGATCTGCATCTGGGGCAAAATATTTATAGTCTCTAGTGTCATAATAGTAAATAAAAGAAAATTAATTACATAATGTTGTTAAATATGGAGAAGCCATGAGGAAATGATGACAGTAAGTTATATTAAACTGTAGTACTTGTGAAGCCTTCCCTGTGTTGAGGACTTTTTACATAGATGATGCACAGCTACACTCAGGAGTTGTCAGTGGAAGGCCAGGTGATTTCATAGCAGTGTAGACAGTGAATGGGCTGCTTGTATCTGAAGAGTTAATTCAGCTTGGGACAATAAGCAGAGGTGAAATGCAGAGACTTACACGGCACACTTGTTGATATCCATTTCCTTACTGGGGCGGGATCAGCGTTTTCAACCAACTTCTCAGTATTTCTTCTGCCAGCAATACTCAGAGACGTATCTGGTAATATGTTTTCATGCTTCTTCAAACTTTATTTCCTTGAACAGGTTCGTTAGGATTTAGTGTTTGATCCTGATACAGTAATTCAGCTCTTGAGCGATGATTCAGCAGGGTGACTGTGCTTTGGAGTCACGTTTTTCTGTAGTGTGTATGCTCAGAATCTGGCCACGCTTGACTATACTTGGTTCATTTTTTTTATTTAGAATGAAAGCTTTGCTTTCTCAGCCAAAGTCTGGGGTAGGAAAATACTGAGTCTCAAATCCCATATGGCTTGAACTACCTGGTCATGATTAATGACAATATAGAATGTGGTGTAAATGGCAGGAGGCCCCAGAAGGACTTACTGAAACTTAATGACATCTTTTTCTTTTTTTTGATTTCCCCTCAGTAAAGCATAATTTTTGTTTGATTAAATAGCATGTGGAAGTGGGAAATTGAGTGCACTTTGGAAAGCTAAATGATCTGCAACTAGGAAAAAAAAAAATCAGGTTGCCTCTTTTTTCTTTACATACCAGAAAACTTCATCTGTTACTGATCTAGCTTGCAAAACCTTGAGCCTTCTTTGAGCAGTGTGATACATTCATTGCTAGGGCAGAGCTGTACTGCTGCCCTCGTTCCATTCAGAGGACGCTTGGTGATTCTCAGGATTAGTTGTCCCTGCATTTTGGTTCTGAAATTGGACTTTGTTCCATGTGATAACAGCATAATTTGGGGGACCGTATATTGCTGTGTCTCTTCTACAGAAAAACCAGGTTGTGCGACCTCCCTGCAGCTTATCTCACAGCACGGACCGAGCAGCCACCTGTTGCGGGTTCATCGCCAGAATGAACACACTCACAGTAATAAAAGGCTTCTCTTCTTTTAGCACTGACAGGCCTTGTGCTCTGTGTGTCCCAGGTAACAGAACTGTACTTGCAGCCAGGCTTCTTGTCGTCTTCTACTCTTGGCGAGGTTTGCATCCTTCCTTTCATAGACCTAACTCAGGACTAGGTTTCTGAACATTATACCCGATTAAAAGTTACTTTTGTAAAAAATTACTTGATCCACATCTTAAAGGTAGTGTTAAATGCACCTGTGTGCTTCATAGCTTATAATTAGGGTTTGTATCAACAGTCTCTTCAATGCAGGAAGAAATTAAAATAGGAAATTAAGACCAGAATAGCCCTGGCTGTGCAGTATAGCTACATGTATAGAGGCCTAAGGATTCAAATAGAGAGAGGCCAAACTGAAATAAGGAATGTACGTTTCAGCTAGATTGCGGTGAATCAAAGGAAGATGGATAGGATTGACATGTATCAATGTCTTCGTTTTCTGGGTTGCTTCTATGGTATGCATTCCTGACATTGATTTTAAGATGGCTCAAGGTTGGCAAAAGCTGCAGCATCAGGAGGCAATGTCATTTCAGGCATGTGTGATTGTTAGAGTGGTTAATTCTGCTGGTTAAGTAATAAGGTAGTATTAATATGCAAAGTACTGCCAATGTTAGTTATTGCAAAAGATGTAAATGCTATTTGCTTTCCTTTACCACTTTTTTCAAATATGTTCTAAATGTTTCGTGTTAGTAGAAATCAAATTGTCTCAAGTTAATTATGAAGTTATGGGGAAGGACATACATCTCTGTGTGAGTGCACAGATACTCTAAATGCAAGATTTCATGCAAAGACTTGAAAGCGGTCAAATCTGAGCAGTTGAGCTGCTTAGGTTATAGCTGGTTCCATTGGGGATACTTGAACTTTGCATTTCAGTTACAAAGTTCAACAGTTCATTAGTTCTCTGGGACTTTACAGTGGCTTAGCTCTCTAAAGTGAGAAGTTGGGCTGGGAAGAAGTATTTAGGTTGATAAAGCATTAGATTAGTTCTGTGGTCAGTTTGTTGGGGTACAGATATCACTATAGCCTTGGACCTTCCTGAGATCATCATTGCTCCATGATTTAGCTTTCTTGTAATGGTATTAAATGACTGAATTTGAAGTAATGAGACTTCTAAGTAAATTTTTTAAAGTTTTCATAGAAAATTGAGAGATTTATGTTAATAAGATGGATGTGGCATAATGACAGAACACTTCTACCTCTGTTTTCAAATTGATATAGGAAAATGTATTTTAGAATTTGAGTGCTGAACTTGCATACTTAGCTAATTCCTTAGTCTGTTTTTAATTAATTGAAGTGAAGTTTTAAATTGGTTTCCTTGACCAGGCCATGCTTTTTAGCGTTATTTTACATGGCAGAGTTTTGAAATTCACTTTTTTTCACCTTAGTTTTTCTCACTATAAAAATATCTATCTCAGTATTCCTACTTCTTCCTAACCTCAGCCTGAGGTATGAATACCAGGTGAAAGTCCCAGGAATTCCTGTGAAATACAAGTTTTTTCTAGATTTGGATGGTATTAGGTACTCTGACTTTTTCATGATCTTTTGGAATTGTTGTTTCTGATCAGTCACTTTATGTTATGTTGTGGATCTTGAGATGTTGTCGCTTCTGAAGCGTGCTGCCTTCTTTCACCCTGGGGTGTGATTGTGAGGGACAAGTCAAGTCTTGCTATGAATTCAACAGCTAAGGTTAGTGTTAGTTGTAGTCACAGAAGTTCAGTAATGAATACTCACCAAACATTACAATTATGGCCCTTGGCTAGACAGACCCTTGGAATGCAGAGTGTGTTCAACCTCTGGAAAATTGTGCTGTGTTTTTAATAACACTTTTAATGTATTCCAAATAAAACTACCCAGTGTATACTAAAGATAGGGGTTCTTTATTCCAAGCCCTGTTGACACGAGGAGTTATTAAGCCTCCTTGTTGAGGAGGAATGTAACATGTGCTTCTGTGGGAAGCTATTTATATATATTCCATAGCTTGAAAAGATACATTTATTTTCCCCTACATACAAGTCCTTTGTGAATAGCTGTATTTGGGAGTTATAAGGGCTTCCATGAAACTGTCACAATTAAGGTGCTGTAATTTTCAGAAGTGCCCTATCCAATATACCAGGGATCCCCAAGGGAGTAATACAGGGCAGACCGCTGTGCTGCTTCTCTTGACATAGTGACCTACTCTCCTTTTATTTTTCCCATATCTGCTGTAAATTCATACTACCCAAGCTTAAGACTCGTGGCATTAACATAAGCAGGCTAGAAATGTGTTGAAGCCTGACTCCCAAAGTCAGATGAATAGTGCTGTATGTGTGGTTTAGCCTGTGGATATGTGTTCCAAAACTGATTAATCCTACAAGTATTTGCAATGCTATATTATTATCAGTCACAGATATTTTTGCCTGTTTTGGTTACAACAACGCATTTTTGAAAATGAAGATCGAGTAGAACCACTATTTTCATAAACCCCTGGATTATTGTATTTTTAGTGTTTGGTTCTGGGATTTGGGGTTTTTTTTGGACTGTGTAGAAAGTAATTTCATATCTAGAGAGCAGGAATTCTTTTTAATTTCACTATTTGATCCTTTGGAGCTCAACTGATGCAAAATTGGAATATGATCCATTTCAGAAAATTAAAAATAATCACATTTACCTGATCTCTCTGAAGGTATTTGATTTCTAAAATGAATCTGGAAATCCTAGAATTTATTAAAATTAAATAATTTTAATAAATTATTTTAATAAAATTCCAGAAGTGTCGTGTATAGGAGGTCCTTGTTTACAGTGACGTATAGGACTTACTGAGCATTATGTCCTTATATTAATATTCATCTGCCATCTGTTGCATTGGGGTGTGACTCTTTGAGCCTTCTTTACATACACAGGAATGTTAGACTGTACAGTAATGTACCATAATTTATTGTTTTTAAACACTGGTTATTATTGACATGTACCATGTGAACCTGTGGCTAGAACAACTCATCTTGCAGGCTTAGGGTGGGAAATGCAGGTACTGCTCTTGAAAGGGTGCCCATTTGTGCAGGTGTGCGAGACAACTGCTTACTTTAGTTGGAGGAGACGATGTAATATAATTACATTTTGTTTCAGAGTTACATATGTGATGAATTCCATTCTTCTGTTATTTGTGATAGAAAAACACACTGAATTTAACTTTCTGAATTCCCAGAATGATGTGAACTCTTGAACTTCATCTGTCAGCTTTTTCTCTTTAGTCTAAAGTAACAGTATGTCTCTCTTAACTCTGAATCTCTTATGTTGTAACTGTTACTGTCTGACAGCTAATGTAATTAAGCTGTGTTTCATTTGGAGGGATACTGGCTAAAAATAAGAAACAATTTGGTTTCATAATCCATGACTTGGTAAGCTCCAGTGGTCAAAGCATAGGGTTGGTTTTTTTCCTATTTCACCTTGCATTTTTAGATTGCCCTGATTCACCTTATAGCTGGGTGTTCTCTTGCAAAGCTGGACTGTCTACTCTCCAGGCAGCGCATCCCACAGGGAAGCACTTACTAGTGTCAGCAAACGCAGGGTTGTGGTTCACTGCACAGTTAATTCTTAATCATTAATTTGTTGAAGTAATGTTTGAACTTACCAGCTTAAAGGTAAATCACTTCTTAAGAAGTGTTACATCAGAAGATACAATTAAAGGGGTAGTAAAATTATATTGGCTTTAAACCTGACGTTTCTTCGTAATTTAGAGAAGCAAACCCAGTTTTACTTCTATTGTGGTGAAAGGTTACAGGTCCAGAAAGGGGGGAGGAAATGTGCACTGAAGAGTGTCACCCTTTAGTGGTAGGATAGCTACACATGCATTTTGTGTGTGTATGTATGTACATCTCGTGCATGGTACCAGATAGGAACAGAGGGACTGGCTCCTGGGTGCCTCAAGAAACAATGACACAGTGTGAGTGTGCTGCCTAAAGAGGGCAATGGGGCTGAGAGAGGTCCTTTTTCAACATCTGAACCTTCCTGAGGTGTTCTCTGGGGGTTCTTGGGCTGTAGTTTTCAAGGAACTTGTGCTATTCAGCAGGTGCTTTGCTGGAGGTTGAAGGAGAATGTAATGTGTGGTAAGCTCACCACCTTGTCTTTACTAGAATGCCTCTCGCAGGTGGGCATGTTTTTGTGAGTTGAAAACCTACAGCAGCTTAGTGTTCAAAATACTGTAAGCACCCTGCTGTGAAAAATAAACTCAATTAAAGGAAAACTAAGTTGTGTTTCTAGGGAACTTATATTTTTAAATGAGAGATGTGCACATACTTCATGAATTGTTTATGCTTAACTCACAAAATCCTCTGCCTTCATAGTATTTTGTCATCACCATTGCCAAATCTGGCTTGTTCTGTGGAAAAGTTCATGAGTGGTACAGTGAGCAGGTGTTTATTGTTCCAGAATGCACGTGGAAGGGAAGACAAGACTGTAAATCTGGCCTGCATCTCAGGTTGTGCTGTCCTGAGTGACCCTGCTCAGTGGCAGTGCAGCGCTGGCCTAAGCTAAGCATGCTCAACATGCACAAGGTGTAGATGAGGAAAACAAGTACTAAATGTGCTCTGGCAGCTGTTTCAATCTAATTTCTGCTTCAGTAAGCTGAAGAATTTGCTCAAAAGGAGTCCAGCATACACTTTGTATTGGATTCTAATCAGCTAGTTAAGGGACTCAACAATTAGTACACTAGAAGTGAAAATTAATCGAAAGCTAACAGAACTGTGTTGAAAGCAAGCAGTTGATTGAAACAGCTCTTATGGGTTCTTTTAGCTGGGAATATACTAAACATGGTTCTTTTAGTTCAGTGCAAAAGCAAAGCACGTAAATCAGGAGGATTGTTCTGCATGTGTTTCAGGACAGCATCTGCTAACCTTTAACAGGTAGAGACGTCTTTAAATGCATTTTCAGTACATCTCCATAAAGCAGAGAAACTTTATTCAATTATTTAAATTAAAATGCAAGTAGCCTCTTCTTGTTTCTATAGTAAAATCAAGGGATGCCATATTTGCTTGCTCAAAAGCAAGACTTTTAATTTAAGACCTGTGTTTCTTGATGGTAAGAGTGATTTATTCTGTAGATTTACATTTTGAGGTGGGTTATTTAACTTTTCAGTCTGAATTTTGGGTTTGTTTTTTTTATTCTGCAAGAGGCCTTTTTTTTTTTTTTTTTTTTTTTAAATTTTGAGAGAGAGATCCCAGTTGTTCCGAAGTAGAACAAGGCATTAACCATTCAGGTTTTTGTATGGTACATACAGAAGAAAGGTACATACAGAAGAAAGTACAGCAATGATTTTGAACTTTCTCTTAGGCGGATATAAATTCTGTAATTTAATCCTTGGATTTAAGTAGTATTTTTCATGCAGCATGACCTTCAATTTTCTCATACATCTGAAATAAATGCTACTGAAGTTTCAATCAAGGAGATTTTGTGTATATGTATAATGTGATAATCATATTTGAGTTTAGAGGTTTAATCTAAATCCTTTTTCTTAAATTCAACTCAGACATTAGTTTAGACTTTTTCAAATTGTTGATTTGCTTCCAGCTGGGATTTCCTGCATAGCACTGTGATGTTCATACACTCAGTTATGTTGGTGAGTTGTGTGCCACGCTTCAAGCTTTCACATATCCTAAGCAATGTTTTGAATGTTTTCTTTTTTCTTTTTTTCCCTAGGATGTTGCTATTTAAAATATTCCTATGAGGTTGCATCAGTTGCCTTCTGATAGATTAATATGTTTTGTATAAAAGCAACTTCAATCATCTGTCTTCTAAATTTGTCTGTACTTAAACATCTGCAACCCTGGAGTTCCGTAGCTCAGTAAGGATGTTCAATCCCACTTTTAATTTTCATCTTCATATATTATAAATTTTACCTTGCAAGTAATAGCAGGAGGGAGTACTTCATGCAGCAGTGCACCTGCTGCTCGGTGTTGGTTTAAGTGGCACATATTTCAGTCAAGCGATGTGACAATTCATTATTGTTTCATCATTTATTTCTAAAGGAAAAAAAAAATCTGACCTCAAGGAAATGTTGGAACTTCTTGTAAATGTAACTTGCTATTCATTACTAATGAAAAACTGCAAGAATTGGTTTGAGACAGCAATGGAAAAATGGAGACAGCGTGTTATTTAACATACCAGAGTTGCAAAAAACATAAGACAGTGGAGGCAAGTCCTTATTTTTTGAAGTTATTTTATTATTTGAAAGTCACACCTATTTCTTTAATGTATCATCATTCATATATGTTTGCATTTCTTTTATTTTCCCACCTCTTGCTATATCGCGTCTTTTGGAGGAGTCAGGATTACGGGCAGTTTTCTTGTTAATGAAAAGGGCTGACACTTCCCTTTGTTGTTCATTGAAGGCTTTGTTCTGACAGAGATAAATGACATGCTTGGGGTTACCGGGAAAATGTGATTTCATCATTGAATGGGAGAGCTTTGAAACAGTCTTCCTGATTTACAAATAAGTTATGAATGTGCCAGATCTGACAAAATGAAACATTTATTCTAATGCCTGAAGCTCTGATGCTGGAGTCACTTGAACTCCACACAAGTGTTTCTTGCTGACATCTATTTCATGTGGGTTTCATTAAATACCTACTTTTTAAGTTCTAGAAACAATCCCCATTGTTTAGGTAAAAACAAATTGCATTACACATTTGTGTAAGCATAGGCTACACAAAAAGAGTGCTTATCATTCATTTAAATTGCATGTATGAGGGCATCTGATATGATTGTGCCAACAGGTAGACCACTGACATAGTTAATAGCAAAGGTAAAGGCTCTAAGTCTTTCTCGTCCTCTTTCTGCTCCTATTTGATAGGTGTCTAAAGATACAAAATGTGGGTATTCCTGCCAGGAATGAAAACAACTGAGAAGATTGGTTCTTGAGGTTGACAGTTTGGACTGCATGAGTGCCACAGGTCCTTTTTAACCCTAACTGCTGTGCAAGTCTGTGTTAAATTCTCCCTGTATATCTCTATGGCATAGAAAGAAAATAATTAATTTTGTCTGAGCCCTGTAACTTGTTTTCTGAAATCATAATAATCTTGGCCTAAGCATAGGCCTCTGCTATGGAGCCCTCTGCCATCACGGTTGGTCCAGTGGCACGAATAGCAAAGGAGCAGAGACCCACCGTTCTTAAATAAACAGCACCTCTGTCCCGATCTCTGGTATCTCCCAGAACTCATCTTAAAAATTATCAAAAATCTTAACCCAATCACAAAGTTCTCTGCTGCACTTCAACTTCTGTGCTAGTGAAGCATTAAATTGTGTGAGGATGCCAACTGAGGAGCAATCTCTTTAAAGGCCGGCCTGTTATGGAGCCCTATTGCTATTGGTAACAAAAGATGCATTGCCTCTTAACATGAAGGAGAATTAAAATACTAGAAATTACCCTGTAGGCAAGAAGTAGCAATGTCTAAATCTTCCTGTACCTCTCATGTTGTATTTGAGAGAACTGGCTGATCTTTTCCTGCCTGGTGTGTTTAGTAAATCTACAAGGTGGGAGGGAAGGTCAGCAGTAACAATTACTCTACAAACCTGGAGGGCTGCTGACACTGCTACCTAATTTTAGGTTCGAAATGTGTTGTCTAAGTTTGCAGTGGAAAATCTGGTGCTGTGCTAGGTCCCACAGGACTGTAATGAGCAGTTTTCTTCATTCCCGTCGCATTAAGTTCTCTGCTAGAGATGTTGCTTTGCCTACCTGGGTGTCACAGGATAATGACAGAAATTGCACATTTCTTCTCATTTATCAGACAGGACACAGCTGGTAAATTCTCCTGGTTTGTCCTGCCTAAAAGTGTTGAAAGGATGCCTGCGTATACATTTCTGAAGGGATAAATGTGTCCATGGAAGTGCAAACCTGTGAGCTGGCAGTTTCGCATGCTCTTCACCCTTACGTTAAGATGGTTTTCTTTGCTTTCAAGATTTGGTATCGTTCTTCGTAACGTATTTTAGGGTTTTGTTGTTGTTGTTGTTTGATACTTATTTTCATTTTCATTGAGAAGAGTAGCTATGGTTACTGTATGGCTACTGCAGTCCCACACAGGGAAGTTGTGTGGGGCTTAATTGTTATATGATGTAGTAGTAGTAGGAATTCAGGCTGTAGTAGGAATTCTTCAGCTTCCAGCCCTAACTCTTATTTCTTGGGAGAATAAAAATTGATCACAGAAGTTGCATAAGCCTACTTGAAGCAAGGAAATTGGGTAAAAGGTGATGTTTGAATAATGATTTTAAAAGCCTTTTGAGAAGAAGCATGTTTTCTTGTTGTCAGTGGATTAGAATATAGCGAGGCAAACTGTTCTAGTAAACCCTGCCATAATTGCAGGCTACAATGCAGAATTGAAAACTTGTTCAAGATAAGTGTCCTAGTGGTAAGGCTACATACAATGGGACAGCATGTTTGGTTGAACTCAAATGATACTGATGGGGAAAGGACATAGGAGAAAACTGAAGGAACAGTAACCAGGAGACATTTTTCGGTGCTGGATAAGTTTACTAGGTTTTGACCAAGATAACATTGGGCATTAATTGTTGGACTCATATTCCCAATAATCTAGTACAAAACAGCTGCAATGCATGATATGCAAAGGGGTTGGAATGAGTTTTCTGAGTTTCTGTATTCTGTCTTAGATTTTGATTACAGAGCCCTGAGATCAATTTAAAAAAGAAAATCGGGAATATTACTTAATCCAGTAGGGCTCTTCAGCATTGCTGTGTGAGCAAAGCAGCAGCAGACATCTAGCATCCATATGGGGTGTCTGATAACATTGGATGTTTTCCAGGATTAGTCCTGTTCTCTCCTGGTGAGTGTAAGGCTACCATTCTGAGCCACACCGTTGTGTGCCGCTGGTGCTTCTGGCGTAAGGTGGCACGGCATGGAAACAGAGTTTATCTGAGACTTGATGATATCATGTTAATGTCTGGCTGCCAGAGCAACTTGTTTGAGCCACAGGAGTCTACATTTAAATCAAGAAAGTCATTAAGCTATTTCACATTAGAAGAGAAGCTAGTAATTTCAGTGAATTTTATAATATTTTCACACTGTGCATGTACACTCATACAAATCTCTCACTAATCTAGTTACTTTTATATTATTTTTATATATATTCTTGAGTTTTATAGGAAAAAAAACAAAACACCTGAGTAGTTAGTAAACATAATTTTATTCTTGTTCATTCATTAGTAGCTAAAACCCAGGAAAAGTAAATGAGATGAACTTGCTGCTTTCTAATAACGGCTACTTGTTGATTTATTGGTAATCGGCAAATAAATGTTTAAAAGTTTTGTTATTGGCTAATAGCCTGAATGATGTTTTTGATACGTCAGTCCATATATGGTGCTTTGCTGTAGGGTGTCTGATCAACACTTTCATTGTACATTCTGGTTTTAGTTTTTTAAATGCATACAATACAATGTGAAAGGAAGATACTGCGGAAAGGAGATAAACCTATGCTGAGGGGACATAAATAAGCTTGAGTTCGTGGGAGGGATGACTATTTAGAAGGAGAACATGTTAGATATGGGACATATTATCAAAGGTAACGGTTACAACAGCTATTGAAAGGCGCACAAAGCTGACTGGAACAAATAATAGAAGGGGTTTTGTAGTGTTCCAATATCTTCCCATTAACTGAACACAATATGCAGGAGCAAACATATGGATCGGTCTCATTAAGAACAAAGGCAGTTGTTTGAGATGAACCTCAAAGCAAAGAAGAGAAGTGTAGTTTCACTTCGGAAAGACAAAAGAATAATGGGGTTAAAATAGAGCAACATCACATTATCACACTGGTGGAGTTTAGACACAGTACTGCAGCTGGCTTTGCTCTAAGTGGAAAAAAAAGAAAAAGGAAAGATTGTGTCTGTTAGAGTCATAATAAAGTTGTGTGTGTTTTTCAGTGTTTCAGTGTTAGGAAGCTGTTTGTGCAGCAGCACTGTGGTTCTGTGCAGGTTGGGCAGTGCTGGTTCCTCAGGCAGCGCTATCATACAGAATATCTAGAAGAAACTCAGCATTGAGTGCAGCATTCCTTTTGCTCCCCTCCTGAATTGGCTTTTCTTGACAGAATCTGGTTGCTGAACTCTTGATGAAATCTTTCAACCGGATTCCTCAAGCTGAGTGCCTGAATTTTAACTGATGAACTGCAGGCATTCAGCTGCCGTACTGGCTCTGCTTTCTGGTTACAGTTGCTTGGAAGTGTTGGTAACCTGTGTGTCAAAAGTATCAGCTGTTTTTTGGGGGGCACTTCACTGCTTCCATACACTATGGAGGAAAATGGATCACCTAGAGCATTCTTTAAGTTAGCATCTGAATTTCTACTGATACTCGGTACTGATTGGCTATCTGGTTGTTCGTAAATAAAATAGGGAAAAGAAATAGCAAAATGAAAATACAGAAGTTTCTGTGTTGTCTTTTTGTCTCCTTCCCTTCACCAGGTCTGTGAGTGCTGCTCGATATTTGTAGGGGCACAGCAAGGCAGGTTTGCTGCGTCTGACGTAAGGCAGAGTTTCTCAGACAGGCAGTCTTGTGTTTTCCACATTGATCCCTAAATCAGGCAGGCAGGTACTCTTTATCATCCCCTGGTTAAAATAAATAAATTAGTTGTGGCTTTTTCTTCCCTGTGCTTTTGAGCTCCCTTGTCAACAAGTCTGGTTATCGTACATGCCGTGTGCCTTTCCTTTGTGGAATCCACTAGTTTGCTTTTCTCCTTTCGCTCCTGCTCCTCCACAGTTGTATTCTCCTGCATCTAAATGGTTCGTTTAAGAAGCAGCAGACTTCCAGAGGAATTTTGATTATGATCTCCCATTATGGAGATTTCAATCTGTTACACAATCACGAATCAATCTGTTAGCTAGATAGGAGTTTAAGACATTTTTTTGAGCTTTAAGAACTTTGTAACAAAATGAAGCAATTTAATACACCGTTGACAATACAGTAGGATATTTACAGTTATGTTTAATAAAAACACAATTATATGCCAAGGAAAGACATTACTCAAACAGAGATGATAATGCAAAGGGCCCAAAGGTAAAAATTACAAAAAAATCAAAGTTACATCTAAGCCTTATAAGAAATATGTGCCTTTAATATTAAAAAGAAAAGAGAGTAACAGGGGAAGAGAAATCCATTCTTAGCTCCTGAGAATCCTGTGGTGTGCAAAATTACTCTTCGGAAGCTGTGATACCTTTAGTAACATTATACTAATGTATAACGAAGTAACATTTTATCAAACAAAGTCTCTAAAATAACTTCATTTTTCATCTTCTCCAAATATCAAATAGAGCTCACATAATGAGAGTATGTGAATGTGTTAAGTGAGGGACATTTGATCACTTTGATACCTTCAGAAATAGCTGGTTATGTGGTTACATAGGCCCTTGCACATAGTCAGATTTACAAGACAGAGCCAGGTAATTCTTTAGATAGATAATAGAACTTTATTAACCTTATCTCAGAGTCAAGGGTGCTCACAGCCCCTTGTGAGACAAAGAGCCTGGAATGGGTGTTACCAAGATTTTATTCAAAATTACCGCTTGGGGGAAACTTCTAAGCCAGGTAAATCCAGAAGATGTTTCTGATGAAAGCAAGCAGGAACAGAATACTGCTGTAGTGAAAGGCCAAGTCCTCCTGTCTGTAGCCAAGAGTTTTAGTTTAGTTTAGCCTGTCAGTCGGAGTGGTAGAGTGGAAGATGTGAACTTCACAACAGGGTACCAGAAGCTTGATGCTGGTGGGGGTGATAGGGAGGGAGTTCAACCCTTGAAGCGTCTTCAACATAACTCCACCTTGGCCATCAAAGTGAGGCTAGTCTGAAGACCCCCTGTCCTCTCTCCTGGTGCCTTCACCACTACAGATGTCTTGGGCATCTGGCACAATAAAATGAGCTGTTCTAGGGTTTCTCTCCAGTGGACTGTTGGAGACTTTTGTCTTTCCAAAGAACATGCAGAGCAGATGCAGGGAAGCACTGTATGACATATGTAGGGAGTTAAATACACACTTTTTGTCCATCCAGTTGGAGCAGTCTAAGGAGGTATGGCTTCAGTTATCCTTGTCAGGGACTCACTGCTAGGGCATGCGTGGGGCCTAAGAAAGTGTGTCAGTACTCCGGGTTTATTTCTGTAAATGTTTGATGAGGTCAACTCAGATGAAACCAGGTTCAAAAAATATCATCTGCAGTGCATGTGTTTATAGTGCTCTATAGTCTTAATGTATTCCAGCAAATTATATAACATGAGTGTCTTGTGTCGAAGTATGTCATAATTCTTGTTCCCAAGTTTACTCCCTACCTGCAGCCGTTCTCACACACCAGAGGTGTTGAGCTTGATTATCTCCTGAGTAGAATGATAAGCTTCATTTCTTTTGTTGATTCATGAGAAATATTTTGAAATACTATGATTTCAGTTCAAGCGAAAAATACTGTTGTGACTGTTTGCCATCCACCTCACAACTCTGTCAGTGTGTAGCTGAGGTAGAAGAAAAAATGTGTAGTTGTGGCCGGGTCAGATCGCAAGAACTTAGAGAGAACCCAGCGTTCCATGTGGCACCCAGTGAGGTCTGTCTTCTTTGAGAGAGGAATGACCTCTCTGACTGTATGCCAAGGAAGTTCAAAACCCTCTAATTTTCCTTGAAATTTATTTTTATCCTTATCAGGACAGGCAAAGTGAGAAAGTGTAAGACTGAACATACCAAAAGGAAAAAATGCCACTACTAAATGGTGCAGATATTCTGTAGCAGAGTTTTAAAGGCCTCTGTTTTTTGGGGGGCTTTATCATTTTTATGGTGTGCAGCATGTTACTGAAGAATGTTAATTATTGAATTTTATTTCTAAAAGAAATTATAGGAATTTATGAATCCCATTGCAAAATCATAAAGCTTAATTAGCATCAGTGACTGTTACTGGCAATACTGCTAGCATTGAGAGGAAAACTTACACTTCATGAGGAGAAAATGTTTCAAATATTAATTCAAAAGCATATCTAAAACGTGTAAATGTGTGTAGCTATAAATATGTGCACTAGAATTATTTTATATGAAGCCAGATGTTCAACAAAGGCGTTCTCTGGGATTGTTAAATAAAATCACTTTCCAAGATTCACACTTTAAAGTTGAGGACTCCAAAAAAATTTATACAACATGCACTACATGTAATGCCATAAGGCTTTTTGGAAGGTGTGCACAAAATCGATTAGGTACAGTGGTAGTACTGCAAATACAGAACAACTCTTGTACTGACTCGGCTACAATAGTAGATAGATCCTGTGTCTATGCCAGATCCTGATTTGCTTTGTAAAATTTCCCAACTGGGGATTTGTACTTGCATGGGGAAAAATACAAGTAGGGAGGAAGTTGCTTTAACACCTGAAAATTTTGCAGGTTTTCCCCAGGTCTCCCGCTACAAAGAACACCAACATTAAAGAAGGCAAGGTGTTAAAACATTGCAGTGCTGCCCCTGTTTCATCTGTCAATCACATTGATTCTTTTCACTTTTTAACAGTTCTGTTGTATATGAAGAAGGTGATATTTGTGCATTTTATACCATCCGTCAACTGAAATGTAGCCATTGATTCCAAAAAAGGTATTTGACACTCAAAAAGCAATTACTTCTACTTAAATCAAAAGACAAAAGCAAAGGTGGTTTCATGAGTAAGAAAACATTTTAAAACATTATGGAGATAGGAAGGCAGCAATAAACACACATTTTTAAAGATATATATTTTTAAGCACTTGTCAGAAACGTTAACCTGGGGAGATGTGGAAATGTCAGACACATTACATGTGCAGGACGTGCATTTGGCATTTTGCTGTCAGCGGGGGAGTTCTTCTACAACTAATTCCTCAGGAACCACACGCTGAGTCTGTCTGCGGGGAGGAAGAAGGGCTACGGCTAGAAGCATATATTGTTTATTTTCTAGAGGTTTATTACAGGAGTTTTTCTCTTTAAGGGAAGACCATGAGTTGTGTCAGTCATGCGGTATGATAATTTTCTGGAGTTGGAATAAAATCCATGTTTTATGCAAAACATGAATCAAACTGTGCAGCTCATTAGTCTTGCAGGTACAAATGGGCAAATTCTACTATGCTACATACAAAATGGGTTAAAAACCTCTTTTCTTGCATGTTGGATGTGTTTAGTAAATATCCACTGCTGAATTATGACAGTTGTAGGGGGACCTGGGTAGCGTTGTTGTATTGGAGTCTCTCTTCAGGCTCAGGAAGGGGGGAGGACTGATGCTCTGCTTTCACCAGCTTAGGTACCTTCGCTCCCCTCCCCCCACTGCTGCCAGACAATAAACCCCCCGTTTGCTTGTGCAATTGAGTTTAGATGGAAATGTTGGCCCCCATAACGTGCGCTATCGCAGCAGTACCATTGATGATGTTACAGTTGTTTATTTCAGCTACAGATGTTTAATTTGACACTATTGGAACAGAATGGAGGCTTAAGAGCGTGGCAGGGAAAAGGAATTTAAACTCAAACCCAAACCTCCTGCAGGATAGTATCACATAAAATCAGTATAGTAATGAATACACAGAATATGGAGGGTAGTTGCAATTTAAGTTTGTACATCTAGGTCTCCCACAGAGAGCTTCACTGGTACACCATAAATACAGAGTTATAATTTTTAACCTCCCTCAGACTATCACCTCTAAACAACAGTATCCAAATTTAACAACAATATTTAATTGGAGAGCAACATTGAGTGGCAAGTCAGATTCATAGCAAATAGTTTCCTCTCCTAACTGCAGAACTTCTTCCAGAGTTTTATTGTTTATTATGGTTATTTGATATATCTTGGTTACCGCTGATAGATGGGCTTCTTTATAATATGGTCAGAATGCAATGAAAAAACAACATAAATGTATATTTTAGACATCAGGTATGCCTTTCGTTCAGGTAGATATGGCTTTAAATTTTGTTGTTGATGAGCAGAAAATACATAGACTTTAGAGCTGGAAAAATGTCTTTTTCCAGTTAGGGATGTTGTGTGTTCTGTTATTAATTTTTCTCTGAGTAAGACAACATTTTATGTGAATAAACTGCAGTATTTGAGTGCTTCTTGTTGTCATGAATCCAAAGATACAAATGGAAAGAAAAAAGAAGGGGAAAAAAAAAAAGACTATGGCTCCATCTAAATAAAAGAATGCTTTCTCATTCCTCTAAGAAAAATCCACAAAAGTTCTTCACAAACCTTTCGGCATTCCTAGGTTTTTTGTATGTAGGAAAAATTATTTTTGGAATTTGAGATCCTTAAATTTCTTTAAAAGTGTATTAAGATCCATAAATTTGTGTTTAAAAATTTCTAACTTTCCCTAACGGACAATTGTTCCATTATTTTTCTCAGGATTAAGCCAAAATTCTGATTACTGTGTGTTGAGGCTTTGCTGAGAGGAGAGAGATGCAAATGCTGAACCGCATTTAATCTCTGTCAGTAATCATTCTTTGACGTTACATACTATGCAGCAAGACTCCACTTCTTTTTCTGTGTCCTTAGCTGTAGTTAACTACATAGGAAAAATAGGAGTAGGAGATAGTGAAGCTCTCTTTTAATCTTGATAAATAGTTCATTAGTAGATGAAGGATAAAAGCCTATTGTTGGAGGTTTTCAAAGCATGTGTTCAAAGTTATTTAACTTGGAGGACTGCACGTTACTGTCAAAAAGGATAGAAAAGCTGAATGATCTGGGTCTTTCAACGGAGACAGCATGGTTGGTCCATAGTGCTAAAAATGTTTGTTGCTCTTTATGAAGTCAGCAGTGTGTTGTCAAGCACTAAAGTTTGTTACATTTTCCTCAGCTGAAATCCTTTTCAGCACGTGCTCCTGGTCCCCATACACCCGTATTCCTGATCCCATTCTTGCTACACCAGCACATGCAGAAAATAATGGGGACTGTGATAGTTTATTGAGCTGCTCCATCAGCTTCTCCCTGGGAGACCTACTCTGTATTCTGCTGTTTGAGCATCGCTTAAGATTGGTGCTCGTCAGCATTCACCCATCAAAACGATTCTTTCCTGGGATGTTACTGGGTTTGTACAGTGTGTGCAGCACTTCCTCCCAGATCTGTAACTCCAGGGTCTTGCCGCCATCCTATGAGCGTGGCTGCAGCGTGGGTATGCCCTGCTAAGGCAAAGGCAACTCAATGATACCTGGAATTTTTACTTACTGTGTCGCAGTTGCAGGTTTCTGAGCAGTAGGGGTGTTCTGTCCTTATGCATTGCCTGAAACTAAGCAAAGAAACATGCAGGACAGCTCAATAGCTGGTGGTGAAGCCCAGCATTGAAGTGAGGGTGAAATGCTTTGTGATTTTTATGTCATAAGGGCTAACTTGGAGGAAAAATAGCTGCCTTTTTTTTTAATTGGAAAAATACTTATCGCATCCCAATGTTGTTAACTGAAATCAAACCACACTTTCTATGTAATATAGTAATTATTTGTAGCCTTACTGAGGAATAGAATTAAATGAATTAGGAAAATAGCTTGAAAAATATCTTTAGGCGTATTCTTAAGTTTTCCTAAATGGCAAACAGTAATACTGATTAACAACTCACACTCTTTTATCACATGAAGATGTTGCATGATGCAAGCTCATTTGTGTAAATACTTGATTAAATGTAAGGCTAAAGGTAATTACCAAACTTCATTGCATCTGAGCAGAGGATATGCAATGGCTATAAGGGGATGTGGGGAAAATATGTAGTTATTTTATTTATAAAATCGTAGTTCTATGGAAACATGTTTAAAAAAAAAAACAAAACACCACCCCCTCCAAAAAACCCCTCCAAAAACCAACCCAGAAACTGCACTGTTTTACTTTGGTTTAGAGTTTTTCTCAAATGAAACCTGAGCACAACTATAACTAGTGTGCTTATGAAGGAAAAAAATTCCACAGCTGTAGTTCTTCAGTGTGCTTGGGGCTAGCCTGAGGACCTTGCTGTTCCTCTGAACCATACTTTGATTCCCACTCTGTCTGTAGGGTTGGGAAATGAAATTCATTTTGACCATTTAAACTTCTGGATCGAGAAAAGTCTGTTTTTCTTTGGTGTTGTAAAAGAGGGAGAGCATTTGATAGTTTTGGGATGCTTGTGGAGAATTCCAGTGACACCTCTAGATCCTTTCATGTTTTTTTTTTATCTTGGTGGTGATTTTTTTTTTTTTATCTTAATATTTGTTACAGTATGTAAATGTGCTCAGAGTTCTATTAAGAATCCCAAAGTACTGTGTAGGACTACACTTCCCTTTTTCAGTGATTGGTTCTAGCTGCTTTGGTTTCTTGAATTTGAAAAAAACTATCTAGCACCCTACTTGAAGGCAAAAGGCTGAACCAGCTTGCAGGTGGGGCGGCCTGGAGATATATTTCTCCCATAATCTCATGTAGTAGATGATTTTATTTTTAGAGGAAATGAGGTGTCTGCTGCTTTTATTCTCTCTGTGTTGTGCTCCTCAGAAATATTTCAGCATTTGTGACAGAGCTTTATGCCTCAGTGGTAGCAGAGGTATCTGCATTAAGTTTTCAGTTTGACCAAAGTTTGGAACATCCAGTACTGATGTTTCAAAGCATCAGTGATGCTTTGTGGCTGACCATATTTCTCATATTCAATACCAAGTGTTACATTATCAACTTGAGCTTGTATTTGTTTTCCCTTTATAAAACTTTATTCAAATACCTTGGCTTAAGAAGTGATCTGCTTTCTCTTCTGTAGTTCGATTAATAAAATGGTAGTCCCAAGGCTGAGGTATCTAAACTTGGAATCAGGCACAGCTTCAGAAGCCGTGCAAAACTCCCGAGGTTCCATAATACCAGATTGTAGCTGCCATACTGATGTATCAGCACTGAAGTGACTTGTGGCTACCTTCTAGTAACAGAAACTGAGCGCTAGTGAAGAGGAGGAACAAATGGAAAAGTATTTTGAATCTTTTAATGTTTAAAAATACTGTCATTTTCATACAGCTTTCTGTAGCTGTTTCTGAATGATGGTCTGAGTCAGTGTTAATGGGATCTGAAGATGCGATTCCATGGTGCTCTAATTATTTTAATCCTGATTTTCAGACAATGTTTTATTAATGGCATTGCATTAAAAGCCTGATAAGTTACTCTTAAGTGTGGCAGAAAGATGGGCCTAATTAAAAAAAAAAAAAAAAAAGAGAGAGAGAGAATCATTGTTTACACTGAGGATTTCATGGAGGTTTTTTAGTGGAAAACATTACCATTTCAGACATTCGGTGCTCGAGTAAAGAACTTCAGTGAGTACAGCTTATCCCTAGTGCTTGATCCTTCACTTTCTCATGCTGCTGTGTAGAGTTGTCTTGAGCTATTTAATAGAATAGCAGCCCGGGTGCTCCATTCCTCCAGCCTCGTGGTGCTGGCATTTGTTTTTTCATTCCTTAGCTTTGTCTTTCTGCAACTTAGAATTTACAGCGCTCGGCTTACCAGATGATCAGTAAATGTCAAACAATCTAAGTGTTGCTGCCAGCAGAGCTATTGAAGTGCTGCATTCTGAATGTAACTTTTTTAATTGATTCCTGAGAGGTCGAAATACGAAGTGCCAATGCATGAGCATCAGGGATTCGTAGGAATGGGGCCTTGGCTTTCCAGCTTTTGTTCTCCATGTACTTGGCTGAACCGTCCTTATCTTGCGCAGGTGTGAGAGCCTGAGTGAGCTCATATAGATATAACCGCCCTAGGAACTGTTAACATGTAATGTCAGTTGAGTTTTGCTGGGAATTAGCCTTACGCCTGGGTGGGTGTTTTGAGTAAACATGCCCTAAAACGGAGAGAGAAAGACATTGAGCTGAGTAGCGTGCATCCTTCTAGGGGGGCATGTTGCAGGCTGTAAGCCACCAGTGTTAGGTGTCGTAAGTGGTCCCCAGTTTTCTGTCTCCTCCGACATTTCTTTACACTTTCATCACTGTGATGAGTGCTTCCTCTTCATCTGTCTGTTGGCCTGAGAAGTATTGCACGTGCTCCTTGGGCCATATTTTCCTCCCCTCTCTTGTCGGTGTCTGTGTGTGACCAGCCAGCTGCCAGGCAGCACGCTGCAGGATGTGGGGATGCTCACGTGTCCCAGCCAGTCACAGACTCTCCAGCTCTGCCCTGCCATGAGGTGTGTCCTGGGGGTCAGCCCGCTTTCCAGCTCTCTGAAATGGGATGTGATTATGACTCAGCAGAGAAACACAGACAAGAAAAGGATGACATTTACTATTCTTTACATACAATGTCCTTTGAATTAATGGCAAATGGCTTCTGGGTTTTTTCCTAGACTCATTTCAAGATTTAACTGCTTTTCCTCTCCCTTGTGCTCTCAATTCTTCTTTCTCTTTTAAATTATGTATGTAATTTTGCTTTCCCAAAGGTCACAAGCACACTAGTCTTGGGAAGTTTTAGTCTGAAGACAAGGGGGCTTGACCCACCCTGCAAAGCATGGTTTGCATGTTTTGTATCTCCACTTTGCAACCTGTCTGCAGAGCAACAGATAAACATACAGTTAATCACAACTTCCTTACTGAAAAGTTGGTCAAATCAATTTACGCTAAAATACAACTTTTGGTATGTACCATGCCACTTCCTACTCTGATTTATCAGATAGTTACATTTACATGTCAGATGCAGGAAGAAGATGATCCCCAAAATCAGGCTTGCTCATCTGTATAATCATTTTTGAGCATTTTCTAATCAGAGATGCCTTCTGCATTAGCATTGATGATTTTCAGTTGCACTGATATGTTTGTTCTGTATTTGTGATTAATAAGCTGCTTGGAATATTTTTCCACTTGACTGTGTGAATATGTTTTCACCTGTACAAAAAGCATTGTTACAGAGGTTCCAGAGAATGTCCTGCGTTTCTCTTTAGCGATTTCATATTCCTGGAAAACACTTGGAAGTCATGGCTTTCTGAGGGTGTGCCTCACTACTCCCTGCTCTTCTGGTCTCCACTTGCATACTGGGATGGAAGAACATTGTCAGAATACGTATTTATGATCACTGGGTGAATGTTCATGCTCAGGGTGTCAATGGAGAGCTCTACCAATCCTGGTTTCTGTTTTTTCTGCGACTGACTGATATGCGCATGCAAATAGATATGTAGATGAACTCTTCAGCTCTCACAGTAAATATTCACCAGGAGGTTTATCTGGTACAGACATTGAATGATAAAGCTTCAGGAGATAAGTTTTACCCACAGCCTGAGATTAACATCTCGGCACTTGTGCAGTGTCATGTGTGTGCCCAGACTCTAACGGGGGTGATGAAGAGAGCTGGTTTTGTCTTGCTGTTGGAGCAGATCAGGCTGTGCATCCAGCCCGTGTGCCTTCAGTACTGCACTAAGGTTAGATGAGTGGATGGAGCTGTGCCCCTTAGGAGCTTCCCCACGCAGGAAAGAGATCGAATGAAAGAATGACCAAAAAATGCACAGAGAAGTCACTAATACAGTAGCATTCCAGGAAGAAGTTTACTAGGGAGAAGGTAACTTCATCTTTCAATGTGTAATACTTGTAAACATGCAAATTAGATGTTGGTGTTTTGTCTAGATGATTCTGTGGCTGTCATCTCGCTTTCCATCAACAAGGTTAAAATATATGTATAGTTAAATAACGGGTCTAAAGATAAGAATTTTGAGGTGCAGGTTATGGGCTAAGTCTGACAATATCACGAGTTTATCTTCTATAAATGGATTATTTTTGGAGGTCTTCTTATTTTAAATCCTCAGGCTACACCCGCATCCTTTTTTAGAAAGTCTTTTCCTGAAACTGGGAGGATTGTAACGCTGAGGCTTTCAAATAATCAGCTCCTTCTAGGAGTGAGAGCTTCAAGCAAAATACCAAATAAGGAGGTTAGTCACATTAACAGAATAGAATGTATGTGACTCAGTAGACATAAATAGCACCAAATTCGACAGGGTAACAAAGAGTAGCATATGCTAATATGTTAGAGATTAAAGGGAGGTGGCACAAATGACATGCTAAGGCAAATTACATTGTTGTACCATTCTGTAGGTTCCAAATAACCTCTGGCCTGAGGGCTTAAGGTTCTTACTACTTGAAGATAAGAAAATAAAGATGGAATTAATCTTGTCTAATTTGCACTAATATAAAAGGCTATTAATCAAAGTTAATCATCAGTAAAATAAGAGAGGCACTGACAGAGTGGTCCCTCCTGAATGCTTCATCTTAGGATGGCACGGGAGAAATTGCCCCACTGTGGTGTGTTCTTTAACTGCTTAACTAGCTATGGCTAGATAACTATTTCTAAATTGTTGGAATTAGTTGAAGCCTGTCCTAAGCACTGACGTTCGGGTAGAGGACTGTGTCACTTGAAATTCTCTCACTAGTTAATTTCTCCACTCTGTGCTTTGGCATCAGTTGCCTTGCTGCATCCTGCTTCTCCATGGAGGGCACTGGCAGACCAGAGGTGCTAATTTTTAGCTGCTGTCTCCTGTGGACCCCGCGGACACATAGGCCAGATTTGGGTATCCCAAGGATTTGCAAATGTGCTCAAGAAACTGGATAAGAAACAGTAACCCTATTTCTAATCTTCCCTTGATTGAGCTTCTATGTTAGGTGAATTTAACAATGGCAAATAACCAATTTCCAAAGCAACAGCATTGCTAACCTAGAAATCGAGTTCTAAAAGTGAGGAATTTAAATACTTTGTTGAAATACTTCAGGACAACAGCATTTATCATAGTTCTCACAAATTATTTTTTTTTTAAAGAAATCTTGCAATAGCAGTAGATATCTTGGTAGTACTTCAAAAAGTACCATGCTGGGGCCCAGTCTCCACAGCTGTGCTTCTCAAAAGAGCATTGAATGGATGGCAATCATGGAATTCAACTTTATTTTGCCATTATGTATAATTAATTTTAGTTTCATATACACTTATGTTTTAATGAAAATTTAAAGATTATTCTCTACAGCCATGGTAACATACTTGTATAAAATACATGTAATTTTATATTTCATGTGATCAATCTCCATTGTTGATGTATTTTACTTATGGTTTTGCTTTAAATGTCTACTTGCATTTTTATGTTGCTTTAAAAAAAATGCCATTTTTGTAGGTAAAGTTTTGGATTAACCATTCCGAGCTTATAGATTTAAACATTCAAAAGTCTAGGCCCTAGATGAACCAATGGGCATCCGACAACGCTGACCTGTGTGCCTGTGCTTTGCAGGGAAGGAGATGCAGGGTGGGACTTGGAAGCTTGGGTGTGCTCCCTGCTTTCTGTTGACTACTAGGAGGCAGTACTCCAGAGCTTCTGTCACTGTTTCTCCTCATGCTTCTGCGTTACCTATTTCTTGCCACATTATCTATGGAGAATCACAGGGGTCTAACTGGAAGCAAGTGCTACGGTGCATAACTGCAGGTCCTTGTGTCTTTCATTGTGTCTGGTTCTAGACTGGTAACAAGGCAATCACCCAATCTTTGGAGTCAATGTAAAAATTACAACTGCCAGATATTGAAAATAGTATTTGCTAATTGATGGGTTTAAGGGGCAAGAATTAAATGGGCTTAATGCTTTTTTTTTTTTAACCAACCTGTACACCATTTTATTCCTAATATGATCTCTGAAAACTAGTTTGTTTATTGTTTCCTTGCTTACTGTGAGCAACGAAGAGGATTTTCTTTTGGCTATGAAGGCTCAGGTCACAGAGCAGTTCTGGAATTGTGTGGCAGGGCTGCCACTCAGCTGCGTCCCAGCTTGTGTTTGTGCTTCCACCACCTTTGGAGAACTTTTTCTGCTTTCCCTGAAAAACATCACAAGGCTTCTGCGGGCTGTTCCTTGAGTTTAAGGGTTCCACTGGATTGAAATGGGGCAATTTGTTGTGTCAGCATTCCTCCAATTTAACACCAACCAAAAATATACTGACAATGTACTGTGTCTCATTGTCTGGGTCTCTGATGAAGATACTGAATGATTGATATAGGCTCTGGTGTCCCTGCAGTACTGTGCTTGCAGTTGGGTTCCAGCTGGACAGCAAATTGTTAATTCTTGCCCTTTGAGACCAGCAATTCAGCTGGTTTTGCTCTCCAAGAAGTCCATTTGTCCAACAACATTTCTTCAGTTAGCAGTTGAGAATGCCGTGGAAGAGGGTGTTATAAGGTTCACTGAAAACTAACTGCAACATCGATTGCTTTCTTCTCTCCTCCATAGCCAGTCATTTCACTGCAGAATGTAATTATTTTGGTCAAGCATGATTTGCCCTCTGGTAAATCCAGGTTAACTATTCCTGATTATCTTCTTGTCAGTGATGTTCTTGGAAAAGGTTTCCAAAGAGAAATAGTTCAAATTCTTTCCAGACATCTTTCTAAGTGAGACTGATCAGCCTGTAGTTCCCCAGGTTCTCTTTCCTGCCTTTCTTAGACAAGCATGACGTTAGCAAGGGCTGGTCCCGACGGCAGTGATTTTTCACAAGCAAGTGTCACCTTCTGACAATACCCATCGGTTTTTTCAGCACTCCTGGCAAGTCCAGTCTTCTGCACCTAACCCCAGGTCACTGTCCCCTCGCTGGGTGCTGTACCCCCAGGACATAGCCTTCAGGTTTTCTAGCAACTCCCTGACTAACCGAAGCCTGCTCTCAAGTTCAGAGTCCAAACTTTATTACTAGTTGCCTTCCCTTGCTTTCTCAGGATCCCGAACACGAGGTCTCTTCAAATTCTGGTAATTTGTCTGAGCAGTCGAGTGGTAATCTCTCCCTGTCTCATCCTTGCTTGTCCTGTGTAAATCAGTGATCCTTTTTCCGTGCTCTTCTGCTGTGTCTCCATGATTGTGATCAATGCACAGATTTCTGAGTAAACTTGAATTTCTTTGTAGTTGTTGCCCAACCTTTCCACAGGAGCAGGAGTGTCCGAATGCTCTCACTTCTGAGCATCTTGTGGTTTTCCTCTTGCATCCGTCCTCCACTCATATCTCCTCCTCCTTTGCTTTTCAGTTTCACTCCACGTTGTGTGTTTGTACTCCTACAGCTGATATAATATATTCACTGACAGCTTTGGTAAAAATCTAGTTTCACAGATGTGTGTGAGCATATACACACACATAACACTATCTAGTATTACTTCAGGGTTTTGTTTTCAGCCTTATCTATAAACAGACATCTAGCTCACATTTGCTTGTCTGACAAATTTTAATCACAATTAAAAAGTGTGGCTCTTATTGTTGTATTCTCTTGGCTATGAATTCTGAAGACAGGTGTCAGACAGTGCTAGTTAGCACACCTTCTCTCTGCCCGAACCAGGCAGAGCCCTTGGTTCAGAGGTGTGTATCAGAAACAGCAACAGCATTTCCAGCTGCTGCTCTGGAGCCCTTTTGGAACCTACAGGAGGTATATTGCAGGGAAATAAGATTTGAAAGTCCAAAGGAGAAAGTTCATTTTATTTGAAAGTCTTTTGGTACATTTAAGAGTCCAAAATAATTCTTTACAGTTCAGCTTAAAAAATACCTGCTTTATAAACCTAATTCAGGGATTTTTTTGTTGTTTTCCCTCCAACATTCCCTTTGAAGCTCACCGCTTGATAGATTAGCCTGGTGCTAAATAAAATGCCCTTTTTTATGTGTGGAAGCTTGGTAATTGCTGCAAAAAGATTCTTAGTGGCTCATAATGTACATATAACCAGATTAGTTTTGAATTCTATCTCAGCTGAGAATGTAGGAGTAATCCAATTCGTGGTTGTTTGCCTCTGCTTTTTCTGATGCCTCAAAGGGTGAAGCAAGCAAGGCCCCATCAGCATCTCAGTAAGGAAGGCAGCTGGTTGCGTGGCCCAAAGCAGCAGAACATTTCAGTCTCTGAGGAAGACGTGTTGGAAACCATTGAGACTAATCACAGTGGATTTGGTGTATATTGCTTACAACTCAAAAGCCTGTTTGTACAGCTAAACTCTGAAATCTAATACAATTACAAAGCGAGTGATCTTGTCCAAAGTTGCACGTGTAGGCCTGTCTGATGATTTGCTTGATTCTATCGTGTAGGACTTGTAAATACTGCTCTCCAGGAGAACTACTGGCATGCAGTGGCAGTGTGTGGGTTTCAAATAGACTTAAGCAGAGATTAAACTACAGGACTTTCCGGAAGCTGTAGGTAACAGGGATGGGTCTTTCCATAATGCTTTTTTCTACTATTTTCACCCTTCTTGGGATTTATTCCTCTGTGAGAGCAGTTAATTATGAGGTTGGAGGGAAATCAAAGGTCTGTTACAGCTTTTAAAGTGTTCTATTTCATTCTCCAAATTCCTTCAAATGAGTCCCAGATTTCATTGTAGTTGAAACAATTTAACAGTTCTTTTAGTCATTCTCTTGCACCTTGCCCAAGCAGTCTTTCATTGTGTTTTGTTATAGGCTCAGCTTCATCTTCTGTGGCACAGTGGGACAGTTGATTGCTTCAGGTGTTGATCTTATAATTAAATTGAGTTATCTTCAGAGCAGGGGAGAAAAAGACAGTAACTAGCCATTTTAATATGATACTGTGTATATATAATAGATCTAGATTAATTTCAATTTCTAAGTATCTAATAATCATTAAAATTCATTCTGCCTTCAGTAATAATAAAATATAAATAAATTTAATAAATGTAATATGTGTGAATTAGTATGTGTCAGTACATGTATGCAGTGATGCTTAATGCCTTTTGAAACGTACATATTGGGACTCTGTTCCCACTTTCCCTGGATTACGCGATGATGAGTGGTTTTATGTATTTGATATACTGCTGTAAACTCTGGTTCTCTGTGTGTAAATGTGAGGGGTTTGTATTCTGCTTGATAGAGGCTTCACCTGTATGGCCCCAAGGCCAGCACTGGTACACGTACTAGCAAAGTCAGTTATAAAATTGTAAGTTATTTTCCATATGCAAACTGCAAACAATGAAGGGTTTTAGTTTTCCTTGAACATTAAGTTTTAAAGCATTTAAAATTTTAGCTGCTACTGAGTGTTTGGCAGTGTAGAAACTTAAATCACAAAATACAAAATTAAAATGTCATGGTAAAGATACGGTTCATTGTGTTTATTGCTCATCAAGAGATGGAGGAGGTGTTGCTCATAGGGCTAAAGGGATACATTGTTTCAGTTTACTTGTTATGCCAACAAAAAAATAAGTTGAGAAATGCTTAAACCGGTTTTATAATGCATTTTAGGGGGGGTGTTTTCTGTAGCAGGAGACTGGGTTTGGATCTTGGTTAGGCTGCTTTGGTAATTTGAAGTTATTTAAGTTGCATTTTAAAAATTACAGAAATTGGATATTCTGCCTATTTGGACTATATTTTAAAGATACCAGCACTTCAAAGGAAATTACTGAAAGGAACCAACCTCTACCTAGCACAGCAAAATTAGTTCAAGGTACCCTGGGGTAATGCTGAATGAAACGGTGTCTGTGGTGTCAGAACACACAAGAATGGTATTAGTGTGATGGTTGTTCTTTTTCTGGTCAGAAGGAAAGATGTACTTTCTTATATGTAGGAAGGTAACTGTAAATAGTATAACTTGATAGATACCTGGGTAGGATACTTGATGTAAAATCCCTTCTCCTCACTGACAGAGACACGTGGTGATCCGCAGTCTGCTGGCATCGCCATGTCTGACAGGGGTCTCTTTGAGCAGCCCAGTATCTCTCTTCTTACTGCAGGATAAATGAGGTCTTCGCAGCAGTGATGTGTGCGCAAGTTCTAGATGTAGGAAGCATTTTGGGGGTGGGGTGAGGACTAAGGTTTTGTGGCGGTTTTTAGTGAAGCCAGAGATCTGCTTGATAATAAAGCTTAACTTCAATGCCAGCTCCATGCTGTTACAGCATATTACTAAACAGCAAGAAATGTGGCACAGATGTTGTGGCAGCCATATTTTACACCCTCCAAAAGGTCATGTCGCTTGTTATTACATTCAGAATCAATATTAAGTGAGCGTTCCAAATTTCAGCTGTCAGTTGAATTTATTGCTGCAAACCAAGGCTGAAAGGTTTTCAACTGTGATTCGAGCAAGCTAACAAATTAATAATACAGAAGTATGCATGGTGGAGCAGGTGATCCATGTTCCAACAGAAAAGGAAGTTTAATTGAAAATCACAGAAATCAGAGCTGGGATATTAAGTCCATTCCCTCTACCACAGTGGACTTGTAGTGTCTGCAAGTGCATTGTAGTGGTCACTGCTAGGGAGGATTTACCAACAGATTAAATGCAGTACAGAGAGATACGTGTGTGTATCTTCAAAAATGTTTGGATCTCTAACATATGAAAGTCATTTGCAAATTGGTGTATTCTGTGCATGTATGACAATCCTGCTTGTTTGCCATTGTCTATGGCAACAACAAAAGCCAAAAGGTCTGAGTGGGGAAAGTGGCCAGCAGTGGTCAGGGAGAGCTGCCGCAGGGCCTTCGGAGGCTGGGTTTGCACCTGCATTTTCACTTTCTCCAGGCTAAAGAAACACTGCAACAGCAAAACAGTGTGTGGAACAGAGAAGTTACTGTCATGCTGTGGGGATGGTCTTGTGGGAAGGGGTCTTGTGCTTTCCAGTAGCCACAGGGCTCACAATTCAAATCTTTCTAGTTTTGGAAGATAATGGAATTTCTTTTGGTTTCGAGTCATGTGGCATTTTTGATGCTGCTTACAGCATCAGAGAACAGAATAAAGAAAAACCTTTGCAGTTTGGACTTCCTTTTTTGTTTTCAGTATTAAAGTGACTTTAGCTAGATGAAAAGCATGCTGTTACACCTGATCTGCGTGTCTCCTGTCTCAGCCTTCCTTCCCTACACTCAGATAGTTCCCTCCTGCCAGATTTGCATTTGCTTAAAGGCTTTTCCACACAAACTGTGCTGTCTCCGTGGAACACTTTGTTGCTTTTCTTCCTTCTGTTCCAGGGATTGTGGGTTTTGCTCCTGACATATCTGTGAAGGAATTTCCTCCATTTTAGAGTACAACTGCTGAAAATTTCAGCTTATCTGCAGGATTTCTCTAATTCCTTACATATCGCTTACACTTGGCATTCTTGCTACTTAATGGAAACGCAGAAGATAGAAGTGTATGGCTCTCGAAGCTAAACATGAAAACAAGCAAAAAAAAGAGCAGTCTAAAATGAGAGCAATCAGCGAGACAACATGTCTCCACACCTGCCTTTTGTGCACTTTTTCAAATTGTGCTGTATTTTTCACCTTAGAATTTTGAACTACCTCCTCGTTTGTACAAGTGTCAAGGGAGAAGCAGCAGTGCCAAAGTGGAAATGCTGCCGTACCCTTCTGGCTTCAGTAGACATCTGACTGACAAAAAGTTTTCCTTAAAAATCATTGACAGATACAGGAAAAATATAATGCCAGTTTATTCAGTACACATTTCTGAGAAATAAGGGGTGGGTTGGACCAAATGTATTAATATGCTAAAGGTATTTTGCTGCTCCACTGTGTACTATGTCTGGACAAAGCATAAATCACTGTCATTTAAAATAGACTGTGAGGTTTGTAGAGCTGATTGAAGTTATCCTTAGTCTTCCATGTGACTTAGTATTGCAAAACAGAACTAGATTCCAGCTTTCCTGCTGCAATGAAGATAATTTCTGTCAAGTATGTTGTTTTTTGTCTTCACTGCCACTGCCATTCTTATTCCTCTCATTGTTTTTGTTTCCTCAGTAACAACTATAGCTATTTGCATTTGCAATGGTCTTTTGAGACTACTAAGCCCTGAAAGGATCAGACATTTGTATGTACCTTCAGTTTTAGTGAAATGGCATTGTCAAGGCCATTGTAAAAACCCACAGATTTGTTTTCTTCTGAAATGCAGCAAGGAAGCCATGGAGACATCGAGATGCTGAAAATCTGTAAAATGCTGAAAATCAGTCTTGGTTGGGTTTTTTTTTCCATACAAACGCCTCTATATGGATGAGACATTTTCTTCAGCGGTCCATTTTAAATGTTTAAACTGTAGCATAAACTGGTTTTAGCTAGTGCTGTCAGCTTAAATCTAGATAAAAACTTCTTGTGTTCTTTTTTCTTTCTGTGTACCTCAGTGAAGTAAATACTTTAGGTTGTATGGCAGCCAAAATCTGGCACATTAAAATTTACAGATGGTAAAAGGCATGTCTTTTCATCTGCCAATGTGTGATTCAGATAGCACAAGCAGACTTCAATCCACTTGACCTCAATAGAGTTGGCAACAGCCTTCGTTCCCACTCTATTCCCAGGCTTGTTTGATAAAGCAAAGTCAGGGATGCTTCTCTGTGAAGAGGGAGTGTAGCTTTTAGATCTAAGGTAATTAAAAAATACTTAAGAAGTATTTATAGCAAAGTTTTTAAATTTTTTTGTGTATATGCAGTTGAATTCTGTGGATGCCAGGGAGTGTATGTTGGCTAGTGTGAAGCACTGTCTTTCTTAGAAGGTAATACTAACTTCTAAATAATTCACGTGTCAGAATCTGAAGGCAGGTACACATTAAAATAGTGTCCTAATTCCACCAAATTAAGTCAGAATCATAGAGATAAAATTATAACAAAATTAATTTGTGTTGGCAGGTTATAGAATGTATCTTTAACCCTAGAAGAGTAAGCAGGCGGATGTGACATCCTATTACAAAGCTACAACAAGCAGAGTTTGCAGTGGGGTTTTTTAGGAAATTATTCTGATAGAAATTTTGTGGGAACCCTTTAGTTTTTATGTTTGTATGTTTAGAAAGAAAATGTTCCTAAGCACTGAAGAATAAACACATGGATTATTGGAGTCTCTGGCCACCATAATGCACTCTTGGAGTCCTTAGGTTCTTTGCTCAAAGGTCAGTTTTTCATTCAGCAATACACATCAGTCCCTAGCCTGACGTCCAGATTTGTGTAAAGGAATTGAGATTTCTAAGATGTAGACTTTTATTTGATGGAGCCCGATGGGGTGCTTGTATCATGTAGAGCAGTAGTTCTCAAAATTTAAGAATCAGCATGCCACATCAAAAATTCAGAAGTACTTATTATACCACCTGTAAGATTTGATTAGTTTAATTATAAATCTTTCTTCTTCTGATTTTTACTAAGTTGCACACGGCCTGATTGCAGCTCACTAGTACTGTGTGTAATACAGCAATACATTGTCCTCTAAATTTTGATAACCACTTTTGGAAAAAGAGCTGCTTGCCTGCTTTGGGCAATTAGGTATGTTGGTACTTCAGTGTCTCTGCTGGCAATGCTCTTTTACTGCATCAGAAGTGTACCGAAGCGGTAGGATGACAAGCAGGAAATGTTGAGAAAATGAGGCTAAATTGAACTTTTAAAGGCCACTTCTCTTACTTTAAAAGTAATGTGACCAGGACTGCACACGTGACTTTTAAAGTAAGAGAAGTGTCACGCGTGCAGTACTGGTCATGCTGAATCCCGCGTTCAGGCTGCTTCCTCCTGTGATACATGTCCCTCTGATTCATGTTAATATGGAATAATGTTGGGGGAATAATGACAGACCCTTGTATGGTCATGGGCCTAGCAGGGACAGTTTAAGATTTTGCATGTTCTGAATGAAGTATGTTGAAGCAGCAACAAACTGTGTAAAGGATGTGGAAATCTTTGCCTAAAGGACCACAATGTAGCACATTGTGTGCATTGTGATACCTTAGGAGAAACAACTTGCCTCTGAAAAGAAGCTGAAGACAGAGGCGCCCTGAACCTGCAGAACCATCTGCCCGTCATTAGCAAGACAAAAGTTACAGGATGTCTTGGGGGGGGGAGGAGAGGGTGTTACCTGGCCGGCACTCCAGCATGTCAGTTTAAGATGTATATGGTTATGTCCTGCGGGGGTCGCCTGGCAGCACTCCAGCATGTCAGTTTAAGCCGGTGGGCTGTGCCGTCCCTGGAAGGTCTGTAAGCCAGGGACTGGGACTGTTGTGCGTCTTGGTGGGGCTGAGACTCCCGGCGCACCCGGTGCTGACTGTGCCCCCCAGCGCCGTTTGCTTGCTTTTATTCGCTTAATAAATTGTTCAATTTGTTTAAAATCCTGTTTGGGACCAAGTAATTTATAACACTCCCTTTATAGAGTTCTCAAGGGGCAAAAGTGATCTCCTTCCTTGTGTCAACCGGCATCTGTCTTCCCGCGCCGCCTCTTCAATTGAAGAGCCAGGTTAATTAACTCCCCAAGTTAAGTGTTTGTTTCCACCTATTTTTGCAGTGTCCTTAGGATAGTAACTCTACTCATTGTGTCAGAGTTTGGTAGAGGTTAGTCTTTGGTCAAACCATTTTGATGTGGGCTGAAGTGAGCTCTGGTAAGACTAAGTTTTGTCATTCCAGCACATACAGGACTTGAGTCAGGCATTGTGCATCCATGCTTCTCCCTAACCCCCCAACTTCCCCTGAAGAGAATCCAGGTACCACTTTCAACTGGGCTCTCTAGGTATCTTCTGGAAGCAGTTTATGGGTTTATAGGTTTTTTTCTGAGAGCTAAAGCTTTAACCCAGAAGCCTGTTGTTCCCAGTAGCACAGACTGCTTCTTGGTAGGTTTTTTTCCCTTCAAGAATTCTGTGATTAAAGATAATTCCTCAGCAAGGCATGATAAGAATGGCTCTTAATATGCTCGGATTTGCAGAGGGCTTCCAAAGAGGTGGAGTCGGGTTCTGTACTTGACTAATGAGAATGCACAGGTTTCAGGAGAATTGTGGAATTTACTTCATGCCTCCATGTTACATCCCCAAAAGCATAATGACACAGAGGGGAAAAAAAACCTCACCTTTTGCAGTTAATGTCAACACTTGTGATTACTTTTTGTTAATGAGTATTTTTCTTCTCTCTTGTGCTGATGAGCTTCAGTGTTCAGGCCAGACTGCTCTGAAACCTCAGTCTCTTGTACCCTACTCTCCTGCCATTGAAAAGCAGCATTACTACAGTAGGTCCTTAAGGAGGATCATAGATTATGGGAACTTGGGAACTTTCTGGATTATCTTGTCGTTGATCCATGTGAAAGGTTGTGATAAAAATTTTGAATGCTATATGTTCATTTGGGAGGCCAAAGTGGAGAGAGCATCACAGAAAGTTTACATTCTTGTAGCAGCATGTATATGAATTTCCCTTATTTACTCTTTTCCCTGAAGCATAGGATTTATTTCCTTGTTTAAATTCTTTCTGTTGCTTAGCTTTTTTCCCTCTTCTGACTACAAAATTGTCTTCCTTTTTCAAAAGGCATAAGTTGGTGGAGACTGGAAACTTTTTTGGGAAGTCTAGCTATATACTTGTCCTATTTGTACACTTTTTGTTAGACTTGCTTGTTGCTGTTGAGGACAAGATACAGCGTTGAAGCAGTGTTCCAGAAGTTCCTATGTTTGTATATTCCCATACTACTCAAATTCACTCCTTGTTTTCTCAACTAAATCACACAAACATTCCACTTGTGACAATTCAGATCTAGACATTAACCTTGTTTCTTGAGTTATTTATAAGCAACACTCTACGTGAGGTCTCGAGCAGTCTTTGTTGTGGAAGGGGTAGATTCACCGCCATCAGCCTACTGAGAGCATGATGAGATTGCTCCTGGTTCCCTGTCTGTAGGAAAGCCAGAGTCCAAAGATCACTGTGAGGATTTGGAAGGAGAAAGGAAAGCAGATCTCCTTTTTAAAATTATTTTCACACAAAAAAGCCCCACCTAAACCAGAAAGAAGAGTTTTTAATTAGGAACAAATAACCTATAGAAAATGCAGTTGTCTTTTCATGGGGGGATGGAAATCTAGTGGTAGCTAGGACTCTGCAGTGAAAATGGTCAATGACCATTGCTTGCAATTAAATAGAAGATCTAATAGTGTGGAGGTAAAAACCAAATATGTATACATAAATATATAGTGTACAGGGAGGAGGGAAGAAAATCTGTCAAAACCTCTAAGAAATGTCTGGGGAAAAAAGGGGAAGAAATTAAAATGCCAGTAATGTTGTTATTCAGAGACAGTCCAAAATTCTTTCTGTCCCCAGATTGCATTAAAGAACTCATAAAAGCAATTAACATGTAGACTATTTTTCTAAGTCACTAGAAGACTCAGCATCTAATTACCCATTATGTAATAGCTGGAAGCCAGCAGATAAACTGCAAATTGTTGATGCCCCAGGATAATTTAAAATACTTTGGTAGTAGCTGTGGTTTTGTTTTTTGGGTTTGTGTTTTTTGAAGTTTTTTTAATATATATGGACATCCTTTTAGCATAAATGTGTTCATTTGACATTATTCTGTCTCAGACTGGACATCAGATTACTCTGATTACCTTGTTACTGGGTTTCAATCTTGTTCTAGTGAATTTGAACTGATATGTCAAAATGAACTGCTCCTATGAAAGAAACAGGGAAAGAAATAGTTTGATAAATTGATAAAGTGCAGTTATTGATCAGTTGGGCAAAAATTATTCTGTCCAATTACCTGAAATAAATTGGGGGATTGTAGTGATGTTATGGTGTCACCATTATATGGTAGATCTTAAATCTCTTCAGGCTGAAAAGAGAGAGAAAGATAATATCTAGTAGAAGACACTGTAAATCAAAGAGGTTAACTGAAATTAAAAAATTAACTTTGTCTTTTTGTGAGTTTTTTGTGATATTCATAGGGCAGTTTCCATACTTTCTTTAACATATTTCTGTTATGAAACTCCTAATGTCCATAATAAGTGAAATACCATTTTGTTGGTTGCATTCTAAAGAAAAATTTGTCATCTCAGTGATCGTAAACATTATTTTTAAATTGCCTATAGCTTATGTTACGCTTCGGTTAGTGGCACTGTTGCTCTTTTTCATAGAAACACTTTAATATATTTTAAATATTTTAAAAAATTAACAAATATTTACATGTTTTCTTAATATGACTGAAAGCTACACTAGTTCATGAATTTTATGTGTAAGAAGCAAAGAAGCCATCCTGAACCCCCAAGAACTGAAGTCCGTTTCTTTTCCCTCTTTGTCTTTTGGGGTTTTCTTTAATCTTTACTCTTTTTTGTGTTGTATCAAAATAAGTTGGGGTTTTTTTTCATATAAAGTAAAGTTTTAAAAATATCAATGGCAAATGAGCCTTGTTTTCTATTAGAAACTTTTTTTTAAAAATTGGATTTCTATCTATTACTGTAAAGAAAGAGGAAGTGATGTCCAATGATTAAGACACTTGTCTGGGAGACTAAAACCACAATTTCCTACCCAAGTCTGCCTATGGGTGTTAGTTGCAATGACTAATGTCATGATGCCTGTGGAGACTTGACAGTCCCAGTGCTCAGCACCTGAGTACAAAATGCTTCTTATCTGGATTTACAAGGTTTTAAATGGCGTTTTGTTAGGTGCATGGAGAACGTGCTTGTTCAGGTCAGGTCACTGTCGAGTCAGCCAGGGACTGCTGGCCTAATGAGTGGCTCTGGGACTCTCCCAAAGGCACCTGAAGAGCAAATGCCTTTTCTGGCACTTGGGTTGGCCACCTTCTCTCTGCATGTTATTGTAAAAGGGGATGTGAGCACTTCAGTACTTAACTGAGATTTTTGAATTGTAGGAGAACAAACACATCTTCCAGTATTTGTTTGTTTGTTGGAGAAGTCAGTGAAGAGCTTTCAAAGTCATAATACCGGCTGTTTAATTTCAGGTGGATTCCAGTTAAGTTTGGGTTTCATGCAGTTTGGATACCCACTGAAGGCTTATATACTTACAGGGGCATGAGCATCATCTGTCAAATTGCTATCTTTCTATTTGCTACATTACCTTCTATGTAATCATTTGTATCCTAAATGGGTATTACCTTCAAATGAAGCCCACTATTGGATTAAGTGGAATTGGGTCCTGTCAGAAGTTTATCAAAGAAATTTTCTTGTAAACATGAGACCTCTTATCTATCACTGGTTTTCTCTGGGTCTATGTAGGACAGATATTGATGGGTTTAGGCCAGCCCATTAGGTTGCATTGAGTTAGTGTTGTAAAAGAGTAATTTTGGTCAGTTTAAATTTACCTCTGTGTTGGAACACGATGGTGTTAATATTTGCATATGGCCTACGGATTTTGAGTGGGGGGTGTTTCGCTTGATGGAATTTGGTAAAGAAATGTTTTCCTGCTCCATGTGCTGATCGGCCAGAGAATCTCATCTGCCTTTTCTGTGAGCTTGGAAATGAGCACAGGTCTCTCTGAGGAAGTGTTGGTACATTCTAGCACAATTAGTGGTATGTGAACAAGGTGCTTGCCTGTCACCTCAGGCATGAAAAGAACAATTCAATGTATTAGGTTTCAACTATGTTATAAGCAGTTTTCATCCACTCTTCAAGTAAAAATAAGAGTCTTTTGAAGTAATGCATAATGATTAACATTTCTTGTAGTACTTGAAGTCTCCCTGTGACTTAATGTTTGGGCTTGGTTTGTGTACTGTGGGTCAGTTCATGAAACCAGTGATTCCTTTCTGCCGCTCCTTATTTTTCTTGTATCTTCACACAATGGAACTTCCAAATGGCAGAATGCTAATGGAAAATGCCCACTTACCTTTCTAAAGTACATGTCATTGTATCTGAGTGATAGCACATACACAAGAGGTCCAGAAATCTCATTTCCTCAGGTTCTGAAGAGTATCTTCAACCTCCCTAAACTAAGTAAGTGTGAACAAGTGTATTTGTTTACTTGTTGATCCAGTGATGTGCTGGTGGCTGTTGTGGAGAATGGTATTGGCAAACAATTTATGCTGAGAAATGCATTATGAGTATAGATACTTGAAGGAAAAAGCAGTCCAGGGGAATAAAGGCATTTCTGAGCTATTTCACACGTATACCTAAGAGCTCACAGAACCATTACAATTTCTCGTTCAAGAGGAAAGGGATTGTAATTACTGGTAATATATATTTTATTTTTTAAATTTTTATTTTTTCCTTTTAAACCATTACTCCTGAAAGGTGTCACTACTCTCAGTCTCCATCCTCACACGCTATTTTTTCACCACCTCTGCTTCATAAAGGCAACTAAGGTACAAGTTCATGTTCCTAGCTAGGTCTTGTTTTCACCTTACGACCTTGAGAGTTGTTGCATTATTTATTCATCATGTATACAGTATTAAGTGCTTTTCAGTGGCTGATCCCTGCCCTGATGAGCTGTGGGCAAAGAAGAGGACAGGTTCCCAAACTGCCTAGGAGCATATGTAATTGATTTTTCAGTTTCGCAACGAACCTTCCACATAGTTGTTTTAGTTTTTTCTCATTTCTTTGATTTTGATGGGTGATATTTGGAAGCAGTTGTGTTAGTGTCTGACAGTAGAAGCCAGGCATGAAGGGTTAAGTGAAAATATTCTCCTACTGAATGCATATTACATCACTGTATGCACCTTTATTATTTCATAAAGGCACAGAGGTCTGTGTTGCCCTGGTGCTGTTTAGCAGCGTACAGCATCAGTGACTAAAGCCGGTGCAAACTACACAGTCTCACTTTACACCTACCAAACCAACAAATGTTTGAACAGCGTAAACATGACAACATTCCAAACATGACGAACAACTTGTTTCCTGTGGGAGTAGAGGAGAATAGAAATGGAAGAACAGTGAAGAATTCTTTGGAAAAAAAAATAAATTAAAATATCGCAAATTATTAAGACCTACTAGAAGGATTTTCACCCAAAATATGAGTTGTTTTCCACAAAGCAGAGTAATGCCAATTTTTTTAACTTATCTGCAGTTACAATATTGACAAAGAATGTGGAATTGCATTCCTCATTTGCAACGTTCTCTTTATTCTCTTTACAATAGTTCTAACTCTTTAATATTGAACTTCTTGAGTTGGACTGATTCAAAGTTATTATAATGGATTTTGTTTTCAGGGTTTTGAGAGGCAGATGAATTCAGCTTAGCACTTGCTAGGGGGTAATAAGTACCAATTAGGATTTTATTAGTACTAAAATAAAATTAAGTCCTAATTATTAAATTTTAAGCCTAGAACAGTAAACTTTATTTAATTAACAGTCAAATCAGAAATTAAATTAATCTCCATATTTAAAATACAAGAGTATAGCCAAGTGCAAACATAACATTTCAGTTGTTCTGTGCCTTCCCTGGTCTGCAGGACACTGGTGTAGGTCAGTAGTTCTCAGTCACTGTGAGAGCGTTTGAGACTGATGTTATGCATACACATATAGAAGCAAGCTGTAAACTGTTCAGGGAAGTTGATGTTAGTCCTATCTAAAATAAAAAATTATGACTAGAGCAAAGAACTTGTACTTGAGCTGGAAATTTATAGTGCATATATATGAAACTGCATGTGTAAGGAAAGTTTTGAGACTAAATTTTGAATTGGTAAAGAGAAATTGCAATTTGGACACAGTAAATGTTCTCAGCCATGAGCTGAGAAAGAAGCAAAAGAAGAGAGTAAGTCCCTAGAAGCAAAACAAATGCAGATATGAGAAGGTTGGCAATTACTGCATTAATTATGCTGAGTGCCATGTTTACAAGTTCCTCCCCTGTATGTGAGTAGTGGATGTAGGCATCCAGGTCTGGTCTCTGGCAGACAGCAACTCTCAGGAACCAGTAATCCTCTCTGTCACTCTTCTCTAAACACTATTGTTCATCTAAACAAAAATGGTACTACAGTACACGCTGCTGGCATTTAAAATATAAAGATTATCAAAAGATCTTAAGCTAAAGACTGGAAAAGATTGACAAGTGCAAAAGCACACATCATTCAGGATTCATTCCTCCAGGCATTCACTCACAAACTATTTTCTATTAAAAGAATGAAACATAAGCTGACAACATGAAGACAGGAAATGGGATGGATAAGTAAAACAAATGAAGCCCAAATTAAAGGTAACGCACGCATTAATAGCGTGATCAAGAGGAAGCATGGAAGTATTTCTGTATGAATCTGAGAGGCTTGCAGTGAAAACAGAACATTTTTTGAAATGACAGTGTCACTCTGTGTAAGCAGATGCAGAACCGGGCTTGGTGAAAGGGAACAGGGCGCTTACCAGGTGCATCACAAAAGGCCAGACTTGAGCAGGACCACCTGTGGCAGTGTGATGGGCACAAAGGATTTACAAGCCTCAAGAATTAGAAGGGTAGTTCCTTCTAGATCCCAAGAGGCAGTAAGCCTGCCTCTCAATGTAAAGTTAGGGATGTGCTGGATCTTACCGAAGATGCAATTTCCTGATGTATGGTTTCAGGTCATGATGAGGCTGTGACAACCAGGAGGTTCTTTTTGGTCATTGTTACGTTTTCACCTTAAGGCAGGTGAACTAGTATATTTTTCTATGCATGTTTTCTGCAGCATCAACATACAGCACAGTCAGTTGTATACAAGATGTAGTTTTGAATGAAAAGTGAGTAATGTGCTAGTAGACATAGAGTAAGGCCTGAGTGGCCTTATGGCTTTTTCTTTTTCGTCATCTTGTTTGTTTATTTGTTTTTTAAGGGCAGACAGGTCGGTAAATGTTAACAAACCTGAATGGCCTACCTAATCCAGGCTATGACTAGTTTAAAGAACTGGAATCCGTTCTGTGATAGGTTTAAAGTATTTTGGTATCTCCAATACTTAAATCAGTTTATGCTTGAAAAATGATGATGACGTGGAGGCTACATCCTGTAATCTAAATCAAAACCCAGTGGCATTATCATCCCTTTTCTTGTCATTGTCAATAGGCATCTTGGAAACTTGGTGGGAGGAAAGTAATCAGCCGACAACTGCAACGTCAGGGGATAAGCAGAGTAACAAAAAGTATCATATGAAAGGGAGGGCAGCTCTGTAAAGCTCTATATGGCAAACAAAGCATGTAACTAGGTAAAGAAGTCAAGCTTATATCATCAAATCTTTGTGGCTTCAAATCCCTTGCTCAGGTTGGAAGATCACAGTAGGAAAGCTGTACTGGTAAGCATCTGACTAAGATGAGGATTGACTGATAATGTCAAAGACGACCAGAGACTTTCGTGCAGGTTGACAGCACTAGAATGATGTTTTATAACGCGCTGTAGATCAAGTCTCAGATGATACGAAGACTGTGTTTTTAGAAGCCACAGATTCCTGCTGCTTAGAATCCACTAAAGCTTTGAGTTGCATTGGAACTGCTGCAAGATGTAGGTATGATAAGGAAGCCTTCTGTAATGATAACCATAACATGCTTAAGCTGTCTTTATTTCAGGATGGTTTTACGTGTTCCCAAAATAATTTTATAGGCTCACAAATGTGTAGGTGTCTTAGTTTGGAGAATCATTTACTGATTGACAGAGAAAGAGAAGGCAAGGGGGGCTACTAGCAGTGGTTGGGTAGGGAGGGAATGGACTACAGTCCATCCTTCTGATGGCCAACTGTAGTCTACTTTTCTATCACCAACTACTCCTTGAGCTAAAGGAATCCCTAAAGGAATTGCAGGTGAAGGTGACACATTCTAAGTACAGCATATCTCTTATACTTCCCCATGGCTACATTGACAGTGCCACTAAAGAAACTGGCTGTGACGGTGAACGCTTTCGCAGAGGTGAGCGGAGTAAAATATGCGCATATTTCTGATGAACACGTTGCAGTATAAAGCCTCGTAGAGAAAAGTATGGCCTGTGTTTTTGTTAGGACTTTATGACAGGATCTTTGAAGAAATGGGTAACTGCCTTTTGTTACCTTCCTGTCTCTCTGCTAGGGATGTCTCTGTGTAGTACAGGCTTCAAGTGACTGCAGTGCTAAGGTTGTCAAACAGCTCGCCATCCAAAGGTTCAGCTTTGGTTAGTTTCTCCTCTTCTTGAATACACAGGGTGAATGTAAATAAATAAGTAAATACATTTCCATGTGTGTTTTTCCTAGTTGTGACACTAATAGCATTTTATCATTCATATGTTGCCTACTGAAAATACTAGATTTGGTACTTTGAAAGGGACGTTTTTCCTAGGGTAAAATTTCCAGTATCAATTCACTTACCTTTTATTGTTTCGTACAAATCCTTGCCATATAAGCTACTTACGTAGCAGAACTGATACTCAAATCAGGCAGTCTTACCTCTTGTGTGACTCCTTAATATGGGAAGAATAAGAAGGAGCCAGAAGAAGACTTTAGTGTATATCCAGTGCCGTATCTGGGGCTCTGGCTTGTCTTTTCAGGGATAGCTTTGTGTGCCTGCACCCACCTCTTTCCCTGGTTGAACGTGCTAGTTTCTAATAGACCTCTTACCAGCTAAGCATTGCTTTTTAAGAGTAGGGCATCTCAAATCCAACATTTTATTCAGCTTTATAATGAAATCAAATAACATGGCTGCAGAAATAATGATGTTAAATGCACTCTTTGAAAACGCGAGGTAACAGAGTAACAGCTCTTTGCTGTCAGTTGCTATAGGAAAACACCTTTCTTCAGGGATATTTTTCAGTTATTTTTTTAAAGTGTATATATATTTATGAAGTGAAAGTTGTCATTATGAAGAGTTGTGTGGCATTAATACCAAAATATTATTAGGAAAAAAATGAAATGTTAATAAGCAACACAGCATTAGAAAGATAGGGCTGGTCAGTTCGTCTTCATTATACCACAAGTTTGGTTTGCATCCTTGACCTAGTCTTGTTCCTTTTTATGCAAAACTAAGGCAGCACAATATAGTTACCAGAGGGATACAGAAATAGCAGCACTTGAAAGACTTTTTAAAGCAGAAGAATGGAAGCAGCTTCAGTACCTTTTAAACTAAAGTACCATTCTACTGCAATACTTCGGCTTGAAGAGAGGAAAAACATTTTTCTTCTGTAGAGGAGGGAAGAGCAGCAATTCTCCTTTCTGAGGAGACCTGGTTGGAAAATTATGAAACCTTATCAGCTAAATGCACTTTATGCTTTTGAATAATACTGTACAATTGCTTTATTCCTGTGTATTTCCAAGAGCTGCTACTAAAGAACAAAATCAGTACTTCTATTTTTCATAATTGTGTGGAAATACTAAGTAAATGCGGTCTAAAAAGTTTAATTTTTATTTTAGACACACATCCCTAAGTAATTTTTTTAAGACTTGTGATGCACAGTATGAGAAAGTACTCCTTATGTCAGCAGAGCAGCGACCTCATCAGCGGTGTGAAACTAAGTAATTGCCGGGTTTGTTTATAAAAACTGTTTCTGTTTGCAGGTTTTCTGGCAGATATATGTTGGCTTTTCTTTCCTAATAATCATAATTAGAAAAATATGTCTGACCTGCAGAATTCTGAATATAGGTCTTACTGAGACTTAGATCAGGTGGCTCCTGCATCTCGTGCTGACGTTTGGGGTTTTGTTTTCTATTTGGTGTGCTCCTCATCACGCAGTCTGATCTTTGTAATGGTCTGGCAACCTCTAAATTCACAGGAAATCAAGTGGATTTATTTTTCTGTAATGGGTCTTGTGCTACCAAACTGAAGTCAGATGTTACGCCATAAACGTATGGCTGGTAATGTTTCCTTGCAGTCTGCCTTGGGAGGATCTTCCTACGCTTTGACTCTTTTAGACATTCCTGCCGTATCAGTATGGGCAGAATACTCTTTGTGTGCAGAACTGCCACCAAAGCTTATTGTGAAGGATGAGCTCAGTGGTGGAGATGAGGGAAACAGGTAACAGCAAAGTAGGGTAGCAAATGAATCCATTACATACAGGCTTCTCTTCCCCCTGCATGCTATCTCTGTAATTTTGACTGGAATTGCTGAGATCCCAGGTTATGCAAACAACGTAGAAATTAGTTTTAAAATAAAAATTAGGATTTTTCTTCCTTGAAAACCAGGTTTGAGGCATTCTTTATGAGAACAGGGGTTGTTGGGTTAAAGCTGAGGTGGTTTGCAGAGGAATCTGGCAGAACACCGCATTCCCCATTTGATGTTTTGGGAGGCATTTTGAATGAGCAAAGGGTGATCATTGTGGTATAACTTTAATTTACTTCAGTCAGCCTTACAGATATAGAATGAAGTATCTAAGTCTCAAGGGTTGTAAATAGCTGCAGAAATGTTGCAAAGATAATTTATTGTTGTATCTTAATTAAAACTATAATTAACAAATAAACAATTTGCTAATAACATGCTAACAAATTTTCTGAAAGGTAATATGATCAGAGACTTAATTCTTATTTTTCATACCCTTTACCGTGGTGTGTTTCCACAGACAGATTAAAAGACTTGGTGGGTGGGTTTTTTTAAATATGTAGTATCATAGATAGAATCAGAATTTCCAGTTAAAGATTTGAAGGTGTCTTGGACCTGGAGCTACTGTTGGCTTTGTTTCTCTTCAATGTCTTTTTTCTGTTCCCAACCTAAATGCTTTTTAGTGTCGGCAGTGTCTCTCTGCAAACCAAAGTTAGAAAACAGCCTTTTTATGTACTTTTGTCAGAAATAGAAGGACTAAAAGTCTGTCCTGCATTTCAATAATAGTACTTCAAGGTGGCTTAGTCAACTGACAGCTAGAAATTAGCAGTCCTGCTGAAAAGAAAGGTGGTGTTTTCCAAGATATTTTTACATTTCTTGTATTTTGAAGCAGTAGAAGACTTTGATAACGTGATGCATTGGTAAAATAGACTTTTTACATAATATAGCATTATCTGATTTTCAGATTATTTACTTCTAAAGATATGATTGTTCAATGGAGCCACTTATAACTGTTCATTTTAAAAATCTTTTACATTTGTAAAATGCAAATTGTAGCTCTAGGAATGTAAAGCAGGTTTATTAAATGTTTTGGTATGCAGAAAATCTTTTTCAGAGGTTTTGTTCACCCACACCATTCTTGAAAGTACACGCCAATAAGAGAGCATCATCCTCTGCACAGAGCTGAATTCTCTAACAAAAGTGACCTGGAGGAATTAGAAGAGGTGATAGGAGGACATGTTTCAGCTGGCAAAGTCAGGGCTTCATGTTTAATTTAAAAAACCCATTCGACTTTCCATGTTTAATTTCAGGAAGCAGTAGAATGTTGGGATTTATGCTGCTAATGATGCTGTGTCAGTGCTCCATGATGATAGTGGCATGCCTGCTGCACAGGCTGCAGATGTACAGAAACATTTTACTAAAACCCTTTCTTTTTGTGGCTGAGAAAGAGAGGAGAAAACAGCTAAGGCAGCAACAACAAAAACAACGCATTAGGCATGCACTACTAGTCTAGCTAATTCTAGGGGTGCTATTAGCAGACATTTAGGCAAATCTATTAACATTTAGCATCAGCACAAATGCAATTGCATTCCTACTTTTCATGTTTCTGGCAAAATATGCATGGCCGTTCAAGGGAGGAAAAGGACATTGAAGCCATTTGTTAGGTAGTACAGCCTCAACTGGGAAAGAAGTTTAGGGGAACTGTTAGATTGATGAAGAAACTTGATTCAAAAAAATGTTATTTAGAAAGGGAGACAGATTTCTTAGGGAATAATGCTGATCGAGTGTTTGGTTGGCATTTTCTGTTCGTCATCAAACAAAAAAACTCGTTTGTTTGTTCTTAGAATTGGGGAATACCTTCTGAAAAAGGGATGCAGAGTAATCTTTTAGAAGTGCATCCATTGTGCAGTTCAAGTTAAAAATATGTAAAAACTTTTTTTATCTTCTAAGATATACCAGACAACTCTACAGCAGAACAGGCTGGAGAGGTAGCTACAGTAATTGTCTATTTTTGACAGTGACAAAGGGCAAATGCTTTATTACAAGTCATAAAATATCGATAGTGTACACATGTTGTAATGTGAATGCTGTAAGAATTTTCCCATTTGCTAACTCTAGCTTAGGTTTTTTGTGGGTTGACTGACATCATGAACTATACAATAGAATATTCCTCAAATTTACAATTTAAGTGAAATATCATGGGAAAAATAATGCTGTCATGGATTATGATTATTTTTAAGTACTGAATTTTATTGTCTACCTTTTACTCAAGGGCTAAATTTTTATTTTTTATTTTAAACATCTGGCTGTGCATTTTATATATTATGTATATATCTTGCATATCTATTATATATATTACTGATATTACAGGGGTGCCCTGTTTAAAAGAGAAAACAAACAAGTCACCATTATTCAACTGCTTCTATTTTAAAGAATTACTTTAAATTTTATTTTATTGTTTATCGTGTTTGTGGAGTTACCCAATTTGCACTTGATATCAGGAAGGAGAATTTGTGAACCAGAGTAGAGAAGTCCTTATGTGTACTTACTTGTTAGAGGTAGCTGTATTGCCTGCTCTACCAGGTTCTCCCCTCAGTTCCTCTGAAGGGTGTTAATCCTTGTGGCCCCTCAGTCCTGCGCAGACCCCAGCGTTCCTGGAGACATTCAGAGTGCCTGTTGCCTGTTCAGGACCTTGGGTTTTTCCAAGGGTGCAAAGCAGTAATGTGTGGAGAAAAGATTTTTTTTTTCCTGTATGAGAACTGGCTATTTTAACTCGTGCAGGGTTTCTCTGTGTTCTACTCCAGTAGTGGGTAGGCCTGATTTTCACCTGCATTTCAGTGCTGTGTATTGAGTTTAATTGTGTTGAATCAGTGGAATTAGAGCAAATGAACTAGGAAGAGGTGTCCGGGTTGTTGTGATGCTGGTTTAGAAATGTTTTGGTCATAAAGTTATGCTGTTAGAATGTCTAAGATTTATCAGAGTGGAAAGTCATGAGGTTTCGCTGATTTTACAGCTCCAGGGCTGTTGTTCTGACCTTTTCGACTTTAACTGTTTTGCCAGTCTTTCCCACACCCCCACATCTCCTATGTCCCTTTCTATCCTCAAGGAAAGTATTATAATCCAAGATAAAGCAGGTCTCAGGAGCTGTGAGCTGGGATGGCCTGTGGCCAGGAAACCTGTGCCCAGCCCTGCCAGACTTGGCTGCTCCATCCCCTCTCAGACCTACGGGTTTGGCTTGGGGATCCCACTGCCTGGAGGAAGAGGAGGCACCTACTGCAAGGAAACGGGGCTGAGACCAAGAGATGTGCTTGTAAGTCCTCCATGGTGTCCAGTTTCCTGGAACCACTGCCCAACACGGTGTTGTAGGCAGCTAGGGAGGAATTGGAGAGTTTTGAGCTGAACTGAGGGACTCTGCATTCCCTTCATCTTCTTTCATGTGAGGTGTTGCACTTGGGTCGGAAGAATCCCAGACATAGATACAGACTGGGAGAAGAGCTTCTTGAGAGTAGCCCTGCTGAGAAGGACTTGGGGATTGTGGTGGACGAGAGACTTAACATGAGCCAGCAGTGTGCTCTTGCAGCTCGCAAGGCCAATGGGATCCTGGGCTCCATTAGAAGAGGAGTGGCCAGCAGGGACAGGGAGG
>VZTU01017140.1:8439-101182 GCA_013400835.1 Zapornia atra | reverse complement strand
TATGATCCATGGGGTCCCTTCCAACCCAGACCATTCTATGATTCTATGATTCTATGAAGGCCCCTTGCTGAGGTGTTTATCACCTTTCCTAGCTTTCTTCTTTTGTGCTAAAATTCTGTGGGGTTTCTGTTCCTGTGGCCACTCTAGTATTTTTTCAGTAAATAGACTACACTTGTTTGTTTAGTTACTTGATTTCTCAAACATTTTTATACTGCTTTGTTCTTTTCTGCTACTTTTTTTTTTTTTAATAATCTCTTTCAATGAGGAAGGCAAGAATCACATTTGTGTGAACCGGAAACTTTGTTATGTTAACGCATATTTTGTACTTAACATGTACAGATTTAAGTGATTATTTATATAAAACGTGTGAGAATAAATTCTTCCTCTGCTTGTCTGTTGAGACTTAAATTCAGGATTCTGAATATTTCTGCAGGCGGCAGCTAATGATTTAATTTTTGTTGGTGGCAGCTTAAATCCTGTCACTGCTCAAATGGCATTGACTGCTGCTACAAAAATACACAACCATGAAATAAATCCCAGATTGTTATTTTTTTTTCAAAAGTAAACTAACTTTAAAAACTTAATTTCTCAATTAGATGTTAATCTTGTCAAATGAACTGCTTAAATATAAATGAGTAAATAAACTGTTCTTACAGAATCCTTCAATGTATCTTTCAAAAGTCAGTCTATGTTTTAAAAGTCAAATTAGATCTGGAATACTAAGGTTACACATGTACCCTTTTTTTGGGACTTTTAAAGCTGTCTTTTAAAATTTCTCTTCCTTTGGCACATTTAGGAAGGCATAGTGAACTTCTGGTGAAGGCAGTGGAATTTGAAACAGTAACAAAAAATCAAGCGTGATGCCAGAAAGAGCATGGAGTCTTTTAAGTGATCGTAATAAAAGTTGACCTAGAAGCCCCCCAATTTATTTCTTTTGTCCCGAGGTGTATTTCACATAGGAGCTGATTTTCTTCCAACACATCATACTGTATTTCAGCATGCTGACAACATTACAGAGACTCCAGAGAGCAAAACCCAGCTTAGAGCACAGCCCTTAAGTGATTGCTAGGTTTAAAATTTTCAAAGAAGTAAGAGACTTTAGAGAAAAATCCTCATTATAACGAGAAAGTGATACATGCAACCCCCTCGTGCTGCCGAATCACAGCACCCAGTTAAACCTCTGTGTTAATTGCTGATGGAGGGAGCATCAGTTTGAATTGGCTCAATGTCATAATGGCTTTCAGCTGCTCGCCTGAACCTGCTTGTTGTCTACAGAGAACAAAATGTTAAAACAGTCATTTTCCTTTGTGACAACTTAGTGTATGAAATTTTAACCACATGGAAAGTTAGAAATGTCAACTTGGTTCTGCTGTTTAGAGCACCTGGGCAGACACAGAGATGGTGGTGTTACTCCATGTCGTAACTGTATTCTGTACCAAGAGGGTGGGCACACACAGTAGCAGGCTTGCTGGAGAGGTGGTCGATGTCCCAGACCTGTGCATCTTTGAGGGATTTGGGCCCTTAACAACACATTCCAACTTGGTCAGCCCTGAATTGCTCAGTCCATTGGACTAGGTGATCAGTGTAGGTCCCTTCCAAATTAAATAGTCTAGTCTCTTCTAACTCTTAAACCAGAAAAAAAACTTCGTGGTAAACTCCCCAAAGCTGTGTTCTTTGAGCACAGTCCTCTAGATTGAGTCCTCTGTGTCTGGGGAGATGGATCTGCAACTTTCATATGGAATAGTGTGGCTGAAGCCATCCCTTGTTAAGTGAAACTGTTGACTTTTTAGAGCACTGCAGTGATTTCTGCTAGGGCTGTGTCTGTCTTGGTTATTGAAGGCAGATTTGAGGTTTAAAATAGTGAGTACCACAGATCTCGACATGACGGTGAAACAGCCAGTGTCCCTGCCTGTGTGGAGGGCAAACTCTAGCAATGCTGGAAGCTTTTCTCAGCCTGTGTAATGGGTCACTTAGCAACGTTTGTGAAACAGATGGGAGTATTCCTTCATTTCGATCACCTTTCTAGTAGTGACAAAGCAATGTACTGCCTTTAGTACATCCTTTTTAAAATACCTGTCAAGAAGCAACAACAATGAACAGGCTAGTGCAGAAAAAGCATCCCTTAATTACTTTCAGGTTGCAGAAAGCTAAATGGGCTTGTTCTGGGAAAAAAAAATTCCCTTCTTAGCATAGGTATTTCAGTTTGAATGTTGCTCTGTTAGAGTTGTTCTAGTGGATGAAACAAACTGAGCCTTGACTTAAATCATAGAGGCAAGCTCTTGCCTTATTTTATCAATCCAAATATTCTAATATCAGAATAGTAATATAATTGCTGATGTCAGTTCTTGCTCAGTGATGTACCTGTAATACTGAACAAAGCACCATTTTAATACTGAAGACTCTTCTGCCTGCTGGCTTTGAACTAGCTGCCATACAAAGTCTGTTGCAGTGTCAGCAGATAAATATACATGGGTAACTATCACACTGGGCAAAGAATGGAATGGATACTATAAATACCTTTAGTCCTAATAATTTCTATAGGAAGGATGTAGCAATTCACATAGTTGTTGATTAGTTTGGGGGTTTTAACCATTCTCCGGGGTATCATTACTCTGACAAAATTTTAATCAAGCCTTTCTGTGGCAATATTGAATTTTAAAAGTTAGTAGTTACTGGTTATGGCATGACTTCGTTAGTATACAGGAAAATCTGTGGTGATTAACATCTATTCGCATCTTGGAATGCATTATGGGCTCTAAATTATCATAGAAATTAATGCAATCTTCTTAAAAGGGCTTAAAATATGGTAATAGATACAGCATACTAGCACCTGCAGCTCAAGGTACCAAAGTTATTAAAGTTGGATATAATTATATTTATTTTGCAAGCATCTAAATGAGGGGGAGAATGAGAAACAAATTTTAATAAAAATTAAAAAGATAGGCACTCAATTTGAAGTCAATTTAGATTTTTTAAATTTTGTTTAAGAAGCACATTGCTATTTTTTGATGCGTATGAAATACTTTGTAAAGTCCATTTTAAAACCCAAAACCTGTGGCAGAATTGTGATGTTCCTTGTACTGACTTCCTATTAGCGAGTTCAGTCAACTGGGCTGTGTGTGATTTACACCAGTAATTCAAGGAGGAGAGAAATTTGTTATGCAAGTTTAAGTTTTAGGTTAGTGTTTGTATTTTTTTCAGGGTCACTTGCAGATTAGCTTTCAAGTAATCTAATGGAACAGAAGGTATGAAAACCAAAACATGGTGGTAGTTTGCAACTCAGTTTCTGCTTTGCACCTCTGGCAGTTATCCTGTAGGAATAGGCTATCACAGAGCATCGGTGGTACCCAAAAGTGAGGAGGTAAAATTAACTTGGGGATCGTTTACTGCAGTACTTAGCTGATTTAGAGATGCAGTGCATGGATAAATAACTAACTTGACTGCAGCTCCTGCTCTGCAATTAAATTAACGGAGCTAGCCAAGAAATAAAACTGGGGTTCTTTTGCAAAAGTTTATTATTACCTCAATGTAAAGATAAATATATGTATGTGTTTCTGTTCAATATCCATGGCATAATAAATAGATACCTCCTTATTCCTTATCTCCTTATTCTTTAGATGTTTTATTGAATAAATCGCTGCCTATCTTTAAGATAACAAGAAGACATGCTGGCATTTGATGCTAGTGTTCATTGTGCATAAAGTGAAGTGTGTACAGCACATTAAGTGCGGAGTTGGAATGCCAAGAGAGATTTACAGATAACAGAAATTAGCAGAAAATGCTTCTTATTATCAGTACAGAAAAAGCTGTATTTTAAATGACAGCCAGATGCTTGTTTACTATGATTATAATGTTAATGGTAATATTCCGTTCACAGTTCTGTGTGCATAGCAGCTACCGAGGTCATTGGGAATTCGGGGAGACTTCCACCCCTACACTTTTTTTGCCTTTTTCCTTTTTTAGGAGAATGATTGCTGCTCACAGTGGCAAACAGCATGAAGGAACATAAAAATGGTAGCTATTTAATGAGGGGGGTAGTTTGGGGGGTTTTGGATGCTGGTTTTCTAGGTTACGTGCGCTTTGTTAGACATAATACAGGGATGCAAAATCTTGCAGATTGAAAGATTATCATTCATCAGGACTTTTGTTTCAATTTTCTCAACAGTTCCTTCAGCGCTAGATGCTTTTAAGCATCTGTCAGTATTGTATCATGATCTTAAAGAGATAGAAAACCAAGTTTTTATGGCATAGAAATGAATCAAGACTTTTTCTTCCTTACTTGGAATGAAGTTAAAATTATAATTTTGTCCTTGTGTAGATACCCTTGTCCAGCTGTAACACTCGAGATTTACATTACCTTTGAGACTTAGTATGTAGTTAAAGAAATTGGAATAAAGGAGGGATTAAAAAAAACCCCAACAACTAACCCATCAAACAAACAGGCTTGCTCACGCACATACACCCACAACAAAAGAGAAAACCCCAAGGAAAGTCAATAAACAGTGTAATTACTAATTCATTCAGAAATAGGAGTAATGGGTTTCTAAAGTGAAAGGACCAAATCCAATAACTAACAGTTTTTCAGGGCAATAATAATGGTATTTGTATCTCTTTTAATTGGCTTTAACCTTTCCCTTTGTGTGGAGCTATTAGAAAAATTAAAGGGGAAAGTATTTAGAGAGACAGATTTATGTTAGCTCATGGTCTGCATGGTTTTAATGAGGTCAAAGCAATAAAGAGTCTCAACAGATCCTAAGGTCTGGATGATGAACGGCTGTCTTCCACTGCTGATTCACAGTGGTGTGCTCAAGTCTTTGAGCTGCTGTTTAAATACAAAAATATTCTACAGTTAGACACTATTCTTGAATTATTTCCTCCTCAGGAACATGTATGGAAATGCATTTGAATAAAAATGCAAGATTTGCTTCTTGGCAGGAGGAAGATTGAAGTGGTTTGATTAGAGAAAAAAGTTTTTAAGGCGTGGTTGCTTTTGAGATAGATAAATGAAATGCATATTCACACGTGTGTCCTTAAGTATATCTACTTAGGGTAGTCAGGCATGGCTCCAGTAAACTGATCATTAATCATATGTAGTTAAGTTATGAAAATTTAGCAATTGCTAAATGTGCCATTTTCCTAATGCAAGGCTACACATGTGGTGGATAAGTGGTAGCTTTAGTGGCAGTATGGGCAGTAGTCATTGCCTATTGATTGGTCCTTAGAGGCTTCAGTTACAAAAGTTGTTTGATTTATGTAGTGTGGTGGAAAGGCGATCCTTAGGATGTCTTGGTTTTATTTTATCCCCTCCCCCCCCCTTTTTTGTGGGGGGTGGTGGCGTTCCATTTTATTCCTTTGAAAATTATCTGAAATAAAAATCTGACTGTGGACAAGCAGAGAGTTCCCTGGTTCACATATGCATTAGAGTTTGTATAGTGAGGAGCAGTATATGGAATTGGGAAGGACACGCATGATTGCTCACTGTATTCCTCAAGGAAGCTGAAGTTGCTTAGTAAAGGAATATAGCTCCTATTGCACTTAGGAGCACTGTGAGATATAAATTCCGGGTACTTACCTTCCTTTCACTAACACGATCTTCACAGATCATCTACAAAAGGAAAAACACTACCAAAATGAACTAGGTATTACTTTCTGTGACACACAGCTATGCTGTTGGTCTGAAAGTTTTATTAACAGCTCACACTTATATATTTTTATGAGACTTTTAAAATAGTGAATTATGAATGATCGAAAATACCCTCCAGCTTAATTGAGAACCATTATGTCTAGTAATTGCCAGTGATTTCAGAAACAGACGTTTTTCTCTGGCCTATTAACATAATTTGAATTTTTTATTGCACTTCATAATTATCTGTTGGAGTTAACAAACAGGCCCATTTACTGAAGTGTTTAAGAACAAAAGCCCCAAATGGACTGGATTATGATGTACTATTTCTATTAACTGACCTTGCTTGGAATAGTTTTGTACATCAGTTTTTGATGGGGTCATGACTTCTGAAAGAAGGAGAGTGTAGATTTTCTAGTTTTCATTTCGTTAAGTGTAGGTAAAACGGTATCTTTTAAAATTGTCTTTGGCTCTTTCTTACACACCTCCTCCATTTAGTGCTCAATACCACTTTCACATGCCCTCCATGATCACTGGAGACAAGCACTATTTCAGCCTTATACATTTAACAAATTTCATCTATTCACCATGGCACATTAGCAGAGACAGAAGAAACTTGATCCCTGCTTAGATTATAATATTTCTAGATCAAGACTCCTTTTAAGTTCTGTGATTTGTAGTGAAAACAAGATCCTTATCTATCAATTAGATTTCTAGGTACTGCAGTGAAAGAAATCACTGGAACTCACTGTTATTACTGGTTTTCCCAGCACATGATCACATACAGCATACCGTCATTGATAATATAAAAGCCTGCAGTGACAGAAAGATCTCCTATTGAGATATAGTTCCTATTTCTGGCATTCTTCTTTGTAGAAATCGTTTTAAGCAGGTTTTTCTTCCTTGAGCGTTTAGACCTCAAGCCTTCGGGTAATCTTCTCAATTAGTCCCTGGGGCTGCAGAGACATGGGAAAGTGCAATTCTCTTAGCAGCTAAAATTGCAGGTTCAGGTTAAAATTAAGGTTTTAAACAATCTGGTATTGGGGGGAAAAGAAAGAGGATAGGAATAGATAGAAATCCTGGACTTTTGGCTAATGGTAGGGATAGTGAAAAACGTGATCGACTTTTCAGAGAGAATTGTAACTAACTCTTCCTTTGTAACTCTCTGGCAGGTGATATGTCAGGCTGTGTGCGCTGCTTCCCTCTCTATCGATCCTCTCTGTCCTGCTAACTTCATCTACCTTCCCTTAATATCCATCAAATGTTGTGTTCAGTCTCTGTGGGGCCCTAATGGAAAGTCTGAGAAGATTGTGGGATGGAGGAGCTGGCGAGGGAGGAGAACAGTCTTCTAAACGTTGTGACTGAAGCCAATTGCTGACATGTTATTTGGTAGCTGACTGCCCTCAGCTGTCATTCATTGCTTACTTCTGTGGCAGGAACTGTTGCATTGCCTTTAACATTCATAATCCAAAGGCATATACCAAGAAATTGGGTAACTGTTGGGAAGAACATTAGTGATGAAAAGACCTTTGCTATGAGCAAAGTGAAACAGTTCAGAGCAAAACAGTTCATAAGTGTAGGAGTTTTGTTTGTTGTTTGTTTTTATTTTGGAGGAAATGCCATTCCAATGAACTGACAGAGCCCGACTGAAAACCTACATTCCCAACATGAGCTCTTCCCCAGAGCTGAGAGGACTGTAAAAATACCATGCATGCCTTGGCCAGCATCAAAGTTTGAATTTGAATAAACCCAGAGATTTCTGAGGATTAAAAGGGCTTTTTTTCCTTCTTTTTTTCTTCAGGGATGTTTTAAATATGTGAGGTGTTACGAATGGAAAATTTCTTAATACATAAGTGTTCATTGAAAATGATAAAATAGATATTACATATGTGTGGTTCGTCGTGCCGTAGAGTAGGAGGCATCTTTCTGGAGACTCGGCAAGAAAATCACCCATTACCTTTTGTCATTAGTTAAGCCTAAACTAGGAATCTGGAACTGTTATACTAACCTTATGAAAATTTTTATTGTGGGCTGGCAATTGTTACTGAAGTATATACTTACAGCACATTTCCATGAATCAGGCTAACTGGTTTTCCCTCCTGGGAAATACTGTTTCTTATTTCTAGCTTGCTGTTTTGTTGGTGGTATGTGTTTGATTTGGGTTGGGTTTTTTCCTTGGTGACATCAAGATAAAGTAAAACATAACATCTTCCTTTTAATGAGTGTGAGAACTTTCTTCAGAAATAACTTGTCTGTGTAGGTCTGTATTTGTGTTTATATAATACCATAGGCCTGTATTTGTATGTGTTTATATATTATCCACACCTGTGGCATGCACCTAACTGATATATTATGTGGAAGTGTTTTTCCTGTTCCTTGAAGCAGAGGGAGAAGGGTTATGTGCAGTAACCCCCTGCTGCAGTCTAACAGCGAGAGAGTTTCCTTCTTATGACACTGCTGCTCTAAAATGTTTTCTTTTATAATTGAACTAGTGTATTCTTTATCCAAAAGACAGTGAAATACAACCCAATTTGAATTGCATCGTGCATTATGCTGACATAATGTAAGGGGTTTTAAATACCGTACAGGAATGGGCTGGTGACTGCAAATGCCTTATAACATGCTTGCTTTGGTTTTTAGTCAGTCTTTGACTCTTACAGGTGTTTTATATATTTTATCATATATACTATAGATTGAGAAGACATTAGGTCTTATAAAGTGCTAACAAATGAGCAGAGATGTTCCTGTCATGAAATTACACATGGTGTTAACTACAGCAGATTTGAGACTCTTACACCAGGCATCCTTTTGAGTAATCTAAGCTCTTTTTACACTTTTATGGTAGCTGTAAATTGTTGACTGATAATTTTTTTTCACTTTCAAAAGCCACTTTCTAGCAAATATATATAGCTATTTATTTTCTATCATATATGTGCTAGAAAATATACATACATATATATGAAATAATAGATATTATATGTATGCTAGCACATGTATACATTATTGAGCTTGGGAGAGGAGTGTCTGACACCTTTGCATCATTGAAAATTAAAGAGAGGAGGTATGGATAACCTCACAAATAGAACAGTAACATATCCACTTTCTTTGTCAGTTATGAGAGGAATATGTCCTCTGTTGCTCTGAGGAGATTACTACTTGTGGGATCTTAGCAGCTGATCTAAGTTGCATTTGCTTTTGTTGCTGTTGTACGTCATTGGACTTAGTGTATGTGGATCTAATAAAAATGGGATTAAACTGAATAAACTGTTGTCAGTCCATGTAGTTGTAGCACATAAATGTGTGCCTCGGGTGCTTAATTGCCGTTCTAACTCAGGAGACAGTAGTTTTAAGCTCCATTATTGTGAATGATAACATCATTAATTTTGCAATCCATAGTGAACCTAAAAGCTGAAATAGCAGAAATGTAGGTGGTGTTTATGAGACAGAGTCTTACTGTGGAGAAACAACTCAAAGTTTTTAAAATTTATTTGCTAAGTGTTATGTACTATAAGTGTCTGTCGTTCCAGTTGTACATCAGGTAATATTATGTATTGCAAAGGAAGTTGTTTCTGTGGTCTTTGTCTACCTCACCGCTTGCAGGTGATGCGAAGGTAGTGACGAAGTTAGATATGCTGTGACCTACAATTGCTATGGGATTGTTCCCTGAGGGAAGCTGTCCACATGTCACATAGGAGTAAGATTTTAACTGGGAGAATTGATTTTTGTCATACTTTTCTTGCATGTTACAAATACAGTAGTTAATTTCCTTCTTACTTTAAAATTGAGGTGTAAATGAATATTTGAAGTAATTATCCTGAGTTAAGAATTTCAGACAGGTCAGAAGTTGCTTTTGTTCTGTGCAGACCTAACTTCAAGCTAAGGTGAAAAAGAGATAATCTCAGATTACGTAAGAACTTTTTAATGTTCTCCATCTCCATTGATAGAGTGAATTTTTACCAGTGAGAGCATATACAGGCATATTCAGTTCATCTTCCCTGACTGTTTTCTCTATAAGCCTTCGGCTGAGTTTAGTTATGACTTATAGCTTGAGCATGGCATTTGAGAAAAACAGAAAAAGTAGTATAAATGTAAATGTGAAAAGCTACAGCTCATTCTGGTTTTGAAATTGTTGGTGTGAAAAGAACTCAACAGTGTTTTATTTAAACAAGGTCTGCTTCAACCTTGATTGACTTGCCGTAAATTGCCTGGTACGAGAGGCAAAAGGAAGTGGATAGAAAAATGGCAATCAGCACCAAATGTTTCACATATTGATTGACAAGCACCAGAGATGTGCTAGAGTAAGATAAATTGGCTAACAGAGCCCATCTTGACAGCTCCTGAGACGGGAAAATTGTTCCTGTTAATTTGCTGCTGGGACCTTGTCATTTATGGGGATATATATTTGAGTGCTTTCTAATGGTGTAAACAAACTTTGGATTCCTAAGCAGCATATTTCAGCTTCAGTTGCTTTAATTCTTCTCTGTCTGTGTATTTCTGAGCTGTGGTTATAAAGTGCTTTAAGATCAAAAAGATGAGAGAAACTGTCATTATTTTAAAGATAGAGTTCACACTGAAACACAGAACAAGACCTTGGAGCTGTTCTGTAGCCTGTTTGATTTTCAGTGAGGTTTTGCTTTACTGAAATGCGTGGAATGGAGCCCTGGTTTGTTGAGAGGAAGGACATGTGTCTTTAACTGTAGCTGTAATGAAAAGATTCCTTACCTTTTAAACACATCTAATTTTGTGCTCGTGAACAAATGCCTTTTAATCAGGTTACAGGTTTTCTTAGTTCTGCAGAGTGACGTGCCTGTTTCCATATAGCAGTCTTTCATGGCTGCAATTTCTTTTCATTAAAAGGACATTTTATCTTCTTAATTTCCTGTACTGTTTTCCCAGAGTGCCATTAATTATGGTGATATACAGCCGTGCTAAAATAGTTAATGGTCTGATAGCTGTTGTGTTGCAATCTGCCACTCGGGCTTTGTTTTGGCAAAATCTTTCCCCAGGAAGGGAAATCTGACATAAACCTTACTTTTAAAAAGTCAATATTTTTGATCTTTTGTGTAAGGAAAAGTGAACAGATTCCAGTGTCCATTTAAGGTGTGGCCCACAAACAGTAAAAGATACTGTCATTTCTTTCATAATTTATTTCTTTATTTGAACTCTGAACTGGAAATCAACTTTACAAAGATGGGAATAGTTCAAACTTTTTTCAATACTGGGCATGAACAAAATTATATCCTCACTTAAATCGCTCATTTTTAAGTGGTTTGATAGTTTTGTCCATAATCCTGCTCTTAGAGACGCTTTCCGTATCCTGTGCCCTCTTTGGGGAATAGTCAGCTCTACCAGAAGACATCAGGGAGGTTTTAAAGGGATAAATAGTCCCACCTCCATGTTAGTGGAGGTATTTCACTCTCTTCCTTTGATTTTGATCTGCAGTTTAGCTCCAAGCTTTATTTCTAGACCTGAGTGCAGTGGAGCATCCTGAATTGAATGAACAGCAGCAGCTGGGTATTCCAGCCAGGAAAAGACTGCTGTTGGGGGAGCTTCTCTGTCTGCAAAAGCTTTGAAGGACTCTAGGGGGAAATCCTGGCTGTGCCAAAGGCAAAAATACAATTTGTATCGACTTATAAGGAGCTGAGATTCTGCTGTGTGTTGCTGTTAAACAGTGAAACGTTCATTCTTGCAGCAGAATCTGTTACGGGGCCCTGTAACTTCTTGTCAGGGCACACAAATGTTCAATGTAAAATATCAGAAGATTCTTAAACATCTGTAGCATCCATTAAATGCTTACAAAAAAAAAGATGTTGAGCTGCCTGAAGATGCGGTAAGACACAGGGAATTGAAGTGCTTTGGAAAATCCTTCAAGTGACATGCACAACTGAAAAGTCAAGGTTTATTTTCCTTGTACATCCCAAATTTCTACTAGTGTCAGTAGGGGCTGTGTGAGAAACACAACATTGGATCTTGAGACAAGAAACCAGATCAAGCAAGAAAAATGTAAATATCAAGATCTTATCATATAAATGTAAGTAGCAGTGTCAGATGTAACAGAAGTTTAATTCCCATCATACTGTTCTTCCCGCACCTAGTACCTCCCAGCACTGAGTTAGAAACACCTCTAGAGTGAACTGAGCAGCTGCTTCGCAGTAATTCAGAAGCGCATTCCATGAACATTAGGAAGCACAGGAGAACGCAGTGTTCAGACTGTGTGTGTAACTAGGAGACGTAGATTTTGATCACCTGAAGCAGAATTAACTAGACTATAGCCCTGGCACTGCACTCTACCACAGAGCGGGGTTTAGGCATAATGTTTACATTATTTAGCCATTTGCATCATACAGCTCACGTGGAGCCTTGTGTTCCTTTCACCTTTATTCCTCAGGAATTAGAGCTGCTTTTTCAGCAGCTTGGAAAGAGTTAACACAAGCTCCCTAATCATCATCCAACTCCCACCAGTTAGTACTATCTTTGTATGACTTTCACAGATTTTGGTAAATAATTACAGGTCGCAGTTTTCTCATGTTTGTTCAAGATAGTGTTATCTTTCCCACCTACTAGTGACTCCAGGCACCTGAATCACTAATTGCTGCGACTTTCCTGGAAATAAGTTTCTCTAACAGAAATAAAGCCAACATCATTCAGGAGGATATGCAGTGGAGATGGCCTGAGTGGTTTTTTTTTAAGAGTCCTTAGAATTTCAGTAAAGTAAGATGGAGGTAAACTGGAGACGTTTGGATAGTGGAAACAAGTTTTTAGCACAGAATAGTCTCTGTGTCACCAGAATAAAGATCAAATCGAGTACTCGTAGATTTATGTAAGGAGGTAGATTTCATAGGGTACCTGTTAATTACCTACCCAGGGGCCTAATTGCAGCCCTTTCATTAGCAGAATTCCCTGGCATGAATCCTTAGCTCTCTATGAGGTAATACAATTGATAAATAAGGTATTTTTCTTTCCTCCCATTTTTAAAAGCTGCACATGTTATTATGTTACTATCAAGGTGGAAAATCAGTCATGTACGGTGGTGGTGAATCTTCCTGTAAGTTTCTTATAAATATATTCCTAATCTTAGAATGTGTTTTTGAAGGGGTATTTTTTGTCCCATGGGGAACAGGTGGTTGAGAGTTGTTATAGTTTGGTAGATATATTTTTGGAATCATAGGATGTGTTAGGTTGGAAACGACCTTTAAAGGCCATCTAGTCCAACTATCCTGCAGTAAGCAGGGACATCTTCACTAGATCAGGTTGCTCAGTGCTCCCTTGAGCCTGACCTTGAGTATCTCCACAGATGAGGCCTCCACCACCTCTCTGGGTAACCTGTTCCAGTGATCTACCGCTCTCATAATGAAGAACCTTTTCCTAATATCCAGCCTAAATCTCCCCTTTTCTAGTTGAAAACCAGTAGTTTTAGGCAAGTAAAGTTCATATGAATTATGTTCATGTGGAGTTGTCTGTTTCTTCTTGCTCTGATTTTACTGGCTAAATCGGGGTACACTAAGATTAGAGAAGACATTTTGAATTTATGAGTGATGGGAAAAAATCCCTGAAACAAATTACCATTTTCCAGCTATGAAGGTATCAAACATATGCCAAGTAATCAGCTTGCTAGTGTAATAGGTTCATGAAGGAAAAGAGTTTTCTAATCTTATTCACTGATGTTTTTCCCAAGACAGCAACAGCTTTTATAAAATGAGGCTTATAACTTCTCATTACAAAATCTAATCTGCCCAAAAGACATTGAACAGCTGCAAAACCCTAACATCTTCTAGCTGTAAATTGTTTTTATTATTTATCTTTGTTTAACTAAAAAAGAAAGGGGCATCAGATGATTTAACAAGACAAGAATTAAGTGACATTAGCTTTTGACAGCAGCAAATTATTTCTTTACATACTGAATTGGTTTAGATAATTTTTAAGTCATGACTGTCTACTTATTTTTAATATCCAAATTTCATAAAACGGATATATTTTGTAGATGGATTGCTTAGGAAAATGAATTTAACACTGAAAGTCAGAAGTGGTTGATTTCCAAGTTAGTCTTATTATTCTGCATAGATTTTAGTAATGATAGTATCTTGCACTGGTACAGTGATTTTTTTCATATTCAAGAATAACACATGCGCAGTACTTCAGGAAATATTAACCACATATAGAGGTCAAATCGTTTAAGGAAGATAACAAAACCTGAACAAGCTTGTAGAATGCATCTGTAATAAAAAATAAGAGACCAGGACTTGCTGGTGGTTCCTTTTCTATTATCTGCAGTTCTCAGACAGTATTCCTGGATGTGCAGTAAATGGTTCTACTTCAGAGGACAGGGAAGAGGAACATATTAAATATGAATATGTTTTAACATTGGGATTTTTTTTTTTTGGTAGCAGAAGCTGGTGAGCGTTTTTTAAGTTTTCTTTTTTTCTATCTCATGTAGTACCTCAGACGCAATTTCTTGTCCTGCCAGCAAAATCTGAGCAGAACTGCAACAGTCAGTGCTAAACCAATGAGATTTTATGTGGTACTGTCACAAAGAGTCTAGGAAATTTTTTGTTTGTTTGGAAAGTTCTTCATTTATCCCTACACACAGAACCCTGGGGGATTGCTCGGAAATGTAAATATAAATTAATAACATGTACCTAAAAGAAATAGCTTTGAAATCCCTATACAGGTAAGATCACAACTTCTAGGTTTTTGTTTTCTACAGAAATGCACTATCATGCTTGTATAATGTGAATTAGGCATCTATCAAAAACATATCTTACGATGCATCAGATCATCCTACGTTTCTGTATTTCAGAGGTAAAGATTTTGGCAGGTGTGTGTTAAAGTCTTCAGTTCTAGGTTCCTGAGGGCTTTGGTCCCCTTAGAGTTGATTTTGCTTTTTGATGTTTCACAGAAAGGCTCTAGAAAACCCGAGTGTGGGTGGGAAAAGAGTTAGGTCCTTCGTCTCCTTGAGAGGAGTAGGAATGGATGTTCCTCGCTCTAAATTGGGCTTCGGTATTATCTTTGGAGATCTCACCATACAAATTATTTCATCGCCCTGGGAACAGCAGGCTTACACACGTTGATATGATGGAGCTGCCCCTCAGACACACTGCCGCTCGGCTCTTGCTGCTCCAGGGAACTGCCACACTATCCTGTCAACACCTCAGCCTCCTTGAAATGAAAAACCCACCAGAAAAAGCGAAAAGAAGAAAGGTCTCAGGGCTCCAGGAGCCCAAGTCAAGTCCTTCAGACGGGCTGTGGCTCCAGGAGCCCCAGGGAGTAGGGGGGCAATACCCAGCCTCTCGTCCCTGCAGCCTACACAGGTGCATTGCAGACCTGGCCATCTTGCTCCACAAGCAGTTCTGCATTTTCTTTCTTGGCAGAAACAAATTTACAAAGAAAGAAGCGTAACTGGGCTGTCTGTGCTATGCAGGTCTCCCCAGCCTCTTCTCAGAGGAGCTACAGACAGAAAATCACAGAATTTTTCTTATATGCTAATAGAAATTACCTTTTGGACTGTATTCTTGTATATATTGTAGTTAAATACGTTTTTTCCAATTATCTTAATTCTGTTCATACTATTGCTCTAATTTTATGTGCTTTTTTGTATAACATTTTTGGAAAAACTAAGCAAGACAGTAAGTGCATTTTGTTAAATCAGCGATCAGCAAACCCATAGTACTGATTTGTCACGCTGGTGTGTTGTTAGGTAAATCATGGGTGGTGACTCTTTTTTGACACTCTCTTTTAATTCTATCAGACCTAACTTCTGTCTTTCCCTGGTGTGTCCTTAGCTGCCCTGGCTGTCCTTTTTGAGGTAGAGAAATTCCTAAACTCATCAATAAACAGGAATATCAGTGCTGTGCTTTTAGGAGGACCTTACTTTCCCCTTTGCCTCTCATGAAATGTACTCTCTGAAAACACTTATCTTAGCTTGCCTGGTTTTATTCATGTGTTGCTTTCTGAGAGATAGGACCTTCAGAAGCACTGGAAGTGCTTTTCCTCAGTGAGAACTCTGGATCATCCAAATCCTGGTTTATATCTTGTAAGTTTTCTTTTCTGTTTTGAAGCTGGTTTACCTTAGAGAAAAAGGCAATAGGAGTTTAGGAGACAGAAAGCAACTCGATGCTGAAGAAAATAATCACAAATTGGCAGGTTTCTCTCTCTTTCTTGTGTACTTAATTCTGGGCTTTTGTTTTGTCAACTTGCAGTGCAGCCTGATGAATCAAGGGTGAGCTGAGTCCACTTAATGGAGAAATTGGCATTGCCACTTGCCAGATGAGGAGATGAGGTAACTATTAGGTGGTGTGTCTAGTCTTTCTCCGGAGAGCAGCACAGCTCTGGGGGAAAGTGACTTTCACCCCTGAGAAAAGCTTTGCCTGCTGGGCTCCCCGCTGGCCTCTGCTGTGCTGAAGAGCAAATGCCATTTTAGCTACAGAAGTAATAGATGCTGTTACTGCACAGAAAATGGGTGATTTTTCCTGTTGTCAGTTAACTGTAGTAATTTCATCAAATACAGAATATTTATATTCCTTATGCCACCTATGACAATATATATTTAATTTATTAAATATGAACGTGCTTGAGAGTGCCCAGCCCACATTTGAAGGACACTTTTTTCTTGCAGAAAGCAATTATTCTGGGGAGGAATAGGAGAGTCTGCTGAATGTGCCATACTGCAGGAAAATTTCACCTTCATCAGCTGCCTGCTTAATTTATAGTGCTTTGCACTGCAAAAGCATGCATCTTACGCTATCTAGTTGTTTCCTGACACGTTTAGCAAAGTTTCTCACTCTTTAAATTGTACTTAATGTTGCTGACAGTGTAGGTGCTGCAGTTAGGCTGCCTTGGGAATGGAGCAAGAGCTGTTCTGTGCTGGAGAAGAACAGTGTGCTTTTGCCCGCCCCCCCCCAAAGCAGTGTCCCGCCTGTGCTCCTTGTGTTGGTTCTCATCAGCCTTCCAGCTGTTTCCTGAAGTAAGGGAGCAAAGGGGGAGGACATCTGATCCTTCTCTTTTGTCATCTCTAGTTAATGTCCAGCCAACACCATTATTGGATAGCCTTCCGTCGGTAATATTAGTACGTATGGGCAGCGCAGCAGCTGCTGCTAATGGTACTGTCCATCATTTAAGTCACTGACGTAATTTTATGGGATCACTGTGTATAGGGTTCGATACTTTCCATTGATGTAACATGACTATCAGCTTCAATCAATAAATGTCAAAATCTTAATTGCCAATTAAGCGGTTTACAATTTCTGTTCTGATGGTATCAGTTACGGAGAAACAACCCATCTCCTTTCACTTTTCACTTCTCTAGCTTCCTGCATCAATACTTGAATACTGCTACATCTTTCAAAGGGTTGTTTAAAAAAAAATAAAATCTTAAAGTTTCCCTTCTTTCTGCAATCTTTACGTGTGGAGGAATGCACTCCGAGTGTTTGGCTTGTGTGTGTATTGTCTGTCTGAGTCGTTGTCCTTATGACCAGAGCTGTAGACAAAGCTGTAAGTGACTTTATTGTTAATAACATATGTGTCTGACTGTAGTTATTACAGATCATTTAAGTTTATTTTCTGCATGAGTAGCTGGTAGTCTAAGTTAGAGAGATACAAAATGGTTATATCGTAACCTCTTAAGAAAATTAGCCTCTGTTTAAAGCTATCAAAACTTGATTTTCCTTATAAAAGCCTCCACACATAGGAAGATGCCTTCATAACTTGGTTTATCAATGAAGATACCCTATAGAGGTATATGGCACTCGGTGTGCCATGCTGAGAAGGCATGGGGTTGGACAATCCACGCAGGTTTTGGCCGCACATCTGCGAACCCTAGGCGTGAGATTCTCCTGATGGGAAAATCTTGAGTACTCCATTGCAGTACAATAAGCTTTGAGATCTGCCTTTACCACCTCTGGGATTCCGGTATTTTTGAATTACATAAGTTATCCATTTCAATATAAAATCTTAGGAGTGTGGGATGGCAACATGCAGGTTGTGATAATGCCCCACAGTGGCAGAGTGGCTATTTAAGAAGTCTGGATTGATCCTTTAGACATCTTAAAGTAATGAAAATAATGTTCTTTTATATATATTATGCATAATGTGTGTGAGTAAAGGTATTTATATATGCTTACATAAATGTATATATGTTTAGATTTCCTGTATGTTGTGATTAGGTAGTAATACTATATTACAGTTAGTCGAAACCTTACTTAACAGCTCGTCAAGGTGTATTTTGTAATGTATGTTTCACATTGGCTGCTTGTGTGTCAAAATTCTGAAATTCTGGAGGTTTTAAGTCATGTTTGATACATACTTTGTGTCATGCACTGTGCTGGAATATGGAGACCAGGGGTTCACACCCAAATGAGCTTTGTTCATCCACAGAACTTGGTAACTCGTTTACAAGAGTGGGAGAAAGGGCGAGTATGGAAAGTGCGTCTCAGAAATCCTTCAGTACCTGATAAGCAGCTTGCTTCTCGTCTTTGATTGTGTCTCTTATTTATGTATATTAATGCTAGGAATGATTGCAGGCAGTGTGCTTTTTTTTTTTTTCCCCCTCCTGGTGATGGGTTTTGGGCTTTTAAGATAACAGCACCCGGAGTATCTCTTTCCTGAATGTGTTTTTGTGATTAAGATGAACACAACTGTTCTTAGCTGTCTAGTGTCTGGTCTTAAGACAGTCTTCTCTGTTGACCTGTTGCTGAGTTATGCCATGGCCATGTGTAGCAGGTTCACACTGGGAAGCTTGTGCCTTGCACATCCCTTGTCACCATGAAGCTGTCCTTAGCAAGGAGAATAAAGGAATTTCTTAGGCTGATGTCTGATCGGTGTGCTGATCTTTTGTGAATGCCTTCCTGAGGATGGCTAGGGAGCTGTGGCATCATCACCAGCTCCAAGCATGGCCCGATTTCTGCATGTTGACTCTAAGGCAGACTTTAAGCCTTAGGGGCCTGAAGTAGGGCAGTAATTGAGGAATGGTTTCTGAAAAGTTCCTGGGCTGATGGAGAAAGATATGACTGATAATTAAAAAAAAAAAAAGAAAAAGGAAATAACACATCTATGCTGTCTGCTATGTAATTGTAGGGTACAAAGGGAATATAAGTGATAGGAGGGTATAAAAGGCCCTTACAGAATGAGGTGCCATGTGGCAAGGAAGCCCAAAGCTATCCCACATAAGAACATCCCCCAGAAGGAGACTTATCAAGTGTTTTCCTTAACACTAAGTAGTAACGGAAGATGAATGACAAGGGAAGGTAACAGGGGAGGGAAGTTCTTGTCTGCTTGCTTTTCTTGAAAAGGGCCTCTCAAATGCCATATCCAGTTGCTGTATGACTCTGCCATGCACAAGTGTGTGCAGTATGAACAGATATATGGAGAATGAATTTTAACTTGCACTGTGGGAATGAATTTTAACTTGCACTATCAGCTTCCAGACTCTGGTTTTTCCCTTCTCACGTTTTTACCTGCTTTGTGTTTCTCTGGGTGTATTGCACAATTACAGCGCTGCCGTCAGTAGAAGTATCTGTTACACAGTGCTTCTGTCAGTGCACAACTAGGTAGAAATCTTATTCATGGAAGCTGTATCTCTACTATACCAGGAGTGGATGCAGATTGTACAAACTCCTGTTTGCATTATGGAAGTAACTTTGTGGTTACAAAGCCATGTAACAGAATACTGATCCCACAGTCTGTTTTATAATGCTGTAGGGTATTGCAAGTCTGGTTGTGAAGTGATGGCAATCATTTAAAAAATGGTTTCAAAATATGACTTTGAGGTATCTACAGACACATGAATGGGTCTGGCAAGAAGCTCAGGTTTATAAAACCTGTAAAACTTACCTGTTATTTTAAATGGTACAATAACATTGAACTTATTTGACCAAGATATTAGTATTCCTCAGTGTGAATTGAAGCCATTATTTCTAACTTAAGAGTATATAGTAACAAATAAATTGCATTTATCATGCTCTTTCATAGCCTAACTGCATATGTTCAATTCTCTCTGGTAGTTTCACAGCCGTGCTCTCAACTGTGGTACTGCAGATAGTTATCCCTTAGACTCATTTCCTAAGGCAACAAAACTAAATGGTATCTCTTTCTGCGCCTCTCCAGGAGATTTCCGCTTGCTTCCCATCAGGTTTCACAAAAAGTGGGGTGTTTTAAGATGTTCTTGTGTGTTTCAGGGGGTGGAGAGCCATCCAGGGAGAAGCAGCTCTGCTAGTTCCCCACTTGGAACAGGGACAGGATGTGGTGGGTGTTTAGTAGGTGCTGAGAATCCACTTGATAGGAAGATCATGAATGCCCCAACCACAAGAAAAGGTTTAATCAAGTTTGGCAGCTTATTAGGAAATCTAACCACAGGACAAACTGGCAATAGGTTCTGTGGCGCAGACATCTATGTTTTTCAATTAACATTTGCTTATGGACAAATCTTCCTCAGAAGCCATCTTCCCACCAAAACAAGGCAACATTTTAACAACTTGACGCCTTATGTTTTCCTCCAAGCTACAAACAGAGCTGTAGTAATTAGAGATTTTACCTCATCTTCAGGGATTTGGGCTGCATTATTTCACGAAGGTAACAATGAGATTAGCTTTCCTGGCAAAATAATTCATGGATTTTTTCTATTTCTCTCAATGTATTCTGCAAAAATGTACCTGAATTTCTCTGAAATACTGTATGTAGTATATACAAGTATGTAGTAATACAATCTCTCTCCCTTCATCTCATCACCTCATGGGACCCCCACATTTTTATAATACAGTAATACATTTCCATATGATACAGTAAATGCAGATTCTGGATTTATAAAGCTGCTTTAAAAAATCCCAAAACCTTCATAATGTGGAAGCAGAGCTAGAATATGTGAAAATTAAATACACACAATAGGCATGGTGCCGCATCCTTCTCTGAGCTGTGTCAAACCTCTGCCTCTCTCCTTGTTTCCAACATGTTGCAAAGAAATAATTAGAAACTGGTTTTGTTCAATCACTTCCCTTGAATATTTAGGATATTCACTGTAGTATTTCACAAGAATAGCACAATCATTAATAATAACAGTAATTATCCCTGTCATCAATATTAGAATTATTTCCTTGTAAATGCAAGTCCACAATGAAAATATTCAATGCCTATTGGATTTTCTCGGGCATAAAAGCTGGTAGATGGAGGTTACTATGGAGTAGCTTACACCTATTTCTGTCACGGGATAACTGTCTTATCATCGTTTTATTCAGTACCAAAAATATAATAAAAAATAAGTGCAATAATCATTGACTATATAATTGTCTTGGTTGGAAGGGACCCTTTAGATCATCAAGTCCAAGTATCACCTGAACCTGCCATCCACTACTAAACAGTGTCCCTCAGCACCACATCTAACTGCCTTTTAAATACCTCCAGGGATGATTTATTTTATTTCAAACTTTTTGAGGATAAGAAAGTAGTTAACGTATTTTTTGGGTACCACACAGTGGTACCACACAACCTATGTATGGGCACCTTTGGTTGATTTGTGCTCCCCAAATACAATTTAAAAGTAATGGCCAGAATTTTTTTTTTTTTCATGTTCTTGTTTTGGGGTTTTTTGATTGTTTTCTGTTCTGCATTTGGAATTTGATGTCTTTATACCACATATATAAGGTTTATACCATTAGAAGATTCCCTGATGGTGTAAACCTTAGTGTAATTCCTACGAAGTGAAGCATTCTTCATGTCAAAAATGAAGATGAAGCTAATGAGAAAGCCAGTGTGCATTTGCTCTGCTACTGTTTCTTTAAGAAGGATGGAAATAAGGATGCACCATTTTATGTAGTTTTGTTGCGATTTAGCATTTTTAGCTAGCATGCACATCTTTTTCCTCACAGACTTTGGCAGTATCACAGAGGTCGTATTTTCCTACATAAAAATTATTCATGAACAGTTTCTCCAATGCACAACTTGCAGAGACCAGAACACATGTTTCTCTTCTTCCTCTCATCCCTACAACTGGTCATTTTCTAATAGGCAATGCAAAAAGAACCCAAGCCAAAACCCCTCTCTTCATCTGTTTGCATTGGAAGGAATGGATTGACATATAGTTATGAAAGTCCACAAAAGCAGAGAATAAAATAAGTACGAATGGGGTTTTTTTGTGGGCTTGATACCACTAGTTTAATTGACCCAAACCACATTGTTAAGGTGGGCTGCTGTGTGTCATGCACGTTAAGGGTTGGGTGTCAGAACTGAAGTGAATCTGTCCTGTGAGCTAGGCAGGAAATTCTGGGTGCAGAGAGAACAGAGAGGGGAAAGGCAGGAACACTTGGAGTTCCAACACATATTGCAGCTTAGGCCCGCTCTACAGAGGGAACAGTTCCCTTGCTGCCTGGTTGTCCCTGTGCTTCCTCCCACTTCTGTCTGCAGGGTTTAGAAAGATCTACAATAAGAAAAACCTTAGCTTGGAGGTAGACTTCATATGGGGTTTTTATGTGTCTCTGATAGATCCCTGTACTGGAGCAATTTCCCTCATTGAAAAAAACCCAAAACAACCAAACACCATAACAAAAAAAAAAATCCCTAAAACCCCACCACCAGACAGACCACCACCATTATTTGAAGAGACGATTGCAGAGATGCACTGTAATTCCAGGAATCAGCTCATTATAATCTCCTTTCTCATTGGTCATTTTTAGCCAAACAGTTTCTGTGGGTGAAACGCGTAGCTAATGGACGTGCACCTTGATGCACATGACAGTGCAGCCTGGGGCCTCAGCTGGCCCATGTGTGCGCTGTTGCTCTTGCTCACCCAGCATCTGCTCACCTGATGAGGTATGAGCTGGTGCTGCAGAGAGATTTTGGAAGGAGTTCACACCATAGCTGCTTACAGTGCCTTGAATAAGGGTGTGAGTCGTCCCAGTGGGGAGGGGTTCAGAGGCTTGGGGCAGCAGTAATCATATGTAATGATGGATGGTTGTGGTGCAATTACTTGGCTGTTTGGGGTTTTTTTCATTACATTCATTGCTGATCTTTGATCCCTGTGTCCTCTTTCACAGGTCGTCCCATTCCACCTACATCTTCGTCTAGCCTCCTCCCATCTGCTCAGCTGCCCAGTTCTCATAATCCTCCACCAGTTAGCTGCCAGATGCCATTGCTAGACAGCAACACGTCCCATCAAATCATGGACACCAATCCCGATGAGGAGTTCTCTCCTAATTCATATCTGCTAAGAGCGTGTTCAGGGCCACAGCAGGCTTCCAGCAGTGGTAAGAAAATTGCAAACATATGGAGTTTGTTTGTGACATGTTTGTGCTGGCTTTATGCTTTTTGCTTCTTGCTTTATTTTTTTTGACAAATGTGTTTTTACATCACCAGAAAATTGAGAGCATCTAGGGATATGAGGCAAACAAGAATCTTACTCCTTTATTTTTTTATTTCACAGAAACTTTTTGGAAGCGCCATGCATCATATATGTTTTCCCTTCATTTTACTACCAAGAGCTTCTTCGTTTTCAGAGAGTTACAAGTAGTGTTATAAAATATCAAATCCTTGTCCTCAGAGGGATTTATTTTCTTAAAGTATGCTTTCTGCTCCTCAATGCATTTTGTGAGAGAGGCGTGAGCACAGTGGTTCTTTGTTCTGCATGCGTTCGTCCAGTGTCTCGTGTAGGTGATGAGGTTCGGTATATAAAAATGTGTGCTGCCTCCACTGTTCTGTCTGTCCTTGTTTCACAGTCTGTCTGATTCTGTGCTCCCAATGTCACTTAACTAACATATTGCTATTTTTCAGCAAATTAATCCTTGTCTTTCAGGCCGCTGTTTTAAAACATTTACAGCTCTGCTATCAGTCATATAATCTGTAGTGGGTAGAGTTTCCTTTCTCTTTTTTTCTTTGTATTAACAGATGCTGACTTTTCATGTTGACAGCATGAGGAATAAAGATGCAATCCATTTTTAGAAATATAGACAAAACAAAAGGCAGCTATTATAACTCCTTATTTTTTGCCTTTTTTTTTTTCCTTTTTCTCTTGAACACTGGTATCTGTTGTGCAGTTCCATCTATTTAACTCAACGCTGTAAAGTTTATATCTTGTATGCAGTTTCTGATCTGCTCAAGGTCACTCTGTCCTGATACGATGCAGATCTGACCAGTGTGGCAGATAGTATGGGGCATGGGAGTTTTGGCCTTTGTGGGTGCACAAATCAATGTCCTCTACACAATCCATGTCCTCTACACAGTGCCTGGGGGAGTGTGGTGGGAGGAAGAGACATGGATAGATGTGGTGGATAGAAGGTAAAAAATATAAGCATTGGATTGGAACAAGCTGCCTAGAGAGCCGGTGCAGTGTCTGTCCTCAGAGGCTTTCAAGAATGGGTTGGTTAAAATCCTGAGCTTCTTGGTCTGCCCTCCGAGCTGCCCCCTGCTTGGTGTGAGCACCAAGCACTCCTGGGGTTCCTGCCATCCTGGATTATCCTTTAACCCTATAAATGTAATATATATATGTATATAATTTTAAAAGTATAATTAAACAAAGAAATATTAGTTCAGAGATTGAGCATGCTTCCTTGGTACTTGAGGTTTGAGGGTGTACAATATGATACCAGTTTTGAAGGACTTTTTAAGAGGAGGGATCAGGAGGTTCTGGAGAACTGCAGACCTCAAAATCTGTAATAGGTGACTAAGTAGAAACCGTAGAAATGGGGGGGAAAGAAGTGGATATGCTCGATCTTTGAGTCAGTATAGCTTCTGTAAAGGTAGGCCTGCCTTAGAAATGTGTAAGTGTTCTTTGAAGCAGTCAGCCATTTCTGAATAAGGGTGATCTAGTTGATGGAGAGGTCTTTGTAGTCTCAGCAAAATCTGTCACCAAGTGCTTTTAAGGAACCTAAATTACCACTGGGTAAGAGGGAAGGTCCCTGTGTGGTAAGCAGTTATTTGAAAGATAGTAAGCAGAAGTCAGAGCTCCCTGATAAAATTTCATGGGACATGAAGATACTTGGAGAAGATGGTGAGCTGTGGGGTAAGAAAGGTGGCTGATGGCAGGGTGCTAAGGACAAGGTCATCCTGCGAAGAATCACAAAGAGAGCTTGTAAGGTCAAGTAACAGGGCAGTGAAATGGCAGATGAAATTCAGGGCAGAGAAACATAAAGTGATATTCATGGGAAAAGGAGCTCTGTTTCCCCAGTTAGTGATGGACCATTACTCATCGGGAGTGAGTTGGGGGTGTGCCTGCTTCATGTCAGAGCTCAGGAACAGCTGATTGTTGACAGCTGAAGAAAGGAATACAGAACAAAGGAGAGAACATCGTCTAAAGGATGTAGTGGATCAGGCAGTTACGGGGGCTTGAAAGGGAATGGGAGAAGTAAATGGGGGAGAGATGCAATCAGGGTTGCTAAGTAGAAGAAAACCAAGGTCAGGGAATGTGAACCAAAAAAAGGGACTTGGAGGGTACTTGAATGCTTGGTACTTGGTATTTATAGCCACCCTTGGAGGCTGAGCGAGCCAGCGTGGCTTTTCTTATGAAGGCAAATGAAGGCAGTCGCAGTGAAACAACTTCTGAAAGTTTGATGGAAGAGCTCTTTGTTTTACGTTAAATAATACTCATTGTTTCTTTATATCCTTAAAAGCATTGTGTTTCACACTTGTTACTCTGGACTGACCCAAGGAACTTTTTTGGCATGATCAAATATGCTGTAATTTGTTCATGAATGGATGATTTGTTCATTCTAGGTTTTGTCATTTTTTTCCCCCAAAAAATTCCTTTTCATTCTGTAGTAAATAGTCTTTCAATATAGTAATAGTTGGGTTTGTGGTGTTTGTTTGTATTTCATCACCACTGAGGCTGTTCCTTAGCATGAGCACTTCTGGAGTTAATACATCCTCTGGAAATTGATAAGCATTTTCTAGTGATTTTTTTCCCCCCCCCCTATAGTTTTCACATTGTCTCCTTTGGAGAGTTTATATGAAAATACCACAGATAGTGACATATACCTTAAATTGGAAAAGCTCACTTTTTTTGTGGCTCAGCCTTATCCTTGAAAGATATTCAGAGTAGCTTTTACCATCTACATGCCTTGGAAAGGTCAACCATGCTCTTCCTTTTATTTAGTTATTTATTTTTGAAATCTTGTTAGAAATCTATTTTAATTACTATGGAAACTTAGCAAAAAAGATGCAAGTACTTGGGAGAGTAAATGAGGGTGGGTTTGGTTGTTTTGTTTTGGTTTTTTTTTTAATTTTGGGTTTGGTTAAAAAGGAAGATTTGAAGATATTTCAATTTAAGGCTCATATTCCAGATAGTTTTTGATCATTCATAAATATTTGCTAGCACTTTCTAAGTTCTCCTTTAAACATTTCTATCACAGTATTCAAAGTATGTGCTGAAGATGAAATATTTTCAGAAGTCTCGTACTGATTACATTATGTAATAAGTGTCCTCTTGTTTGTCTGATTGTACACTTATGCTTGCTTCAACCTCTACAATTACAGGATAGCTCCTCAACAAGTTTAAGATGAGTCTTCTTGGATATGAGGTGTTAGTCATCCACATGTACTGCCCTGTGCCCTTCACAATAGCCATTCTTGATATATCTGGAAAACTCATTTGCCTAAAAAAATTACCTAATCAAATCTTCCATCAAATGAGCAATCTATTGTTGATATTATGAAGGCCTTTAATCTACAATAAATCTTTGTTAGAACTCATCAGAGCTCCCAGTTTGAGAGAAATGTGATTATAGCACTCTTAAAATGACATTACATCATCGGGGTGATTGGTTTATCATTTGGAGAAGCGACATCAATCATAACTAGCATAACCACACAGTAAATGAATTCAACCTTTCTACTGCAGAACAATGACACAATAATTGCTCAAAATCAGACTTAAAATGAAATCAGAAAATGCACTTTCTTTAAATATGATGTTAACCTAATGGAATATATTATTAAAAATCATGTTTGAGGAAATTCTATGTAATTAAAAATACGTGAAAATGTATTCCTTTTTACTCTCATTAGAACCTGATTTCAGTTGCAGAATCATTTTCTATGCAACAGATATTATGCTGTTTTTAATTGAACTCCCATCACTTACATTCCTCTGCTTGTATTTCTTAATATAATATGCAGCACAATTATATGTGATGAAGGACAAGAGGTTTTTGAAATCTGGTGCACCTGCTGATAGTATTTTGAAAAACACAAATATTACAGAAGGAAATGAGACCTTTTATCCATGAAAAGCTAACAGATCTTTTAAAAGAGGGTCAGTTCCTGTTACACTATTTTCTAGAATGGCAGGAATAGGTTTACTTCTTCCTGCATATATTGTATGTATTTTCTTTCTGGTAATATGAGTCTTGTTGGAATGTCATTTTAATGGCTTCCCTCACAATACAACATAACAGGCTGCTTTTCAATCTTACATAGAAGAAAAGAAAAACACAACACAAGGGGGTTTTGTTGCCAGCACCTTTTGCCTTTACTTTTTCTATATAGCATTCATTCCTATTAAACCAAATTTCAGAATCCCAACAGAAAACCTGCTTACTTTTCAACCTGAGTAACACACCTGGGGTATACTAGCTTGCACAATAGTTTTTGTTATAATGGTTCCATAATTGGGTAGATTTATCTTCGGCCATTCTAACAATGGGAAAGTAGATGCAGAATGACTTTGAGAGTGTTTTTGTTTTGGGAGAATTCTAAACTGTTTGTTAGATATTGTCATGATCCCCAAGAAGTTGCTGAAATTTTACTAGAAGGGGGATCATGCCCAGTTTTTCAGTGTTAACATGTCTTTTTGGCTCAGAGACAATAATACAAAACAGTTGGCTCAGTGTAGCGGTATTTGCCCACGTAGTAGTCTGGATGCTGCTTAGAAGACAGGGTTTGCTTTGATTTTTTTTTTCCCAAGCAGATATTGGCAGTGATAAGAGGAATGGAGAATTAGGTTGGCTTGGGAGAAATAATTGTTGTGTAGTGCTGTCTGAGTAAGAGTTGAAACAAAGAATAAGACTCTCTGCTTATGATCCTAGTTTGTGTTAATTTATTATGTAAAATAGCAACTTTCATTGTATTTGGTATAAGTATCTAGGAGGATCTCCTCCATTCTACAGAATGTCTATAGGAATTCATAATATATATGACATATATATATGTCAGAATCCTGTCTATAGGATTTCATAATTGCTAATGTATAATTACCTCCATCTCTTTGCAGTTTAATCTAGTATGTAAAAATCTTATTTTTTCTGAAGGAACCCGGAACTTTCATTAATGCACTCTAGCTGGAGGTCTTATTTGAGATCCTCTGCTGGGAGTGCTTGGAAGGGTATGTGTTATAACCCTCCCCATTCCGGCATCAAATCAACAGGTATTTCCAGTTTTTCATGTAGAAGGCAAAGCCATACAGAAGATAATGAGAAATAAAGAATCCTATATAAAAATGATCACATCTCCTTCAGATGATTAAGTATCACCCCCTACTGAATGGAGAAAGTAGTTTCTGTATCTGCCAGCTTACATGACAGAGAATAAAGCAGCAGCAATACAAATCTGGAATCCAGAGCTTTTTTTTTTTCTTCACTCCTAAAGGATTGACTTTGGCTTACTGAAGAGACTAAATGAAAGAGTTTGGGTATCTCAGTAGGTAGTACCTTCATCTTATTGCCAGCAAGACATGGGTTTAAACTGTAGATAAGAAACCTCGGCATGCATGGCTTTCCCAGCATGACACCCAGTTGCTGGATTGCTGGAAGAGCTATTCCACAATTAACTGGGCTCAATACTGAGCATTAAACTTCCCAACAGGAATCTCAGGGAGTTTGACAAAGGGAAGTGGGAAGTCCTGCACCTCCCCCCCATACCAGTACGTGCCTGGGCAGACCAGCTGGGAAGCAGCGCTGCAGATGTGTTGCCCAGGGATCCCAGGGATGGGAGGTTGACCAGGAGCAGGATTTATCAAAGGCCTCTTTGCCCAGCAAAGATACCGCTGGTAACAGGGCATAAGACTGAAGAGAAGTAAAACCTGTTGGTTTCTAGCATTTATCCTATGAGGGCTGCCTCCTCGCTCTGAGGTTTTAAGCAATAGTCTCTTCCTATGCGTATTATTTTAAATAGTTCATATTTAACAGCAAGGTCTTGAAATAGATTGGTTTTTTCCAATTTATTTTTTAATACTTAAGTTCTCTAAATCCTTAATGGCCAGTCAGAGCCTAATTCTGTTCCATCTCTAGAGCACTACATCTAATTTTAGATCTTTGGATTGAAATTAGAAATGGAGGGAACAGCATGAACTGTGTTTTCCCATTGAAATGGGTGTGCTTTTTCTTAAGTATTTGCTCTATGTTGCTGCAACTATTACTGATATTATTGCTGCTGGTAATCTGTGCAGCATATGTTGACAATGCCAGCAGATGTCTGAATTTCAGCCAGAAGATCTGATTCTAGATATTAAGATATTGCAGAAACATTGTATTTATTAATTTATGAATTCATAATTGTAGCAGACAAACAAATCTCAAACAGAAGGTTCTAGGGTAATAAAAATATAATGCCTTACAAAGAGCTATACAATTGAGAACAGATTCCAATTTGGTTGTTTCTTGTCTTAAGCTCACCATGGTCTTGAGAGCTGCAGAGATTTTTCTTAGCTGCTTTTACATCATTTTAGTTGAAGGTTTGTAAATGTGCTAAACTGGCAGCCTCTGTAGTAATAAAGGCAGCACAGCAAGGCAGCTGCAGTACTACCTTCCCAAGGAGCCTTTTCTCCAGCCCGTTACTCTGCTGTTTGCTGATATCAACCATAATGGTGGGAAGCAACTTAGTTACTATGGCGAGTCAGGCCTTGGTTTTTCTCATTACCCATCCTTATTTTGTCTCCTAGCAGCTGGTTTGAAATCCAATACGTGTCATGCATTTGAAATATAAAGACTAGATAGTGTTTTTCCACACCATTGTGCCAAGAAAATGGGTGCCTGGACTTGGCACCTTGTTTGAAAACTGAAAGGCACTGGGGATATTACAATTAGAAGCAGAATAACTTTTTTCCATTTTCTTTGCCATATGCTGGGGTGTTTGGTTGGTTTTCTAATGGAAAAAAGTTTAATCACTTACCTGAATTTCCAGGCAGAAAAGAGTAAAGTGCTGTTACAGAAAGGCATGGAGACTTTTCATCTGAGTCAGTAGCTTGTCTTATGGATTTCCTGATTTTGATAAGACACTGTCATACACTTATGCTTTATTTAAATGATAGATTTCTAGTTTATCTAGTGCTCATTTTTTACTCCTGGTGTCATGGTTAAACCCCCATCCACAGCTGAACACCCTGGGTCGTCGGGGTGGGCAGAAGGACAGACAGAGAAAGGCAAACTGCAGGGTGGGTGAGGGCAGTTTGTTGGGACAGCACTGGGAGGGAGAGCAGCCACAACAGGACTTAGAATATATACAACGGTGCTTTACAGACTGGACCCTCAGCCTGTCCCAGAGCCACACAGCCCCCCTCCCTGCCCAACCCCTTTTATGGGGGCATGACATCGCAGGGGATGGAAATCCCCTTGGCCAGCTCAGCTCACCTGTGCTGGCTCCAGAGGGAAACTCGCTCTGTCCCAGCCCAAACCAGGACACCTGGTTGCATCATTAGTTCAACAGATTCACAGCTACAGAATGCCTATTTCTAATACACTTATAAATATCAGCATGTTATCAGGCACATCTGTAAATATATGTCATGTATTGATCATATTGACATGAAACTGAGTTTATCTTTATATAAGGAATGATTAAATCAATATAAATCAGGATTTATTTTTCCTTTAGATGATGTTCAATTTTATTCAAAAAAACTACAAGAGATGGAGAACTGGCCACATCGCTGGGGAAAGCTCTCAGTGGTTATTAATTATTCTCACTGTTGGGCTTGGGGTTTTTTTCCCCATTCATGCCTGACAGATCTCCCATGCATGTCTTTTATATCCCTTCAGCATAAACAGACAGAAAACTGAACTCTGTCATTTTTCTCTGAATATTTTTCCCTTTCTGCTTACCAGTAACAGCTCTTTTGCCCTCTGGGAATATGTACATTAAAAGGGTTAGCTTTATTGGCGAAACCTTCCACTGAAAATACAGCTCACCCAAGCAAAATATGCTGTCCTGTTACTTCCTAAGCCAATTTCTCAAATGGATTAACCTATGTTGTAAAGAGGACTCCTTCGCTTGCATCACTGCATCTTCTGCTGGGATTTGCTGATGAATGCTTTTCTAGACCAGGATTTTGTCTGTCTTACAGTTTCAACTTTAGCAGCAACTTTGTGCAGCCACTGGCACAGTGGAAATGCAATAAAAGTCTGTGGGTAACTCTGTTAAACAGCTGCTCTATGGTGGTATAGATTTGCAGATGTTTCCTGTAGAGGGAGCACGATGGAGGTGCACACCATAGGGGTTGAGTTGGGAAACTGAGGAAATAGAAGTTCAGAGGCTTTGATGTCGTGGGATGCATTCAGGGCCTAGCACAGCATTTCAGCATGGTCCTGTCTGCAGTGATGCTCTTTACTTGCATCGTCTGTCCTGGTCCCTGTCACTGTGGGTAGCCAGCTTACGCTGCTGTAACGGTTCAGGAGCTGAAGGGGTTGGAGTTCAGGATTTGAACTGACCAGTTGTTTGCAATTCCTATGTTGTTTGTCATAATTACATACTACAGTCATAGATGAGGGGTTATTTTTCCTGAGTAAGCTAGTCAGCCATACAATATTGCCACCTTTATTACATTACAAATATATATAATTTATTTTTCTGCCAGATTCTGATCCAGGAAAGCTGAGGACTTTGAATGTTTGCAAAAGTTAGCTGCTGGCCTGAGTAGATGTTTACTTTTCCAGATAGCTTGACATCACAGCATAGAGGGAATCCTGTTCTGCTTTTCCAGCTCCCCAAATGTTTCCACAGCTCTATCTGTGGCATTCACACATATGAATGAAACTGCATCTCTCTCTCTGTTCTGTTTGTTTGGGTTCTGTGTTGTCTTCCAGTCTGTAGAAATGCTGCACTTGCTCCCAGTTCCCTAGGTTGCTTTTATTGCAGTGACCTTTTTCATCTGTGTAGGGTGCTATTTGTTATTCAGCTCTTCTTCAGACACTGCCTGTCCCATGAAGGTATTGCCTTACACATTGCTCCCTTACAATAGTTCCTTTCTACTTAATGTGTTTGTGTTGGGTATCATAGGGCTACAGCAGTGGGGTTTGCAGTAGCTGAGCTCTGTGCTCCTTTTATTCAGGTCAGATCTAATGATTTGTGAAATAAATAAGTAGCAGCTATCACCATAATCATAAAGATGTTATTTTCTGCTGCGATGCATTTATTTGGCATATCTGGGATCTGACAAAAAAAAATACATTAAAAGGAAAGCAAATTGGCAGTGTGGAAGTTGTATTGTTTTGAGAAGGGTCCTTGTCCTTGATGATTTGTTAATTTCAGAGCAGTAACTAGAACACTGTAGAAAATGAGAATGACCATTTGATAAATGATAACTAGGGATGTGTGGGTATGGAAGCCTATATATCCCAAAGCCCTGCAGCCAGGGGGTCTTTCTCAGCTGCCAAAGAGGCACTGGCTTACTGGGAACTTCCACGCTCCAAAACTTCCATTTGTAACAACCACAGAAAAGTTCAATATTGTCTTAGTGCTCCATAAAAAAAAGGTTTATGACCTTGTTACTTCAAAATGTCCTCCTTGGTCTTGAATCCTCAAACCTAGGGGACAGTTGTTTGTGTATCATAAAGCCATAGAATCATGGAATGTTTCGGGTTGGAAGGGACCTCAAAGATCTAGTTCCAACTTCCTGCCATGGGCAGGGGCACCTGGGATGTCCCAACTGCTAATCCACATGATTTGGGGAGAACTCAGATATCTGAACTTTAGTATTGCACACTGGAGTAATTAAATCCATAATGCATAGGTCACGGTAGTTATTTTGGGGTTTACAAATCACTTTTTCTATTGGAATCAGAGGGAATTTTGTGCTCCAAACCCTGAGCTAACTTGATACGCTCTGTATTGAAGTGTGAAACTGCCTGCCTAACGGAGCCCTGTGTTTGAGCATGTTTGTTAATACATGTTCCCACAAACAGGTGGATAGCTGTTTCATTTGACAAGCATCTTGTCAATTATAGGGACTAGCAACCATGAAACGATGAAAAAGCTTTGTAAGATTGTGAGCTCAGTGTGTCTGAAAACATAATTTGCAAAGTCAAGAGAAGGGAGTTTGGAGTGTTAGAGCTCCAGTGGCAAATGGTGGCTTTGGGCTGTTCTGTCAAGCAGTGAGAATGAGGACTGGGACTGGGATGGTTTAGGAGTGCATATAAATCCCTACTGACCCCACGATACAACTTCCATCAGCTCCTGGTACCCTCATTTCCAATGCAGCTGAAAACTTGCCAGAAAAGCAAAACAAAAACCAGCAAAGGAAATTGGTAAGGCTTACATGGAATAAAAGAAGAAATTTGGATTTTCTTCAATTTGTAGATTACTTCAATCTAAAGCAAAATGTGGAGTGGGTTGGGTTTTTTTTTCCATTTTATGTTGCAACCTTTTTGTTTAACTTACTTTCAGTATGGGTTAAAATAAAAACCACAGATGCAAATCCTCAAAGCGAAAGATGGAAATATTTCCTTTAAAATCTTCCAAATTAAATGATTTAGCATTTCAAAATGAAATAACTATTGTTTCAATTAGGTGTTTTGAATTTTCAAGGTATCTTCTCCCTTCCTCCTGTATCTTTTTCAGCTAAAAATGTGCCAAAGTTAAATCAGATGTTCACTAATCAGTTGTCTCCTTGTGGTATGAAGCAGGTGCTAGGCAGAAAAAAGTTACAGCTATTTGTTCTAAAATCCATGAACTTAGTAAACGTGGCAAGGCCAGTCAGTTGTACTTGTGAGTGCTATATGTAGCTGGAGAAGAGGGTGCAGGGAAAGCGAGACTGCCTTGAAGAAAAGGAGGAGTTTCCAAGACACTAGGTTTCCAATGTGAGTCTGTGACTTGAAAGCATGATGAGCATCTGGAGAGGGGCATGCACAAACAGGCTGGGAATTGGTGGTTCTGGTAACATAGAAGAGGGCCTGTAGTTATGAAAGTCAGAAGAGACTGGCCAGAACCCAAACTTTTATAAACTTACTGTAATTCTGGTAGCGCAGTCATTTCTTCCAAATCATTCACAGAAAAACTTTATGTAATACAGATCACCAGAATTCTTAATCCAGAAGTGTATAAGTGGCTGTAAAACTTACTTCTTCACTTGTGTTTCCAATTACACACCAGTTTTCTTTCTTTCTTTGTTGTTGACAGTTGGAAAAATTCCACATTCTTCCAATAATGACATTGTTCAGTTCCTCTAAGATCAGCCGGAGACGCAAATGCATGTCTTATTTAATTTACTTTTGTTTTATTTTTGACAATTTCCATCGATATCCTGCTGTCACTATTTCACAGCTTTCTATCATGGCAGTTTTATTCTTGGGAGCTACGGCAAGTGCTTATTGAGACCCAAAACCCAAACAGTGTATACAACTCTTCAAAATTCAGTCCTGTGCAGATGATGGCAACTTCTTAGTATTTAACATTTCTATTTCTTTGAGGAAATTAGTACTGATAGATCCTGCTGGATCTTTGCATTCAGTGGTTTATTTATGGATCATATAGGCTGGTTTATAGAATAGTTATTTTCTTTCTAGAATAGGCAGATTCAATTGAAATTTCCAAATTCCTAAGGGATCTGCAGGCCCAGATTCAGTTTCTGGATAATTGTTTTGGTGTTTTTTCTCTCTAGGTGACTGGGGTTTGGGGGGTGGGGAGGATGTATGTGGGTTTGGTTTTGGGTATTTTTTAGCTAGCTGTTTAAATATATGCATTAACTACTTTGTCATCTTTCTGCTAATCTTAATATTGAAGTGATCTTTAGTAACCGATCTCTGGAGTTTCTTTAACAAAAAAAATACGTTGTGGTTGATTCTTTTCAGGAATTAAAGCTCTATTGTATTGACTTAATTTTATAAGCATCTACAGAAATATCACCATCAAATTTCAGTCTGTGAAAAAATTCTGGAGTTTAATTATTTCTAATTCCCAGAAAATATTCTCAGGTGGTTTTATGCCAAAGCATCTTAAAGGTTGGAAAAAACAGTAGTGAAGTTGTATCATTTCAGATTTTGCTTGAGCATAGTTTGATCAAAGAGCAGAAAAAGAAAACAAACATAAAGAAATAAACAGAAAGGAGAGCTCTTTCTTCTCTGTGGTTTTTCAAAACCCACCATGTGTTTCCCAACACCAGAAATCTCTGGATTTTCCCCCATTAGTCTTTGGTCCACGGAGCTGTTAGACTCCTGTTCCTTTTTTTCAGATACATGTTTTTAATGTTCTTACTGGAAGCCAAGCACAGAGCAAAAGTCATAGACAGGAAGCAGCCAGTACTTCCCAAGCAAGCCAACCTTGAGAGCAGGATCCTCACCTCATGGGGCCATCATGTTCCTGTGGAAATTGGCAAGTTCTATACGAAAATGCACATGATTTTTCATAAGATTTGATGCTTTTTCAATCTGCATTTTTAAATCTGTTGAAGATATGAGACACTGTTAATTTAATAGTACAATAACAATATGTGAACATAGCTAAATATTCCCATGAGTAAAATTCACAGCAATGGAGAATGTTTAGAGCAGACATACAGCAAATTGCTCAAACACAGAACAACCTGTGGCACAAATCTACCTGCTCTAACAGCCTTCATAAAATTAAAGATAACATGTTTTCTTAGTGCTCTCCCAGCTGCTTTTTATTAATCTGTGTTATTAGATGATGGTTAAAGGCTCTCTAATGATTCCTTGTTTGTACCCCTATTCATCAAAATTCAGGTAATTAAACTGTTCTCCTGCTTTTATTTGTTCTTCAATCTTCTTTGAGCCACTAACTCAATGCCTAGTGCTGCTTTTAGCACTTCTTCATGTGGTGATCTCTGCTTCACAAGTACAAAATGTAACCCAACAAAAGAACGTGCTCTATAGCTGAATTTTTGTTTGAAATAAAGATGTTAAAACTACTTACACTTTACAAGCAATCCATATCAGAATATGTATAGTTTTGATGCTGTCTGGATGGGGAGACATGGGAGAGGGACTGTAGTGATAGGACAAGGGGTAATGTGTTTAAAAGAGGGGAGATATAGATTAGGCATTCAGAGGAAATTCTTCCATGTGATGGTAGCAAGGCCCTGGCACAGTGTGCCCAGAGAAGCTGTGGCTGCTCTGGGATCCCTGGCAGGGTTCAAGGCCAGGTTGGATGGGGCCGTGGGCACCCTGGGCTAGTGGAGGGTGTCCCTGGCCATGGTTAGATGGGCTTTGAGGTCCATTCACAAACCAGTCTGTGATGTAAACTTTAGGATTTTTATGGAAATTTTACTGCCACCATTCTTTTGCTGAAAGTATTAAAAACTTAGGTACAGGATTTTAAAAAGAATAGATAATCAAGTTTAAAGTAATAGTGATTTATTGGCTAGTCCATTGCAACTATTATATATTTAGTCAAGACATAGAGACAGTATGGTGAAGTTTTCAAATTTAGAAATGAACTTCAGGTTCCTGCACATCCATTTATCTCTGCTGTATCCTTTTCATGAGACATTTGAGATTCAATATTGATAAAAATCAAATCACCAGGACAAAAAAAAAAAGAAAAAGAAGTTGAGTTTTCACAAAGATGAGACAAGTAAAAGAAACTTAATCCTGTTGATTTTAATGATAATGAAGTTAGGCTGCTTTTCTGAGTACTGGAAAAAAAAGCCATTGGTACTCACTTTGGGAGTGCTTAAATATCAGTGGCTCAGAGTGACACACAGCTCTGCCATGTTGTTGAGAACCACTATGCCTCACATGGGCATTATTGGGTTAATCAGTTCATCAGGAATTTGCATAGAATGAATAGTAAAGATTTCAGGGAATAAAATTGCATATCCACTTATAAACACCACAAACATTTGATTTTTTTTGTGTGTATAATGAAGCAAATTAAAATAGTGATGGATTGCTAATTGAACTTGGAATATCCAAGTTTCTACTGCAAAGTAATGGAATTACACAAGCCAAATTTCTCACACATTTTGGATGGGCAACACTATGTTCAAAAATTACATTACCCAGCATGTCACAGAATGAAGTGTACATTTTATATCTTCTGGAGATCTTAATGGAATATTCTGACAGCTGTCAGTAAAGCAAATATTATTGTCCAATAGCAAAAATTATCATTACGAAGAACAGGGTAATTAACACCTATGCTTACATGCTTCACCGCTCCAGAAAATTGATCCAGTAGGCATGATACATTTAGAGAGGATGAGCCTGCAATTAAACAGGTACACATAAATATTGTCTTTATTTTATAAATGTTCAAAATCTCACAGCCCTCACATTTTAAGGTGATGATAACCTTAAAACTTTTCTGTTGTGCAGTAGCAAATTTTGAAAGCATTGGACAGAATTATTCCATAGGATACCAAAAATTTCAACTGTCCCATAGAATGGTTATTGTGTTAACATGTTCTCAGTGCTGAATTGGCCAGTTACGAATGTGTTTGAGGCATCTTTGAAGATGAGTTTTGTTTCAAATATGATGGACTTTACAGTACTATCTTATCTGTGGCCATTAGCTTAGGGAAAACAACTGTTTGTTTTAAATACTTAGTATTTTTTCATGAGGAAAATAATTACATCTCCATTTTTAAACCGGTAACTACTATTTATAACCCTATTATTAAACTATTTCATAGTTATTATATTTTGCTATCTGTAATAGCTTACCAGATATGATTAGCTAGATACCAATGTTAATAGTTGTGTTATTGCCTATATCCAGCCTGGGGACCTATATAGTTTATAGGTGATTTTCATATCTAACATATATATATGTACATAACCCCTCTGAGTCATGATGTCCATACAGGTACTGAAGTGGTGATATCTGCATGGGAGAAACAGGCACTGCTGCTCAGTTTTTATCCTGTATTTTCTCCGTGCAGATGGTAGACTGTCTGCTTTGGTTAATGGAAATAAAAACTGCATGAAAAATATGATGTCCAGAAAAATAGTCACATAAACTTAAAATAAATAAATAAAATCAATGAATGCAAGCCAAGGAATGATGGAGAGGTGGGTGACGGCTGAGACATTAGTGATTGCAGGACTTCAAGGCATTCTTAAAATTTTTAATTCTGTGCCAGATTTCTCAAGACTTCCAGCTGTCATTTAATCACTCAAATCAGCTTTTAGAGTTTCAGAGGGTCAGAAGGGATAGAGTCATAGTTCAGTTTGAAAATGTGCTCATTGTTCAGGTTACCAAGAGGCTTTACTCTTAAAAAAAATTTACTCCACAAGATTGAATGAGATTTCTGTCTGAAACAATCTTTGAAGGGGTCCTGCTTTAATCTTACAGTGTTCTTTATCGAGGGGAATGAGGAGTCATGTAAATTTGTTTCCAGATTTTTTCATGCCAGGTATGGTGTGACATCTCATACGTGTTTTACTTCTGCTGTTTGATGTTGGCTAGAAATTACATCTTACACTTGGTAATATAACCTTGAAATTCATTAGGCTGGTAGATAGGAAATGTACAGATGGTGGGGTTTGGCAAGCCCGTGCTTTTGGTAAAGGTCTTCTCTGTTTGAAGTCAGTGATTTGAGCGTTGATTTATTTATCACTGGTTTATTGTAATTTAAATGAAAACTTAATTAAGCGAGCTTTGATTAAAATTCCATACGAAGAATGTAAACGTTGGTAAATTATAATTAGTCTCAGAATTGCTAAAGTATTGAAAAGGCTTCAAATGTCTCCTCTTACCTGTCTGGCTGCTTTGTTTTAGCAGATCCTTTCCGACTGCCCCGCTGTGTTTCTCAGCGTACTTCTGCGTCAGTGTCCTGTCCAACCAGATTATAGACTGGCTGGATTACAGACGACCTCTTCAAAGCCCAGGAGTGAACCTCACATTGTAACTGTGATAGGGATTAGTTCTTAGACATCTCTGCTGTCATCACTCATGGGGTGGTTGGGCTTATTCAGCACCAATAAACACAGAATCAGGGCTCGAAGTTTGGAGGCTGGTGCTTGGGTTTAATGGTGGAAAGGAGAGATAGAGGCTTAAGGAAGAGAGCCAAAGACCATGAGTTCTTTATAGAGCAAGACTGAGCAGAAATGAGATTGTTGCTTGGGGCTGCTTGGGCTGAGTTAGAAAAGGTGTAGAGTGCGTTTGTAATGCATTTGGAGTTACTAGCAAGGATCAACCTGTGAGTAAAGTGAGTGGAGTGAGTACGACTCGGTGGTATTTACTTTTATAGTTAGCATCAAATTAATGTAAATCAACTGTAAATGATCTCTGTATCTGTCAATGCATCCATACACACGTGTCCGTGCTCACGTGTAATATGCATATATATTAGTATGTGTACAAAAAAGTAAAGGTGGAGAAATTGGTTAGTTGAGGTTTTTTTAAATTAGGAAGAGTCTGGGTATTTGAGAAATTCTTCTGGACAAAAGCAAGGAAAAGGGCATTATCTGTAATTAGAAATAATAATGCATAATTGGTTCATTTGCCGTATTTCTACAGTTCTGATTTAGTTGAACAATGTGATCATTATGCCACCAGTTTTCAATAGAGGTGTCACAATGAAAAATAATTGCAATATTCCACAATATTAACTGTACCCTAATTGCAAAAGTTTTGAAATATAATTACCATGAAAGCTAATGCGACAGGGAACATTAAGCATAATTAGTGTATTTTAAAAAAGGGAAAAACTGTTAGAAGCTTGTTATTGTCTCGTAAGGTAGCTTCAAATTAGCTGGATGCAGAGCACTTTCATCTAGGTTTTCTATAATTTTCGTTATTAGCACAGACTGCAATAAATTTATTTGACATAGCCCACACCTGCTAACCCTGCAGGAAAGAATTTCTAATGTGTGCAGGTCCCAGGTTCCTCGCAGAATCTGTCACCGTTTCCTGGGAGAGAGCATTGGGTAAGATTGAGACGTGGGTTGGCTGGGGAGCTGGGGGGAATTTTTGCATGTTTGTTTTTGTAGGGGTTTGGGTTTTTTAATGGTCAGCCATGTGGACTACTCAAGTTGTACTGCGCTTTAAGAAATTTCTGCAGAAAGATCCACAGAGATGCTGTTCCAAAGCACTTCAGACAAAGCATTCGTTACCCGTCACAAGCGTGTTCTGAAAAAATAGATAGGACATTAATTATCTGCTTTCCTCACAGAGCATGTCAGCTTACCCGTGTGATTAGAATCCATTTTTTCAAGTAAAGAAAAACAATATATCCCACTATTTGTATGCTAGAGATGTTCCTGTGCCCTTGTAGAGGATCCGAGCCATCAGAAGCAACGCTGATTTTCTGTAAGGTCAGATTTTCAGTAAGAAACGCCTAAGAGATCACTGCCTGTGGTTTTTTGGTAACATCCAAGGCTACATTTTATCATCTCTCTGTGCTGTTAGTGCAGGTGTATAATAGATTTTGTTTTGAAAGGAAATTAGGTGATCTGGTAGATACAATTTTGGATTGGCTTGTGCCATGCCTATTTCCCTGGAATCATCTCAGAGGAAAAAACCCAAAAGCCATCCAGTGCTCACTTCTGGAAGTGTGATTTATTAACATGTTTTGTTTTCAGTTTAGTTCCTGTGATTATTTTTTTTTATTCTGTTCAGTGTCTTTCTGTCAACAGCAAACGCTCTGTCATTGCTGCTGGGATGTTTTCAGATCTTATGGAAACTTCTAAGAAAGGTTTGTGGTTTTCTCCTTTAAAAGTAATTCTAGTTTAGTTCAAGCCCAGGACAGAGCTTGCTTCTGCAGAGGTAATGGAAAGTTTCGAGCTGAGGACAGATGTTACGCTATGGAAATCTGAGAGATATTTATGCCATGCCTTGTGGCAGTCCGTTCTTTGAAAGCAAGTGGGAAGAATAGGAACTTGTTCTCTCCTTTAAAAGGTGAAGTGAGTCAGTGTGATGTGACACTGCGAACTGAGGGCCAGCCCACAGAAGAATTAAGTTAGATGATACTAGGAATCACACTGCGCTCTCATTTATATCCATGACACACACATCAAGAGAACAGATTACAGGCTGCTTAGTACTTTGTTTAAAGAAACAGCTTGCATTCAGGTCAGTGTTGCTTACAAGCAGCAAGTCTCTGATCCAGGCTTTTCCAAACAGCCTCCATTTCCAAGAGTGTCAGCAATGACGACAACATTGAGAGCCTTTTCTTTGGATTGCTCACTGATGCTGAGACTTAGGGGCAAAGCTTCGCCTTCATTTGGCAGCACAGGTCAGCGCTGCCAGGGTTCTCCCTGAGTTGGCTGGTAGGGGAGGCACAGCGGAGTGCACAGAGCTGAGCTTTCCTGTCCCTCCAGAGAAGGAGCCGAGTGAGGTCACTTTGGCAGAAGACTGGCATCTTTTCTTAAAATGCATTAATTAATGGTTCTCAAGTGCCTTGTGTTCCTAGAAGTGATGTACAGCTTCATGGTGTACTTGTAAGTGCAGCCTGCGTATGTCTCCTGTTAAAGTACAGTATGATACTGGCCAAATACCATGATAAATACATACAATTATATATAAGTAAATATAGTAATAAATTAATAAAGTAGGAAAGTCGTTATAAAAACTTAGAGAAAGCTGAAGCCAGCTCTGAAGGAGTTCATAAAGATTTTTTCAGTCTTAGTGTCTTACAAAGCCATGAGTTATTATCCACCTCTTTTACTGCTAAAATAGGTACTTTACAGATGTCATAAATTCTAATTACCAATATCCTATTATTTAATAGGGACCCATCTACACAGTGAAATACTCTCTCATATTGATTCAGCCTTAAAATATGACCCTTTTTCGCACTTAACCTCTCGGGTTTAGTGAAACTGTGGAACCCTCTGAGTGTGTACGCACACACGTGTGTCTGAATGCACCACTCTGCCAGGAATTTTTTTGTCCATTTGTACCAAGACGTTAAGTCGCTGGAGTTCACAAATATGTGTGCTTCACTTGTAAGTCCACTGGCAAAATATTTATCCTTTAAAATGCCTTAAATACATTTACTATAACAGTGATTAGAATATTTTTTTTCTTTCCTCTCCCTAAGACTATGATTAAGATCATTAATATTTTTTCTCTTTTTCTGAGAGTTGCAGAAAACTTTTTGTTAATGGTTTACTTAAAAACCTTGGTCTTCTGTAAACAGTGCTTGTAGAGCAAAGCGAAATAACAGTACATGTAAGTAGCGGTACATAACCTCTCACACAGTTTTTCCATGCATCTCCATGGGATCTGAGAAGTCCTTACTCCATTTCCTCCTTACTCCATTTCCTCCCAGGTCAGCACAGCCCATGCCCACATTGTATCCTCACCAGTACTCCCAAAGGAGTCAGTATGAAAACCAATCCCACCTCGGGGACAAAATGAGTGCCCAAGTTCAGAAGCTGACGGCTCTGGCCCCAGAGTGCCCCCACTGCACTAGCATTGGGCAGGAGAGGGTGGGCATTGGTAGCAATCCAAAGTGACTCAACTCTCATCCAGGGAATCCAATTGCAGATCCATACCTAGGGGTATGTTTTTATCAGTGGTTACCCCCAGCCCAGGACCGTGCTGCGTTCGGAAGCCTCAGCCCAATTTTCCCCTGCCTCTGGCATCTTGCTGCTCTGCCCTCCCTCCTTTTGTGCCAGCTCCAGAGCTTGCTAGTCAGTCAGATCAGTGAAGCAGTGTGCCTGACAGGCCAGTCCAGAGAGCAGGATTTGTTTTCAGGGGAATTACCCGGTGGTTTGACACACAGCATGCTGCGGGATCGCTCACCAGCAGCCGGGAAGGAGTGCAGCAGCCTGGACTTCATCCAAGCCAGGTGGGAAGCTGCAGCCTTACAGGTATTTGTGCAAAGATGAGCTCATAATTACCTCTGCTTTGGGTCCACTGACGGTGTCTCCTTCGGAGTGTGTCCCACCGTGCTGGGAGGTGCTGCTTCTTATCTGTCTTCTCCTGTGCAAGCCTATGCTGGTTCTCATTGCTGAGCTCTTTGGGGCTCATGTCAGAAACATCTCCAGCCTCTTGTTCACCTTTTCTTTGATAAAAGGCTCTGTACTTTATTCGATCTCTTTTACTTTTTGTCTTTCAGCAAGGTTTTTGTTTTTCTTTCTTCCTGCCTCCTCTTATTCTTCCTTCTTCTAGTTATCAGTTATCGGTGACCAGTGTGGTTCTTCCTGGCTGCAGCCATAGCAGACTCACAGGGTCTTCTGCCAGTAGGTATGAAACAGGAGTGATGGCCTTCCTGTACAACTTCGGGTTCCAAGGCATTTTTAAAGATCAGATCCAATGTTATCTGTTTTTTTACAAACAACTTTAAGGTATGTGTTTTGCAAGACTTGCATTGATTCATTTTTTAATGCTTACCATTCACTCTAGAGCTTAATCCCTGTGTTACTTACTATATAAAACTTTATTTCATTAACTAGATTGAAACAGATGAGAGTGGAAAACCAAGCTCTAACAGGCAAATTTAGATTTGTGTTCAATATCTAAAATCAAGCTTTAGATTTTCAGCAATTAATCTCCATTTAGGCTCCTATATGAAAAAGAAGGATTTCTTTCCTTTTTCCTTTGCTCTTATGCACCTACTCACGCATACAAAGAAGCATGACAATACCCAAAAGTGCAGATTTTTTTCAAGAATAGACTGTATCTAGCATAGAAACTGGGTCTGTCATTACCACCAGGACAAACGTTTGCTCTTACTACTATTCCACATATCTAGAAATAAGACTTAGGCATTCGTGACATTTGAAATGGTCTCTGAAAGTGAACGTTACCAGTTGGGGTGCAAAGAGCTTGTATTTGCAAAACGATTGCTTTGGTTGGGAGTGGCAGCCTGATAGATGCAGCACTGTGGGAACACTCACCGTGCTGCTGCCACCTTCCTGAGGGATCTCTCGGTGGCATTTGTGGACAAAGTGAACAAATGCTCAGGTATATATTTTGTTCTTGATATATTGGGGGCTGCGTTGTGGATTTTTAACTCGCTGTATTTCACCTTGCTGAATGGTTTGGAATGACAGAGTAGGCTGGGGGAGAAATCACCCCAGGTCTGTGTGTCAGAGTCCTCCTCCTGCTGTCCCCACAACTTCAGTGGGTCGCTGAAATTACCAGCCCTCATGAGAACGTGCGGGGATGTGCTTGTCTGCAGCTCCTTGATGAATGAACGGGCTGTGCCTACTCTTTGCAGCAAACCATGTTAGATATCTGAATCTTCTTCCATCTCCCCTTCTTGTGTCCCTTTGCTGCAGTTTGCATTAAGAGGGTCTTAAATTAAGGTGCCAAGCCCAGCTCACTTCACTGTCTCTGCTGAGTAGGGAGGGTCCCTCCAGTAATTAACATGAGAATTAGTCTAGTCAGAGTTACACTTGTGATTCAGAGATTGCTCTTACCCCCTGAACCAGACAAATATAAGGGAAATACCAGCAGCTATTTTGTTTTCTGTGCTTCACGAAGTACAGGAATGGATGTTCCTCTTCTCATTAAGACCTTCTGTTTATTTTCCATGTATGTCTGAAGCCAGGCATTTCCTGCTGGGATTTGCTGCCATAAATAGCTGTCCATTTTTTATTCTCACCAGCTGTGCGAGTGAGTAGCATGCAGCAAAGTTTATGAATCACTTCTCCTTGACAGACCGTAACCACCACAGTATTCTGCCACATAGCCACCAGCAGCAAGTGAATGGTATCAGTGCTTAACTCTCCCGAAAACTCTGTTCAGTAATTAAACATTAAGCCTCCGATGCCTATCATCACTCAGTGCCAAGACCCTTTACAATACAGGTTTGCTATATTCAGGTAGTGATATTAGAGATGATAATTTATTCTGGAAATGTAGCTATCTGAGAAGAATGAATTTACTGAAATCAGAATTTCATTTGTAAGCTGGCTTTTCAGGACTTTTCTCCTAACTCTGACATTCACCATGCAGGAGTCGTTATTTAGTTAAAAAATTCTCTGAATGTAGGATAATTGACAAAGAGTGATGAAAAGAACAATATTTAAAACTGTGGCACCAGTAGCGATGTGTAATATAATGAGGAAATCTGCCTTCATTCAATAAGGACAAATGATCCAGCCGCACTTCAAGCTTTGGGCATCATTTCCAAGTTAATCTGCTCTGCTTTGGTGTCAACGTAAAATTGAGATCAACTCTCTAGCTAACAAAGAAGCTTGGGAGACTTCAAATAAAAATCTAAACTTGCAACAAATACAGCACTGTTGACAGAAACTGTGAATTCTGTTTTCCATCAGCATATGGGCATAGCATATTTAATATTATTGCGATGAGAAATAATAATGATAACCCACAGATAAATTAATAGCTGTGTGGTGTTTAGTAGCAGCCACAGCTCCTGCTCCCAGCCAAAGCTGCTGTGCCCTGTTCAGGATGGTAATTTTCTCTCGTACTACAAAATGGCCAAAGAAAGATAAAACACGCAGAACTTAAAGATCTTAAGCTTAAAGTTGCAAAATCTAGCATGTTGAATCTTGCTAATGGTCAGTAATAAGGCAATGTATTCAATCTGAACTTGCTTGGTCTTTTACATTACAATATGGTGTACAGAGCACTGGAGCACTGGTCAGCTCAGCCCCAGCAGCACATGGCCCAGGGAAGCTGGGCACTCTTCCCACCAGTCTTGTGGTGGTTCTTCTCCAGCTTTACTATTTATTTAGTGCATCGTTTACTTGTCTATCTGATCCTAATTCTCATTTTCCTTTCTTATCTTCTTCTACTTCTTATGATCTAACTTCCACTCTTTTCTTTGTCTGGCTCTGTGTGTGGGGATTTAGTTGTTGTTTGAGGTTTTTTCTTCCATTCCCTTTCTCCTTTACTGGGATCTTCAAATGTGTGTCTCTTTCTCCACTCTGTTACGTTTGCCTTTCTGTCTTGTTTCCTCCAGTACCTTGATCCGTTGTTCTCTTTGGCTCCATCACCCTGACGGATACCTATTTCCCAACTCCTCATTCCACCTCAGTCTTTGCTGGCCCTGGGTCCCAGGCTTCCCATTCTCTGACTAACCTGTCAGACACAAGTCCCAGCCCCTGTTCAGGCTGGTTTCAGTGGTCTGTCCCCACAGCCTGGCATCCCTGGGTGGCTTCCTCTGCCAGTCTGGCTCTCTCCTCTGTGAGGACTTCTGCAGTAGGATCCTTTGTCTCTGCCCAGCAGGAACTGCTTTGGAGACTGTGCAGTGTGCAGCAGTGTCTTCTACAGCACTGACAGCCGGGGAAAAATTGTCTAGAGAAGCTGTGGTTGCCCCCTCCCTGGCAGTGTTCAAGTCCAGGTTGGATGGGGCTTTGAGCAACCTGAGCTAGAGGAGGATGTCCCTATCTGTGGCCGGGGGTTGAACTAGATGGGCTTTGAGGTCCCTTCTCACCCAGACCAATCTGGGATTCTGTGAAAAGTCTTGCATCACCAGCAAGTCTAATGATGCCATTAGACCTTTTGGACAAGGCCTCATTGAGTGGAGGCCCTCTTCTCTAACTCTTGCTCTCCCCTCCGTAAGCCCCAGTCCTCCCAACCTCTTCTGTAGGTGGTGTAGCAGGACTTGAATACAGAGGGGGATTGTATTGCAGGGAGAGGGATAGCCAGAAGCATTTCCCTATATGGAGCCCCCTGCACTTCCACAGGCCTTATCTCTGCCTGTGGAAAGGGGTATTTGAGCTGTTCAAACAAAATATTTTCTTTAATACAGGCAAACCAAAATATTCCTGCTGTCTGTTTTCCAAAAAAAGTACATGCCTTTTGCCTGGCGTTTTCCAAAACAAGATTAAGCCAGTTAAGTTTTTCATAGAATGATGACCAGGCAGATTGGGGGTGTTATAAGGAAGAAAACCAGAACATTTGAACAGGCAATACATGATAAGGTTGGAGTTTGTAGTGCATAGGGTATATGTCCAGACAGAAAATGGTCAGAAACATCAAGGACATACAAATGTCTGTATTTCTTTTCGACTTTTTTATCAGTCTTATTAATCTCTGCATAGGAGCAACTACATTAGAATTAACCTTTGTTTACATCTTTAAGAATAAGAAACATAAAATTATTTTTAAATTACTCTACAGAGAATAATAGAATGCTTGCAAAATAAATGTATAGTTTTGCTTTGAATAACGATGAACAATATTTGAAACAGCTGTATCACGTATTGGGGTTCCCTTTTAATGTGTTGGTCAGATACTATCAAAAACTAAAATCCTAAGACTGCAGAGTATTGGTGCTGCTTGGTGGTAAACAACAAGGAAGTTTATGCCAGTGGAATACAGGATGGCTGTGAAGGGAAACCTCACGCTGTGTGGCAGGATCAGCAGAAGCTCACATTTCAAAAAAGAACACTGTCACATCTTTTATAATCTGAGCCTGGCACAGTTTGTCCTTAGTAACCGAGAGGAGGTGGGCTCTCAGGGTGTTAGATCCAAGGCTGTGGGACTGACGCGCAGCAGAGGTTTGGAAGTAACTTCCCCTCCAGTGCAGCAGCAGCAACGCTGTGGTACATGCTTCTAGAATTTTCCACTTAATACTTAGAGACTGTGTTTGAAACGATCTGTTGAGGGAAGAGTTTGAAACGTAAAATGAAGGAGAGCATTGGAGCTGGTTGCTGTTCCCCTTTGATCTGCAGCATGGTACTACCTCCAGCAGCACCTGCAGTGTGTGGCCACGCACGGCTTGGTGTAGCGGCTATTCAGTGCAAGCGATTCCACCACCGCAAGGGCTCGCACTGGCTCTCTGTGTCTGTACCTGCATGTATTGTGCTTCACTTGGCTTGTGTGGATCTTTGTTCACATGGAAAAACTGATCTCGACTGATGGGTGTGTGTCTGTAGACAACCCCAAATAGAGGACAGAGGTGTTAGCGAGATGTCTCCTGCCTTGGCAGCACTGCAGGAATTGTTGTTGCAGTATTGCGCTTAACACGATTGCTGACCTGCAGCTTTCTGTACTCTCATTTGTGTTTGTGAACTTCTGTTCCATGTTAAATTTGTATTCAGGTAATTTTAACCTTCTGAGGTGTCTTATGTTAAACAAAATTAATGGGTTTTCAGAGTGCAGCAATATTACTGACTGCCAGGAATGGCTGCGATACATACATTTTGGAAAGATCTTCTAACAAACAGACCAGTGTGACTAGTTGTTAGGTCGTAGCTTGGAGGAAACTATTTGGCTTTTTTTTGGCAAGGTTACAATAGGCATATGATTATTTAAATGAGCTTTAAAACCTTAATTCATCTGGCAAACTGCTGCATGGTACTACAAAAATTTAAGGGGAAGAGGAGAGGAAATGGTGAAAACAATTAGAGAAACCTTTTGACAGCTCTTTTTAGTCGATAAAAAGCCAGCTTCTTGTGAGAAAGATTCTCCTGGCATTGGTTTCTCTATCTTATGGGCAGTTGTGTCATCAATATGCAAATGCAGGATGTAGGGGAAAGCATGTCGAGATACTCATGGAATAGTCAAAATTAAAACACAATTACCATGAATATAAATAAGATTTTTCCTTCAAATCTAAAAGTCAAACTTTTTTGGAATTGTTCAGTATTTTAAATTGAAATCTAGTTTCTTGAGCAATCAACCCTGTGATCTGAATTTTTCCATATGCATATTCATGTGTGTGTTTACATATTTGTTTGTTTATTGCATCTGGTACTTCAGTAATGTGTAATTTCTATTTCTTCCTTTTGTCTGGAGGCCTCTCATATTACATTTAGATTGTATCCTTTATCATCCCAAATTGACATTTATGCTTTTACTGCTATTGTTTGTCTAGCTCCTCTCTGGTATGGATCAACAATTTGTTTTAATCTGTGTCACTTCTCTTATCTCCCTCTACACAGAGATGCAGTCATTTTGCACTAGCGTACGCCTACGGAGATTGTGTTAGCAACAGTGTGGTGGCTGCCCCCTCCCCTCTCCAAAATGCCAGCGAATCTTAATTGCTTTTCCAGTTCGTTTATAAGAACGCAGAGACAACAGTATGTGCGAGACCAGTTTTGACAAAAGTAATGGTATGCCAGTGCCTATGAATAAATAAATCCTATTTACATGGAGAAATACTGGGGCAATTGAAAGGGAGTCACAGAATGGAAGCAGCTGATGGTTTAAAGACATTATTCCTTGTGCTTAGCAGGGAGCTGAGTGAAGTCCGGAGTGCTGTAGCGCGTAGGTGGCTGTACAGGTAGGGCTGTCTTGGTAAACAATACCTTTTTAGCTTAATTTTCTAAAATGACTAGGTTGAAAACTTTGAGGCATAAGTGAGAATTAGACAAGAAAAGTTTGAATTTCCAAAGGCCCTGTGAAGCTGTTAGAGATTTTTTTGGTTTCTAATAATAATTTTAAATGTTTGTGCTCAATTCCTTCCCTAAATCTGCTCAGTTAAAAGCTGTGGTGTGAAATAACATAGTAGGTAAGAAACACTAGCATAATCTGTGTGTAGTGACCGATTTGGAGCTGTAAGCAAAGGGTTGGAATGAGTCAGATTTGTCCTCTGAGTAATGAATATCTCTTTGTTGGAAAGGAGTAATGAGAGTGGTCAGGATGGCCTAGCAGAGAGACAGCATGGATACAGGGTTCTGCAGTACTTGACAGACTGATTTAGGTGTGAAGGCTGATCATGGGAACTTAATACAATAATCAGAGGTGAGCTGGTTATAGGGGCAAGGTAGCTGAGGCACCTGTCTGTTCCTTCCCATGTGCCTATAGACCCTTGTGCCTGTAGACCAATGCCTGTGACCCATTGTGCAGCCTTCAAGTGCCTCCATGGCCCTCCTGTTTTGCTTGGGGCAAATTCCATGCACAGTGAGCTCACCATTGTTACACATCCCACCTCCCTTTCCCGTGAAGGTGGGGCAGGGTGATTCGCAGGAGGAAAATGTGTTGCACCCTGCTCGGAAGAGCATGGTCTGGAAGGAAGAGTAGATGCATTGATGTACATCCTGGGACTGATTTGTCGACAATCATCACCAGCTTGGTGGGAAGCAGCACTGATACACATGTTTAGGAGAGAAAACTTCCTTGCCTAAATTCAGTAATAAAGTCAGAGAAATGGCATAAGGAAGTGCAGCGTGCATTTCAGCTGTTCTGCGAGTTACTTGGCAATGGCAGCAATATCTGTGTATCTACATAGATATAAAGACAGACAAATATAATATTCATCTGTCTTTTTCAACTCTGGAAGCTCTAATTTGACAAAACATCAAAGCGAGTGGGTACACTGTGCATTTCCTCCAGCAGTGTCCTTGTCAGTAAGTGTTTCCCACCTCTGTTTCTTCCCTTGCTCTTTAATTCTCTCACGTAACAGTCGTTGTTTTTACACCAGGGAAATTAATACAGTTTTGGAGAGTACATGGTATTTAGAAGAAAAACAAAAAGGAAATAGATTTTTCCTTTTTGGGAGGTTTCTTGTTCTGGGGGACGGCAGTGAAACAGCCCAGCAGTGTGCCTGCACAAGCCTGACACCAACAGTGCCAGATAGATAATTCAGGGACCACAAATAAATGATGAGCTATTTCTAGCTTTTATGAATCGCAAGATTCTTTTTTGTCTCCACGTCCCCCATAAAAACTGAGGCAGACATCATGCCTGTCTCTTACGGTCTTATCAAATGTGAACAAACAATGCCCGTAGCACTGTAGCTCTTTAATTTATAATCTAGAGAAGCCTTACTCTGTTTCTGCTATGCAACATCTCCTTGACCAGCAGCTTTGTTTGCAGTTGCACTGGGCTTCTAATTGCTCCGAGGTAGAAAATCAAATGTGTAAAGTAATAATATCTGAGAAACAAATGTATTAAAGTTGCATCTGAACTGGTTAGTATGAATCTTGTGAATTACCAAAAAAAGGAGAGCAGCAGAATATTGCCTCTTTCAGTGAAGAATTATGAGGTGTTATAAAATTGGAGGCAGTGTATTATTGTGTATCATTTACAGCGGTGATGCAAGCACTTAGGCTGTGCCTAAGCAATGCTTTTGTTTTTATTTTTCTCTGTTGAGGCTGCATTTCATTTAGCAACATGCACCAGTAGCTGGCTTGACTCAGAAATGAGGAGAATTATATATAAAGCAAAGCAGCTGCATTGAACAGGAAGATCTGACTTAATTTACATAGTTTATGTCCAGCCATAAACTCTACTCCTTCATTTGGAGTTTGGGGATGCCTCAGTCTCTTTGACAGGTGAGGAACCAATTGGGGTGAACTAGAGGTCTGCTGAAGTACCAGATGTTGGCCACTTGTTGTAGGGCTGGGGGTGCTCCAACTATTTGGCTGAGCCCTGCTGGGCTCTGGCTCTTGGCCATGTGGCCCTCACAGTCATAGGTGCTACAGCTACACACTGTTGCTGAACCATCTGCAGAGATATTCAGGTGGGTGCCGTCCTGCCAGAACTCTGGTCTCAGCATGGCAGGTGTGTACGCACCCTTTTTTAAACAGCTCTGCACACCTACAGAGCACACTGTGCTTGATCCACAGGTCTGACTGTTTTTGTAGCTGGTATCTGGGTTTCCCACAGAATTGGTTAATATATGCCAGTAGAGAATTATGTTACTGTGCCTATTTTGGCACTGTAGGTGATCTCCTAATAGAAACGCTGGTCTGTGACTGCTAAAAGAACATCTGTCCTTTTGAGCAGTATAGTATACCTGATGGTCAGGTCTGAGACCAGATGACTATTTATGGCCTCCACCCCTGCCCAGCCCATCAGTCACAACCCATCTTTTGGCTACCTGAGCCTTTGGTAAGCTTATTTCCTTTACTAGTCCAAGACATGTCACTTCACCAAGCCAAATTCTGTGCTCATCATCTGATGGTGACGTTACAGTAAGTGCCTGTCCTCAGCTGCCATGGTCAGATGCACACACATCTCGCTGAAACACTAGTGGGGGATTCACTGCAAGACATCACTGACCAGCCTTTAAATGTTGACCTTGCTCAGCTGAGACTCAAGTGTCAGAAATGTGTCTGCACTCCTTGTGGGTTTTCCGGTTCTTAGATCTCAAACAGAGTCAGTGGGGCTTCATACCCATGTCTGCGTTATAGGTAGAGAGAGCAAACTTTCCAGGGGCAAAGCCAAGTGGATTTGACCAGAACTGGTGGGACTGTGCTCGCTAATATTCAGATGCAAATGTAGAGACCTCTAGGAGATTTGGGGAACGTTGGTGCTGTGCCCCTGGATACAGCAGCCTGTGTGTGGTAAGGTCCTCAGCAGTTATTAGCTTGCTCCCCTCCCGGAAAGCACGGACCAGCTCTGTCTGCTGTGGAGGATGCTGTGAGCTTCACGTTCTGAATGCCAGTCTGGGCTTACAGAGAGCAGTTGGGCTATGGAGATGTGTTAAATAATTTTCCTTTTTTCACAGCACTAAGCATGAATGAGGCAGGGTGTGTGTGTGGGCTGACCCAGAGCACCGTCCCCACAGTGCGAGGGCATGCTGCTGGGTTTCCTAACCTGCTGACACGAGGTGTGTCCTCAGCCAGTGTGTCCTCATATGCCACCCATCAAGGGTGCTTGATGTCAGAGCTCAGCAGATATGCTGTGCTTTTATTTCCTTCTTCTTTTATGCATTTAGAATGTCACCCTGGCATGACTAATGTATTACGGTTATTTTCACTGATCTGCTTACAAAAACTCATCCCTCCACACCTTTTCTTTCTTAGAGTTCATTTAGGTCATTTATAATCAATACTTATCAGAATTATTTCTTGCATTTGTCAACACTGAGATGTTCCACCACCTGGTAGATAGCTTTACTTCCTTTTCAAGGACCACCTAGTATAATGTATTGTAATTAGTTTTAACAGAATATGATAACTTTCAGACTTAGCTAGATTTATTCTCTATATATCTTCTCAAATTTCAAGACCTTCTTTAAGTACTCTCTACTAGACTTTTTTCAAATAATGAAAATATTTATTTCATTGTCCAGTGATTACCTTTTTCTTTAACTGTCTTCTCTTATCTATTCCTATCATAATCCCTGATCTACATGTTTAAATCTAATTTTAGTTGACATTACAACTCCTGTATTTTTACAGAAGAGCATCTTGATCTCCAAAAGTCCCATTTTTTTCATTTTTATATGCTAATGCATGCAATATCTCTCTGTGAGAGATATTGCCCTGTGATATTCTAGCTGATTTTAATTATGCAATCCTTAATTCTTATTTTTTGAGCAGCTTAGCCATCTTGTTTTCAAGCTTGTTCAATGTTCTCAGTTTTAAGAATGTTGTCCCTTTGACACACTGCTCAAATTGTCAGCAGTATGTCCTGTGCTCTAGGTTAGGTTTTTATGTATCTTCAGTTTCTCTCTTGTATCAAATGGTATTTAAAAAAATTAAAACTGTTGAATTCTGAATCTTAGGAATGAATGTAATGCCAATATTTTCTGAAAGCGTTAGCATTCACACTGCATAAATAACTGCATCTAGTGACTCTCCTATTTCCACATTTGTATCTTAAGGGAGAAGTAATATTTGACCAAGTCATTGAAGTTAGGGAATGTCGGTGTCATGTTCCTGATTCTGGTATTGTCTTCTTAGGATTAAATCCATCGGCTTGTTCATGTCTATCAGGTGTAGGAATGTACGAACCCTGCATTTCTCAGCCTTCTGATACAAAACCTGATTTGGAACCTGGAATTCCCGCAAGGTTTAGTTCTCATAATATTTAACCTGATTTATTTGTGATGTGGAACAATCTCATGGTGTTCCTTGCATGTTTGACCTGTCATTTAGAACTGCTGCATCACCAGCACAAACAAAATCTATTAACCGTTAGACCATAAAAAGATTTCTGTTTTTACCATCTACAATTTCTTTTCATAATGAAATTTTGGCAGTGGCAAAGAAGAGAAGAGATTGCATTCTCAGTTTGACACTGGCAGCTGTATTAGACTCTTTGCTTAAGTTTGCATTTCGTTTAGCTGTAGAAACCTTACCCTGAAATACAGTTTGGTAAACACAATTATTTTTGCTTTGTTCCTGTAACATTTCAAGATACATGAAAATGAATCACAATGGGGGTCATCATATGCTCTCCCAAAATCTATAAAATTCATAATGGGTAGATCCTGCTTTGTTGCATTACACCATTTATTATCCTCTGTCCATGCCCTAAGTATTTTTATTTGTTTCATTTTGACTTTAGGAGCCTTGTCTAGCCTGAATTATTTTACTTAAACCTTGCTTTATTTCCTTCATCAGAATTACAAACTTCTGTCTGCTTGTTGAGACAATTGAGTTTTAAGCAGCTTGATTCCACCCCCTTTGGGTGATGCAGGAGCACAGAGCCTGCTGAAATACAGTCCTGTTTAGGGGATCCCCTTGGCTATGGAATACAGCTCGGAAGACCCAGTGGCAGTAAAGCTCCTGCTAATGGCCATGCTTTCAATGCTTTGCTTTCGTACCAGAGCCCCTTCCTGCCAGACCTGCCTGCCCTGCATGCTGCATGCCCTGTTTCAGAGCAGAGGGCATCTCAGGTGTCTCAGACCACACTGCGAGATTTAGGAGGCTCCTTTCAGGTGGCACAGGGCAGTTCCTGCCTTTCTCCTGACAGAGCCTGCCCCCAGCCTGCTGAGGGGCTGGAGGCTCCAAGCAGAGCAGCAGGCATGGTGCAGGAGATGCTGAAAGGGAAAATGTTGAGGGTAAACCCAAAAGGAATCTTCCAGCCTGTGGAGTGAAGTTCTCCCTGGTGGGATCACGTGCTTTTGAACGGGGAGCACAGATTGCACACCAGGAAAGGAAGACATCAAGTAAATGTCACTAATCCTCATCAGAAACATACTGTCATGATCAAGTAAAATACAGTAGGCATACATGCTATTCATAGTTCACCCTATTGATGCCCTTCTTGCTTTCAACCCTCGAGAAAATTTCTTTTACTATCCAATTAGTTTTTATTTTATTTCTAGCAAAGATTCCTAATATTAATTACCAACATAAAAGCAAAGATGCAGTGCACTGAAACAAATGGATGCATTTTTATGCTTAGATTAAAACATTACTTGTAATTGTTTACAGTGAAATGTCCTTCCTGTCACAGTGGTGTTAACAGGGTTATAAACTTTTAAGTTCTTAAAAGAAAACAAAAAAGTATATTATCTTCTAGCTATGGTGTAATCTACCATTAGTTACCCAAATATTGCTGCATTTATACTGTATCATGTACTTATCAAACATCTATATGACTCCTTAACTATTTCCAAAACAAAAGAGTCATTATTTACCCACTGTGAAAATAGCCTTGTGTTAGTGGTATTAGAAATCATTAGCTCTATTAAGTCCGTTATCAGCTATGCTAGCAGCTGGAAATATCCTGCAGCTCAGGAGGGCTCCAAAATGTTCCCCAGTCATTATATTCTAGATCACTTTGTTTTCTTGCATGGTGAAAACAGATTATAATCACATTCAGCCACAGGCAAAAATAGAAGCTGACAACACTGGTAGAAAAAGATTTATGAAACTTTTCATTGCTTGGGGCAGTATTTTGTAACAAGATAACAGTGTTGTCCCTTAGATAGGAGCATGAGTGAGCAGTTCAGCTATGTCTTTCTATCATCTTGGTGCACTGTGTCTCAAAATGACACAGTTATCACACCATAAATACAGCCCAAAGCATTACAGATGTCTATAAGCAGGATCCATATTAATTGTTAATGCGTAAGGAAGAGACAGATCTCTTTATGCTAGCTTAGGAAATAACAATCTATTCTTTGAAGAGCACAGAAGATATAAAAGCATCAATTTTGTCTTGTCATTGCTTGCTTTGAAAAGGATTGTCTCTGAAGGTAGTACCTTGAAGTGTTGGGTTTAAAATAATTCCTTTATCAGTCTCTGCTGTGGGTGAGGTTGACCCTTCAAACAGTATGTCTGAGGGGCAGGTTTAAAGCCATTTCTTGAACATGGCTTAAGATCATGGGTGTGGGTTTTTCCTTAGCAGAAAGGGGTTTGCAAAAACTGCTCCTTCGTGAGAGAGAAAAATAATTCCATTTTCAAAAGCCACAGTGTTGAACAAATAATGATGTGTCCATGAAAGCATCTTTTAAATTTTCTGCACAGCTGGTGTATAGCTATTGGCTCCCTATTTTTAGAACACCCCTGAAATAGTACTGAGATTTAAAAAGTATGTGTCATGGTACGCTCCTGGTATCGTCTCTGCGTTTGGAAACAGCATAGTATTGCTAGGGCTACGGGGGTAGGTGTATGTCATGGCTGCCCCCTCCCCGCAGCGTAAAGGCCAGGCTGAATGGGGCTTTGGACACCCCAGGCTAGTGGAGGGTGTCCCTGCCCATGGCAGGGGGTGGGACTGGATGGGCTTTGAGGTCCCTTCCCACCAAAACCAGCCTGGGGTTCTGTGATACATTTCACAAGCTGCTGCACATTTGCAGCGATAACCAGTAAGAGCTGGTGTGTGCCTGTAAATAGCTGCGGGTGTAGCTGTGGCTCAGGCCTGTGACACAGGTGTGCCTGCAGTGTGTGACACGGGTTTTCCCTGCTCCCTGCTGCACTCCTCCTTCCTGGGCGATTCCCTTGTCCCATCCTTGACAGCTCTCCCGGTTGTTTCCCTCTCTGCTAATTTACCCTGAATCTTGCCTGAGGAGAAACACAGACTGTCTTGGAGGAGCTTTGCACCTTTTTCTTCCCCTTTTTCAGCCTGCTTCGTCTGCTCTCCTCACCTGAGAAGGGTGTGGCCATTGGCACATGGGGCAGGTGGCTCCCGCTGCCCTTGCCACCCACTCCCCTCCTCCCAGCTTGTCTCTTCTAGCTCCTCTTTCCTCCCCTGTTGCCTCAGTGGCTCTGTGCTATCAGTGCCTGGCCCTGGCCAAAGCTAGGGCTCTGCCTCCCCCTGCCCTGGCAGCCAGCAGCTCTGCTGGCAGCCTGCCCCAGGCCAGCTGGATTTACTTGCTTCACCTACTGGGCAGTTGTTTCCGAGCTTTTAGGTATGGGTTTTGTCTCACAGGGATGATTTTTGTATATGGGAGTGTTGTCCTGTGTGTTCCAGGCTACCCAGCACCTGCGGACAGCCAGGTTACTGTGTGTACCTCACACGTTGTTAATGTGATATGTATGAATTCTATCTCTTCAGAAATTCTACTCTATCTGAGCTTCCTTTTTTGTTGATTACGTAGGGTAAAGAAGTGTAGGACCGATTCAAGCTGAATCTGTAAATCCCCTTGCTGTACAAGTAAAGAGCTGAAATCTGCATCACTTGAGTTTCTGTCTGGAGCATCATCTGCAGTATTTATAACTAAGGCCCTGGAAATATTACCAAGGCAGTAGCATGCCATTTCTTTTTATGCAAACCCCACTCTATTATGACATATCTGGAGCAGTAGCAAAGGCTAAAATGTTTATTTTGCCATCTGACCCAAGTGAGCATATAGTCACTGAAGGATCGGAGTGGGAATTGTTATATTTTATATGATGAATCAGGTTTTGAAACAGGCTGAGATTAATTTGGTGCTGTTCAGGGAAGTCAGAATTCCTGCCAGTTATGCAAGATGTTTGAAACTTAGGCAAGAGTCGGAGTAACAATTTTAGGCAGAATCATTTGATTAGGGAAAAAAACTGTTGTGTTTTTCTACCTTCAGCTGTAAAGATACTCCACACACTGCAAAATATGGGAAAGAAGGGGTGGTATTTAGGGAAGAAAATTCTTAGCAGTTTTTTCTCAAACTAGAAAGTAAGATTGTATATAGTAAGGCAAAGTACATTATTTTGCATTTCTGTGTCACCAACAGATTATGGATATTTGTTTTTTTAAGAAGTTTCTCCATCATACAGGACAAGGTGTGCCAGAACTGTATTTCAGTGGATGCTACAGAAAGCTGGTTTTGCTGTAGCTGCGTTTAAAGATACTGTCTTTAAAAACACAAATCATGCTTGTTACCAATCATGTGAGTGAGGCAAATTAACTCTTTTGCAATAATGTGGTGAGAGATGGGATTTATTTAGTTAGTTAGTTATTTTACTAGAGGTTTAAGATGACTGTCTTTGAGGATAGGTCATAAGAGATGATGAGTTGAGGGGTAAATCTGAAGTATGCAGACTCAGTAATAGCTGGCAGGACAGGCAAAGAAATAAAAACTACAAAAGGAAAGTATGGGGAAAAAAAACCAAACCATGAAATAGCAGGTGGCAGAGAGGATGAGAAGGGTTGGAGTGATGGTATTCAATGATGAGATTTTCAGACACCCTCAGAGCTCTGGCACCATGAACCAGTCTGTTAGAGAAGGATGGTCTGAGTCTCCTTGTGCTGTTTCACTCCATAAAAGGCATTGAACCAAAATGCTGTCTCTTCTGTTACTCATTTTCCTTCCCTTTTCCACCTCTGGAATGCTTTCTGTGTCACTAACATCATGCAGTTCCTTTTTCTTTCCAGTATTATCTGCACCTTCTCAGCCACAAAGGGTGCCATCCTTTCCTGACCATGGGTGGTTGTCTACTGTGGACAGTGCTCATGTTCAGCATGGTCACAGAACTTGCTCCTGAGATCTGAATGCTCATGAAATTCTCCAGTATTTACTCACCCAACACCACTCATAGGTCTGCAGGGCGCTTTCTCATTTGATAGGCAGGGAGTTGAAGTGGGGATGCAGGCTGATGCGGTGACTCGGACACCACCCTCACTACTGGACTCTGTGCTCCGCTGAGGGTTTGTTCAGTGCAAGTGACACCTTTCCTTGGGTTTTTGTGCAGATTCACACAGCAGCACAAAGCTGCATGGTGGCCGAGGCAGCTACTGTTATGGCCCCAGAGTACAATAAAAACATGATGCCTTTTTTGCCAGAATCAGGGGGTGTGCAGCTTGCACCAGCCACACAGTGATACCCAGAGTGTACCCACCTTACACTTCACGAGTCTTTCTTCGTCACTTGCTCCTAAATTTGACGCTGAGGCTGCTTTAGCAGCAGGTCCCCTCTGTTCAGAGGGTGTTTTGCTGCCAAAACGTACTTTTAATGAGAGAACCAGCTGTTCTCCCTCAGGACCAAGCTTCTACTTGCTCCTTAGTTTGCTTCTTAATTGTCTTATCACTGATGAATAATTTAATAATTTTTTCCTTGATTGTTTCATAAATTCAGAATTTTGTGGAGTCACAGTTAATAAAAAGACAACGTACAGCAATGGAGAGTTCTCTTGCCCTCTGTTCATGGCACAGCTTGCCACATTTCCCTGCACTTGTTTCAAACAATATGCAAGTAAATTGAAATAGTAAAACCATATCAAGATGTCTATCAGCATCCTACACAGATGCGTAGTTTGGGTTTTATTCCAGACTACATTTTTATGATGCAGAAAATGTGTATGGAGCAGTCTTTAAGCTGTAATGATGATTGACTTGTGTGCCCTGTAGAGGGTAGCTTTTGCTTTTCACATTTTTGTTCAAATGTTCTATTTAGACATTAGCTTAAAGATGTAATCTTCTCCAATGGGTAGGGCTTGTGTTACATATCATTTGGAAAATCAGCTGTGGGGTTTTTGTTTGGAGCTTATTGCTGTTTGTTTAACAGCTAGCAAAAAGGTCAGGCAGAATGGTACTGCGTTTCTAGATCTTTAGCCAATGTGAAAGTTGCCTCATTTTTTTTCTGCTTAATTAAATTCATTATTCAAATATTCTTTATGAAAAAAAAACCAAAACAAACCTGTTTGAAATAACAGTTAATTTTAGAAGAATATCTCAAGTTCAAAGGGATCCATAGGATCAGAGTCCAACTTACTGCTTTTTTTCCTAAAGTTTGGGTTTTTTTAAATTCTTAAGATAACTGTTACTGGCATGGAGAGTCACTGCTACCTAACAGCAACAAACTAGCTAGGCCAGTTTTACTTTTTAAAGTAATTTGATTTTGGTTTATTCTGTGTAAAGTAGGCACATGTAATAAGTATCCCGTACCTAAACCTGTAGATAACTGCAGTTTGCTGATAACAATATAATGAACATAACGTTCATTTAAAATACTGGGGATGTTTAGGAAACAGAAAGTATCCTCTTGGCTTTGGAATTTCTTAAGCTTGACTTCTCTGTTTCTGAATGTTCCTTGGAAGATGTGGTTGGTAGAACATCCTTGTAGAAAAGCCTTGATGTGTTGAGTGTATCTCTATAGTTACCTATGAAGACCTGAACCAGATTTTTCTTGCATATTAATTTAGAAATAGGAAGATTGTGTACTGTTATTCTATACCACAATGTTGATGTCAATCCAAACTAATCTTAGTGGATTTTTCACCAATTTCAGCACATAGTGTAGAAGAAGGGCGCTAGGACCTTCTGCTCTCATCTCGTGATCTGTTTGTCGTGCTGAATTACCTTCTAATCTGCATATAACCTATACATGTAATGCACATAATCATCAAGAAGCTTCCGTTCTATGTAGACGACTTTGATCACATTACATTAAGAGCTCATGGGATGTATTTACGTAGTGTCTTTTGTCCTTCATTTCTGTTGACTCTTTCCTTGCCCAAAAGCCTCAAAGAAACGGAATTCTCTGACTGGCTTCTGAGCCCTCCTTATCTCCTTCCATCATTATTTCACAAGGCAACTTCCATGTCAAAAAGTTTTGCCCCTTGGTCTGTAGTGTTTCTGAAATTCATCTATCTCATTATGGCTTTAACTGCCACATTTCTGTCGCAGGGATTTCAGCAATCCACATGCATTTCAAACATAGGTTGTGTTTATTTGCAATCATTAGACAAAGCTGTTAGCAGTTTTTGCAAGGTGGCAGATGTTTATCCAGAGGTTTTAGCCAACCTGCAATCTTGGTAGGTAGCTACTCTCTAATCTCTTGTGTCTTTGGTTTGATACAATATTTGAGTTATCCTCTTTTCCTGTTTTTAAATTCTTCTTTAATCCTACCATTACTGTGAATGCTGCATTGTACCTCAGAGCTGTTTTCTCTCTCTTTTCACAATGCTAAACTCCACTTAGTGCTGTGGTGGCCTCAGACTTTCGGAAGGAACGCTATACGATTTAGTCATCATAGCTACTTGTATACCTTAAATAGAAAATGGAACCTCTTTCCTCATTGCTCAGTTAATGCCGTATTTCTGTGGCTCTTTACTTGAGTCTCTTTGCATTGCTGGTCTTATCAGAAACATAAAATCATGTCCCGGACAAAGAAGGAGAGGTAAAGGTGATGTTGATCTGAGTGCCTGTGATGAAGCTCTGTTTTCAGAAATGTATGCCACATCGATAACGGGTTGGACTGTGCTATTTGTTCTCCCCTTGACACTGGGAACAAGCAGCCTTGCTGAAAGACATCACACTCCCCTGCATTCTGTTTGTTCTGGTAATGTGGGACCACTTCAGTGGTTGGTGTCTGCCAGTATGATTACACAGTCTCTCCAGGTTGTAAATTCAATTGCCTTTTCCATGCTGGAGAGGTAAGAACAGGGCGTATCTGAAGTGGCAGCCCAAAGCTAGCAGTTGCATTATAATTATGGTATCAGAGGTAGGCTGGGTGAACTGGGCAGAGGATGTCAGATAAGCGAGCAGCGTGGTCCCGGGGATGAGCAGTGGCAGTGTTTGCTGCTTCACTGATAGTAAGCGATAGGACAGATGTATTTTATTTAAAAGAAAAAAAAAAACCCCACAAACCAAAACAAAACCTTCAATAGAAAAAAGACCCACAGCCTTACTCTGAGATGCTCTTCAAGCTCATGTAATAGAGAGTTGCACTGAGATTTAATGGCTTGATGAGGATGGAGTTTCTGGAAGAGGCTATTTAGACAGGGCAAGACTCGGTCTTCTCTAGCTAGTCAGAGTTTTCAGTGGGCTGCTGCTTTTCTTCTTTGCTAGAGAGTGTTTTTCTAGCTTGAGCAAATTCAGTGATAGTAAATGCAGGTGTGGATAAGTATTTGATGGGGTACTAGTGAGTCGGTTGCCAGACAGCATAAACTCAGTGGTGCCTCATCACAATGGTGTCAGGAAGTTAATTTTCCTGATTTCAGTGCTGGCTGAAAGCTGTTTGCTGTCACTGGGGAGCTGTGCCTGACACAGCATGCCTTGCAAGGTGCTGGGAGGTGATTCCCAGTCCAACACCAACGCTCCCCATGCTGGGCTGGCCTTGGCTCAGCCACTTGGGCAGCTCTGCTCCACACTCTGTCCCCTGATCCTTGGCTCTCTTTTGCTCCACCACGCTGAGCATCAGTCAGGGACCCAAGTTTGCTGTGCACCCGCATGGCTCTGGGGCCATAGGTGGTGGTAGCTGGGGTCAGCCCCCAAAAACCCATCATATCTGACATGGTATTTGAGATGTTATAGCCCAGCTGCAGCACCCACTGACAAACACTGATCATTTTCATAGCTGAAATTCTCTCATATTGATTTTTCTGGTTTTCCATGTGTGATTTTGGTGTTGGTTTGGACTGCTTTCCTTCACACACTAAAAACTCTAATTAAAAACTTTTAGAAGAACTGGATGGTTAATGTTGACTCATTTGCTGCAGAGTGATAATGCTGTGTGACAGCTTCCCCTGTACCACATTAGGATACTCCTTTTTCTTATTCATTAACCCATGGTTTCACCTTCTGAGTAAGAGATCCTGTTGTTTGTGGTCATTGAAGCTAACCTCTCTGGTATGTTAAAAATCAGGCAGCGTCGCAGGACTTGTGACTTGAATGGTCTCTGATTTTCTCTGGGATCCCGTACCAACCAGTAAAGAGCTCAAACCTGATTCCGGAGCCTGCGGAAGAAATGCTGGTCATGTAGTGTGGCAGCTTGCGGTACCCTGGAGACAGACAGATGCTCCTTTCTTTCTTGGAGCTATTTGCGCCCTGCCTGCTCTTAGAAAGAGAAAGAGCCTGTTCAAAAGTCTGACTCAGTACAACATCTACATTGCATTATATTTGCTTTGCTTTACTACAGCATTACACAACATTTCTCTTACTTTTTTCCATGGAGTTTACACAAATTGGTTTTGCCTGCTCTATGTGTTGGGAAGCAGATTGCCCAGGTAGTATAAATAACTGGCTTCCCAGGAGCTGTGAAATTGAATTCTCCCAGGAAATGCCGCTAGGAACCTTGTATTTACTGGTGTACATGTCAGTAAGTCTTCATGTTAATGATTCTTATATGTCAGGGTTTATTCCCACCATTTGATTACCAGGCAGTTCGTTCTAAAGGAAGAACTGTGGTGTTATATTCATGCTTTCGTTAGGCTGAAGGGGTAATAGTGTAAACATTTCTGGAAAAAACGCTCTAACCCTGAACACCCGTGGAAGAACATCGTAGTAAGATAGAAGTTTGGGTTTTTTTCTTTTCACCAGGAAAGCAAGTATATTTTTGTTGATAACTGCTGTTGAACCTAAAAAAATATTATAGCTTGGTGTGCAGTATGCATTATGGTGAATCATCCCAAGGCAGGAGTGGAAAATGAAGCAGTTGACGAAAGTTCGTGCTGCTGGTGAGGATGATAATAATGCCTGAGAAACAGAAAAATGACTCTGTGCTGAAAGCCATGTTCACTGTGTTCGGTTTCATTAATAGTTCAGCTGCCAAACTCCTCAGTGGTGAGACTTGACATTACAGACTCTTAGAACAAGAGAAGGATTCAAAGTCATTACTCTGCAGATAGACCTTTCCTGCTCAAAGGGTTTGCAACACCCAGAAGGCTGGTTGGTTGAAAAGCTCACCTAGGCATTGCTGAGATCTGTCTCCCGTCAGCTCTTCCCTTTGACACAGTTACTTTCAGTAGTTTAAGAGAGACTTTCTGTATTATTTGCTATGAGGTTAGATTTAACAGCGACAACAAAGGATTATTTTTTACAATTTTAATAGGTTTGGTAATGTTTCTGAAATAATAGAGGTAACGTACTCCATTAAAATCCCCACGAGTGGCATTTCTTTTGCCCCCTTGGAGAAACGCTGTGTGTGCTAGCCAACTGGGTTCTGTAAAACCCAGAATCCTGCTGTAATAGCTCTGGGATGACTTTGTATTGCACCAGCCTCCAGGCTCACAATGTGTTGGAAATTACAGTACAGATATTCTTGTGTCACTATGAACGTTTCCAGGTTTCCCCTCGGACCATCCAGGCAAACAGCACTTTCAAGCTCTATTCCCATCAGGAAAACGTCACCAGGGTTACAATGCCGGCCCAAGTATTTCTGTTCAGAAGGAGGTACATCTTTGCCTTGTTTGATGCGATTCTCAGTGGGTCAGATGGTGTGCACTTTGGAGAAGGGGTTGTGTCATCTCTAGATAGGGTTCCTCTCTTTCCTCTTCTGCAGAACCACGTATGTAGAGCAACACTGTTCTGGACTAAAATGTTCAATGGTAATGATGAACTTTATTGCTTTGAAATATCTGTATGTTCTTCATTGTAGTTCTTAGATCAGTGCCTTCTTCAGAAAAATGTCAAATATCTAAGGTAAAGAAAATAAATGCACACTAGTCTCTGAAATGTGTTTTATATTCATTTCATTATTGGAAGACAAAATGAAAAGGCTGATTAAGAAAGGTGTGAAATGCAGGGATTGTTTTTTTTAATTAGATAGCTCTTCTTTAACCCCTACGGACTAATTTTTATGATAAGTAAGAATTGGAATAGTATGCCTACCTTACATGTATATAAACACTTTGTTTATATAAAAAGTATCACAGGACACTGAGTCTACCTAAAGCATTATTATTCAAGTGATTTTTTGCCATTGACTGCTTTATGCAGCCAGTGAACCTCATGTGGTGTGATAATGAACATTTTAGTGATGTATTTCAGCAAATGTAATTAGTACAGGGTATCTCAGGTAATACTGTTTTGTAGGTCAGTGGGTTTTAACCTCTTTTGTAGGTGACCCTCCCTTGAGAAAATTGGTTATATGACAGTAATCCCTCAGGTTAGACTCCTGGTGAAGGTTCCTACTTCTTTGCTTTCACTTACATGAGTACGAACAACGTTCACAACCTGACATACAGAAATAGACCCTATAACTCAGAAGTTATAATGTAGGTCTGTTTATTGCGCACAGATGCACGGGGGATGGCTCCACCACAACCGTGCATACCCGAAGTAGACAAACGCCCCACATTTATACACTTCTGCTTCATATGCTAAATAGCTTATCAGTCCTTCACGATTGCACAGATTCTTCCAAAAATTGTGGGCAAGGGTCTTTGGAACGTGGGAAGAAGGCTGTAGGTCTTCCTCATGGTGTACTTTTCACCCTTTGCCTGGAATGTGATGATCCTGCAAGCTTGCAGTGTTCTTACCAGTCTGAGCTAATTCATGTCCTTGTTAACCCTCTGTTTTCCTTTAGCAAGGATGTTTATTGACATATTTGTGATGGTTGTCATTCTGGTTTTGAATTCTTGCTTCTTATAATCACTCCTTTGAGATAATGTGAGACCGTTTCTTATTCCTCACAAGTAAGCCCTTTGTCAGGGAAAGAAAAACAGACTTCCTCCTTCATTAGTTGTTTTCTACAAACTATATGGTTATGTGACTAAGTTCTATGACTATATTCTTTGAGTACACATATATATTTGTGATTAACTTATTGTCCCTATTTCTATATGGTCCCATATATCAAACCAACCCACCCATCCAGCACAAAGACCAAATCTGCCATTTCTCTGGCTCTGGTGATGCTGAGAACAAGCTAATATTCCTGCTGCGAGCAGGCTAACTCTGTCTAGATGCTCTCGGAGGTCCTCACAGAGCATCTCAGCACCTCTGGTTTTGTGAGGAGCCGTTTTGCTTTTTGTACACAGCAACAGCTCGGGTCTGGCAGAGTTAACTTGGTTGCTGCTGCTTCTGCCTCCCATGCAATGAACTCGTGCCCCTCGGGCTGGGACACAAAGCATTTGACCAGCTCAGCTGCAGTGGGATCTGATTGCCTTGTAAGTGGTAAGGTAATTTACTTTGAGCACTCCTGCAAAGGATATGGATAAAGACGCTTGTAGATAACAAGTGATTTGGCCACAATCGCTCAAGGGTTGGCTCAGAGTAGGATATAGAAACTATGACAAAGTCCTAGACTTTATCCATTAAATCGCCTTTCCCCATTTCTGTGGGCAAGCAAGGGGGCGTTTTTTGGTTTGGTTTTTTGTTGTCTCTTTTTTTGCCACACAACATTTAATTTTCAATTCTAATATTGTGCTGAGGAGGTGGCTGCAGTGCACTGGCAGAGACTGATAAGTGACTTACAATTTTATACTGCACATTTACTGAATTTTCAGTTTGAAATGTACAGTCTGGGATGACAGCCAGTCATTCAACCTATTCTTGCCTCAATCACTGTAAAAACATGCAGACAAAAGAGGGAACACCTGGCAAATGTTTTGGGTTTACAACAACAAGAGAGAGAGTTAATGATATCCATGGTTATGAGTGAGATAACTTGCTTCTTTACAGCATATGTTCAAAACATTTTCAGAACATTTACATTCCATTTAACTATGGCCTTGCACAAAACAATTTAGACAATTAAGGCAAACGAACAGAATTGAAGCAGACCTAGCATAAAACAGAGTTGATATTGCTGGGGAAGGAACCCTGGTCTCACCCTGCCAAACTCGAGTGAAGGTAGAAACCCCAGGGTGGAAGCTGGCCCTGGAGACGGCAGCTCCTTGTGATGCTGTAGTATATCCCTGGGTGTTCCAGTGCTTTCTTTTCTCCCTGACTCTGAGTAATGCGATCTGCCTTTGAAGATTAATTTACCTTGGAAGGTGGCCCTGTGGTTCTGTGAAAGACCTGTTACTCATTGTGATCGCGGATGATGTGCTTTCCGTGAGAAAGCTGTGCTGTAGAGTTATTTGGGTGAAGAGCTAGGAATACCAAGGGCTGGGTTTCTAACACTGCCTCACAAGGATTTTCTGTGTATTTCTTTTATTCACATTTTCTTTTAATGCATCAGCTTCGTTTATCTTTTTGATTCAGTTTTTGCATTGTTTAGATGTGTAAGGAAACAGCTGCATCATTGTTCATTTCAGAAAAATAGTATGGTTTGGGGTTTTTCCTTTTAGCTTTTTTGTGAGAAGGATTGATGAGGAGGTGCTTGTATGTGTCTCCAGCATTTAACCATGGCACAGAGGCTAATTCAGCACAACTAAGATACAATCTACATTACTTTTTTGAGGTAGTATTGACAAAGAACTGGGACGCAGGATAGTGATTTCTTTGCTTAGATGAGGGATGCTGCTGATTTTGCTTTGAATTTAATCTCTGCAGTGGGAGATTAACTTGTCCTTCCCAGATCGTTGAGTTGCATGGATTTAGTGCATGTGTTAAGTGACTGTACCAAAGCCTTGGAAGAATTTTGAAAAATTATTTGACCACATAAAGCAGATCTGAAGCTTTGCTCTCTATTCTAGGCAACATTTGAACTGCAAAAATAGCTGAGAAGCAGCATTTGGAAGGGGATGCTGCCCAGGAGCGTGCAGCCATCCCTGTCATACCCATAAAGCAGGACTTCCAGAGCCTCTCCCTGATCCTGAGGTTGCCAGGCCTAGGCTGGACTGAGACCGTTGGGCTGCAGCAGCACAGGCTCCTGCCACGCAGACCTTCCCATGGCACCCGCACTCTTAGCCTGCGTCATGCAGCACGGCAGGGGCCATGGGGCAAACTTTGGGCTGCGGGTCCTTTTCTCTTGTGTTTGCAGAGGAGGGGAAGACCACAGTGACAGAATTATACTCTGGTTCTGTGTGTGTTGGATGGGTTTTAAGAAGATGAGTGCTGGTTTGCAGCTTTCTTTAGCTGAGTTTCTCCTCTGTGCTAGCCTGGTTTCTTAGCTACTGTACTGGATAAAAGAATGAACAGAGCACAACTTTTTTTTTCATTTTTTATTTTTTAGCATTCTGTTTCTGATTAAACCCAAGTAAGTCAATTCGTTAACTTGCAATTACTTCAAAGATATGTAGATCAGACTTTGTATTCTTAGATTACTTAATTAGAACGCAATTCATCCTCACTCAGCTTCTAATTTGCACCTTTGAAGTGAGTGTTGCTGATATTCTTGACCGCAGTAAGATCTCTTGAAGAATTGCATGTTGATTGTATGGTCATCAGGCCCTGATTTTTCGGAAGCGCTCAGCACAATCAGTGTGTACTAAATTTCATTAGAATTAGGTATGTTTGTCTGTTTATGAATTTAAATCAGAGAAAAAAAAAAAAGCAAGCCAGAACATGCAAGGTACTGGTGTTTCTGATTTCCAGTTCTCTGATTTTCATTGTGGTTTTAAGGGACTTCTTAAATCCTGAATGTTTCAGATTGTATAGTGTACTCTGGGGATAACCCTAATGCATGCAATAATTGAGGGAAGGCATCATTTCCACAGTATTTTTCCCCAAACAATACTGGCAAGTGCTATATGAAAACTAAAACCTCTTTACTGATGTAAAAAGCCAGATGTACTCCATCAAGATACTTACTGTGTTTAAGCTTCCAAATAACACAGTCGGCAAGAGGCTGCAGAGCATGTCATATCGTAAGGTACGCCGTGCCGGTCCTTTAGGCTGCTGCTCTTTTATTATGGGACAAACGATTTACTTTTCTGAACCTCTGAGCTCAGCAGATTTGCAGGAACCGCTGCTGAAGTTTTAATTTAGGCAAAGATGCTCATAAAGAAGTGCTCAGATGTTCAGAAGTGAATCCAATTTTATATCCCTGGCAAGTTCAATGGTGTTCAGCTTTTGCATTTGATTCATTTGAACAGATTTATGAAGCAGCGGCATATTAAGCTTCTCTCTCATATACAGAGTGTGTGCATGCTCCCTAGTTAGTACTTTATATGTATATAAGCTCTTATACGTTTTAATATAAACTATATAATATTTGTACAAAGTTGATATTGGTATTTGTTTTATTATTTTGTATTAAATCTTTGTCTTACACCAGATTTCTGAGGTTTCACAGCTGCAGTGTATGTTCCCTTACCTCCACACAGCTAACTTTGCGCAGTACATTTTATTTACTGTGTGGGAACTGAGTCTTAAAGCAGATTAAATTAATTTGTGTAACTTGAGTTCAGGTGTTGCTTTCTTCATCTTAGAGAAATTCCAGCTGTTCCTATTGATGTGCAGTTGGCTCACTTTTAAGAACAGCCTCTATGATTTTGTTGTTGCAAGATTCAGAGACTTTATGTAGCCGGCACTTCTGCGTCTCTTGGAGCAGAACTTTTTTGTTCATGTGGGTTTGACTTTTCCGTATTTATCCTCCAAAAGAAAAAGCTCCTTCTGAAGTAAGTTGAGAAAATAGGAAGCACATGAATCTTCTGAAGTGATTGTGAACGGAAGGGCACACGTTTTTATGTTATCACTCATAAATATCCACTTATTGGAATCCAAAAACTCTTTGTTTAAAGCCAGAACACAGGCTCGGAGAGTAATTCCACTTAAGCTTCTATGCGTGTGGATATTGTCCAAACACATTTTCTTCCTGCTGTGCCTTGCTCCGCAGGCTGTTGGGGAATGGCACAGGATCTAGTGTGGATTAGACAGTTATGTTTTAGGAGGTCCAAACAGGGGGCTTAAACCTAACATTTGCTGGACTAAACCATCTCTTCCAAGCCATCACTGAGGCAAGAAGAGTGAGGAGGGCAGCACATGCACTGGCTCTAAATTTAGGATGTGTTAATGGAAGGTGTTTGTGTTTGAAGCAGTGGACACTAGCATGGGGCCACCTTTCGGGCAACAGGCAGTCAAAAAAGATAACAAACCTTCTGCACAAGTCTAAAGCAGCACGTGGAGGACACAGAATTTATTATCATTCCCTTCTTAAAGTTTCATGTCCCAGGAGAACTTTTACTTGCCTTGTGCCAGTCCCAGGAGACCTGTCTGTCTGTCCCTCACCAGCCTGTGCTTGCCCAGACCACAGACTCATTTAAGGAGGTGAGAGATCTCTTCCTGAACAGCCCCATTCCCTCTCTGTCCCCCCAACAGTGTATCACTATTAGCAGTGGGTGATTTCCATGCAGCGTGCAGTGGGAGGAGCGGGGACCTGGGGACCAGGCAAGATGTGGTCACTGCCAGGGTTGGGGTGCTGTGCTGGCTTGCCCCTCTGATTGTAAGTGGATCTCTTGCTGTAGGATAAGACAGGTTTCCCTATGGTGAAGAAAAGGGATGGATGCTTCTCCTCTCATGGGTCGCTTCATGTGAGAGTCTAAAATATCCCCCGATGATGAAAGGTGCTTTGATAAGAGCTTCAGCATTCAGAAGCCTGAAATGATGCACCAATTCTAGTTCCTGGCTGCCTGGCCTGATTCTCAGACAGGATTAGCATCCTGGTTTGTTGGGTTTTTGGGCAGGTCTGGGCTTTTTTCAAAATATTGGCTTTAATTAACTTACAGTTAATTGATCAGTTCAGCAGTTTTTCTATACTATTGTTTTGTATTAAAATGGAACAGTCTAGCTGCAAAGGTTTCCCCTTGTGCTGTTTTCTTTTATTGTTTGATTCATTAAGTACAGAATGTGTTTCAGTTTCTAAAAACAAATGTACATCATTATAATTATAATTTTGCTAATATTGCTTTTTCTGATTATTGCTCACTAGAAAACTACACCGTGATATAATGACTAAACTATGTGGTTCATAATATAGTTACCATGTTTGTTTTCACTATTTTTATTAGAATTAAACTATTGCAACCCTTGGAATTGCACTTAAACTTATTTACTATTCTGTCTTTATGTTTAGAAAAGTCACTATGCTAGAATGATACTTGCTTATTCTATTTTCTTCTCACGTGCTTTTTAATTTAATCTACTTGCCTTATTGATTAGGAAAATGTATTTTAATTATCAATGCAAGCGTGTTAGTACTCAAAGAATGAGAGAAGTGTATATCTTCATCTATAAAATACATCGGTTGTCTTTTTTCAGTGAAAGAGTAGCATAATTTTCAGATCTCAGTGCATGTTTGTGAAATTGCTAAATAGAAAAAAATGGGCCAAATCTAGATCCCATGAAGAACGTGAAAGATATCAGCATTGCGTTGTTGCTCCCTTCTCATATTAGGAGTTTAATCTTCTTTCACTCGCACAAATACTGTTTCTTTGAAGCCGATTGGTAAAAGCAGTTTGAGATCCCTGGTTAAGCTTTATAGAAGCCTAAATATTGTATTCTGGAAAGCTGTTTTTAGTCCATTAAGATTCATCTCCTCAAAGGTCCTGACAGAAGGAAGGAGGAAAAGTTTCTCTGGGTGGATGCACAGAGTGGTCAGGAAGACTGCTGTCCTGGCTCCTCCGTAGAGGAGCCTGTCTGCAGGGAAAATCCTTAAAGAAGTACTTCTAAATCTAAATCTAGTCTTTGTGAACATCCCAACTGTGAAACTGCAACACACTGGTTTATATCTCTAATCTCTAATAATCACTGCTGTGACTTAACCATGCTTTAATGCCACGGGTCCAAAAGGCACGTAGGCGTAGCCTCCTGTTTACAGGGCTTGGCTTTTCCTTCCAGACAGTGTCACTGGAAAATGCCAAGAAGAATGGTATCAGCAACACACATTTGTGATGTATTTTTCTTTTCTATTTTAGGCCCTTCAAATCATCACAGCCAGTCAACGCTGCGGCCGCCTCTCCCTCCTCCTCACAACCATTCGCTGTCCCATCACCATTCCTCTGCCAACTCCCTCAACAGGAACTCGCTCACAAATCGCCGGAACCAGATCCACGCACCCGCTCCGGCCCCCAACGACCTGGCCACCACCCCAGAGTCTGTGCAGCTCCAGGACAGCTGGGTGCTCAACAGCAACGTCCCCCTTGAGACCAGGTGGGTCATGCAGACGGCTGTCTCAGGAGGTGCCACTGCTTCAGCACACAGAGAAAATGGCTTGGCTCGTTGGGAGGTGGGCTTTGGTTCCCTTTGGGTCCATGGCAGCAGTGGCTGACCCAGCACTGGGAGCTGGCAACATCAGAATTGCTACCCGTGTCTGATTTGCTTTGCATTGCTAGGTTAGACAGGTGAACATTTCTCTATCCATGTGTCCTGTTTTAAAGCCTTTTATTCCTCTGGACCACCCCTGCATACGCACTTCCTGGTATTTGTGCAGCATATTTTACTCTCAGACTCAGGGACAGCTTCCTTATAATTCATTTTGTCTGTGCTGCTGAGAAATTATACATTTTGCCTTTCCTAAGTAGCAAACAGAGGCTCATTTGAAATTATGCATTTTGGAAGACCTTGAGAAACAATCCCTGATTCAAGACTGACAGTACTATAATTTTAATTTATATTTCATCCAGCATGTGAGCTCATTTTAATCTCTTCTGTACGTGGTAACAGCTTGACGCCCGTGGGGCAAACAGTTGCATATAAATGAAGAGGTGTGCGCAGGCCTGCCAGGTAAATAAATAAATAAATATGTGCCCCACATGCCCCCGTTCTAAATATTCGGGTTTGTTGTCATTTAGGTTACGGAACATCAAACATATTGAACTTGCTGTTTAAGTAGCAGAGCTGGCAGACCTGGTCTCCCAGAATTTAAACTTAACCCCCATGTCACTGAAAGCGGCGATGGGGCTGGTCAGGTGTCCTTGCCCAGCTAGCCAGAGGCACGGTGCATGTGAGGAGGAGCTGCGCTGCTTGCTGCATGGGCTCATGCCATTGTTTCAGCTGCTTCACTGACACAGCTTCTGAGATGTTACATTTGAATTGCAGCCTTCTGGGAGTTGAATGCCAACCTGCTGGATTACACCACTAGTAGCTAGGTATAGTATAGTTACACCAGCATGCAGCCTCAGCCCAGTCCCTCCCAGACTTTGATTAAAGATTACCTTCTGTTTTGGAGCTCAGGGAGGACTTGATTGTAGTTGGATTGGAGCTTACAACACCCATGCTGGTGCCATCCATCCAGCAGTTACTAGTGGTTGTAGCACCATGGGGAACAGACCAGACTGAAAAGAGCAAGGAGCCAGTGCCAGCCTGTGCTCCCATGCCATTGTGGAACGCTCGCAAGGGGCTTTCACATTGCCCTACCTTGATGAAGTGGTGACATGGGTGCCATAGAGAAGTGGGGGCACTGATAAGCAAATGTGCACTATCCAAAGCCTGATGTGTCCAAAAAACAGAGGAAAATGATTCTCACTGAGGTTTTGGAGCTAACTTTATCAAGCAAAAGGATTGACTGAAGCTCTGCTTTTAACTGCTGCTTCTGTGAGAGCATACGCTACTATTTAGAACTTAATTTTTGGAACCTAGACTTGGTATTTATTATCAAGAATTCCAAAATAAAAGCATTGGCTCCCAGGCATTGCTATGTGGTTCATTGCCCATGGGATTGGGACATACTTTGTAATTCCAGTGTACGGTGAGCCTGTACTTTTCCTTGTTGGTTTGGTGTTATGTGAAGTTGTTCTTAATACACCTGAAATGCCTCGTTTCTGATGGTTTACGATTGTCTCAGTTTACCAGGGACGTTATGTGAAGGGAACTCTTTCGGATCCTCACAAAAGGACCCTCATAGTGCTGGCATCCCTGAGAACCAGGACATGGTATTTTCTTCACTGGCTGTTTTCTGCTCTCAGATTCTGTGCCTGTTCCCTGTATGTGGAGACATCAATTCCTTTGCTGCCTTTGGTTCTTCTCCTCTTCTATTTTTTTAATCAAAAAGTCGCTGGGAACATGTATGTAGTCATGTTGATGACAAAAGGTTACCTGATGAGACCTGTTAATTTTGGAGGTTGCAGGATATGCTGCAGTTAATTGAAGCTCTTCTGTAGATAGGTTTGTCATAGCCAAGCATCAAGATATTAGAAAATATCCTGGCAGTATGTCCAGGTTCTCAGACTATTCCAGAGTTGCTTCAGGATCGATTTTTCTTCTTTTCTGAAGTTACACACCTGACAGGACTTGATGACAAGTTTCATCACAAGAATATTAACTCAGAAGATGATTTTTTTGTTTTTTCCTTCTGGTTTGCAGTGGGTTTTGCTGAAATCGGTGTCTGCAGAATCATTGGAGGCTTTCACAATTAGCCTGTAATTCTTTCCCTTCAAAACTGGTATTTCATCTAAATTCATGCCAGCAGTTACAAAAATATATGACACCTTTTTGCTAACTTTTTGGTTCAGCCTTTACTTTATAGCTTTACCTTGTTGCAAAACACCAATCCCTCTTACACTGTCTCTTCACAGTGCACTGGACTTCTTTCCCTTGTTGTCAGCATATTAATCTCAGTAGCAGAGTGCTGGGGAGGCAGAGCCAGCACTGATAGTGCCTGCTTAATCAGAACAGAGTTTCATGACTTTTCGTTTTCACCTTTGAGTTACCATTAGTAGTTTCTGCTCTCAGCTGAAAATAACGTGCAGGTAGTCACGTTGCAGGTTATGAAGCAGAAAGCAGTACCTGAGCTATCTGAAGGGATTGCTCCATCAGCACCACAAAACTCAGATCACAAGTTAGAGATTCCAGGCGTCCCTCTATCCAACAGTACAGAAGCCTGAAATCGTTGAATAATCCAACATGTGTCTGCATAATGGGGGNAGTGTATCTGGGAAGAATGTTTTTCCCTTCCCTTCTTTCTGTAGCTTTCTGGAGCAAAGTGGGATAAATTCAGACTGCTTGGAAACAGCCCATGTTCCAGCGCATCCTTCTTGTACCTCTTGTGTCAATATCAACTGGGGAGGTTAATCACCTTTGTTTTATTTTCTTTGTGGTGTGCTGCTTGCACATGTTTCCATGTACCCTCCTTCACGGGTAGCTGTGTCCCAAATTTCGTTGTACCCATTGTGGTTCTGTATATTTTCTGTAAGCATGCTTAGCTGTACTGGAGTACCTTCTTGCTTTTAGCGGAGTTAAAAATGGCAAAATGCTTTTACTTAGTTGCTAGTTACACTTTTTTAGAATCACAGGCTGGTTTGGGTTGGCAAGGCACCCCCATCCTGTCCCACCCCCTGCCATGTGCAGGGACACCTTCACTTGATCAGGTTGCTCAGAGCCCCGATCCACCTGGCCTTGGACACTGTCAGTGATGTGTGCTTGATTTTAGTGTGCTTGTTCCTGGCTCAAGGCAAACAAATATGGACTGCACCTTCCCCGGTCATCTGCTGCTGCCTTTTGCCAGCAACAGGCCCCAGGGTGGCTGTGTAATTGTTCCGTTTTCTTTGAAATAAGGGTCCGTAATGGAAGGGTTGAAATATCTTTAACTAAGGATGTAGTAATGCATCACCGTAGCATTTTTATGGTGCTATTTTTATGGTTCATTTCTGTAGTACTTAGCTGCTTTACCTTTAGGCTCGGAGCTGCTGTTTAATGCTCTTTAACTTTTATTGTCCTCTTGCAGTCTGTTTCAAACCATCTCCTCCTCCTCCTTTCCAAAGTGCTGGTTTCTACGTTTCCCAGTTAAGAGGTGTGCCTTTATTGCTTCTTTAATCATGGCTTTCCAAGAGGATGAATGATGAAAACACTACCTTTGAACATCCCCGTGTGGGTCTCATTACTTCCAGACAGCTGGAGAGGCAGCACTCTGCTTTAAAGCTCAGAATGCTTTGAGGGCACAGGGAGAAAAGTATGGCTTTGCAGGGGAAGCTTGCATCACTCTCTGCATGGAAAGAGTCCGCTCTGGTACGGGAACCTCACACAGGGACATCTGCGGGCACCAGTCAGAACTAGAATGGCTCGTAAGTGAGGATAGCTGAAGAGCTTTCATGGATGGATGCCTGACTGACATTGTCTAATGTACTAATGACTGTTCCCACACTTTATATTGATAGTAATTTAGTTGGTACCATTATTATTAATAATACTTAATCCAGAAGAGAAAAGACAAATTTAAATAGAATCTGGGTTTATTCTTTAGTCTTATAATTAGTGTCACACCTGGAAATAATTTCAGTCCAGAGATTTTAGTTGTAATGACAATTTTTTATGTATGTGTAAAATTTCTTTGAGCGTGCTCGCGAGGACCTGTTCTAGGTGTCGTTAGAACGTTACATGCTAATGTTTCTCCTGTATCTCAGGAGGATGGACGATAGTCGCTCTTCTGGTGATTATAAAATCTTTTTCCTTAGAAATTCCTGTGGGCTGTAGTGTAAGAGCAGCCATCCAAATATGGGGTTGTTTAAGCAAAGTTTTGTTTAAAGATTGAACAATCTGAAAATTCCCCTTAAACATCTCCCAACTCGCTCCTCAGAGTATTTGCCTGCTCCTCAGGCTCAAGCTATGTTTCTTACTTTGCCAGTCCAGCTCCGACACAGATAGGGGGATTAATGGATGGAGCAGTAGCCTGAGCTGTACCCCAGTCTGTCCCAACGCAGTATGTGGGGTGTCACAGGGGGAGCGTCTCTGCTCAGCATTTCTGTAGCTGCAGCCTTGCAGGCAGCAGAGGAATGACTATGGCCTACGGTGACCTACACGGGCTAGAGCAGTCATGGCAAAAAAGCCAAGAAAGAGAGTACATGAGGAGGGCCAAGGTTGTGGTTCTTGGTCTGAGTGTGGGGATTTTTAATGAAATAAATGTTTGAAATGTTGTTGATGCTGAATTCAGATGCTGTACTGGGTAGGCTGTTAAGATCAGCTGGAGAACTTCAGAACTGACTACGTACACTCAAAGTTTCTGAATGTGTAGAAGTTCCGAGATGCAGCCGCTCTCCACAATTGTCTGCATATTTTGAATAATGTCTCAATATTTTGATATCTTTATACACGATGCAAAATGTTCTGGAACAGAATAGTGAAACAAAATTTCTTTTCCTTTTGTAAATGCAAATTTCTAGGATATATTCGGCATAACAAACAACTACTTGGAACAGTGAAATAACTCCTCTAATTTTGCTTTGTCATGTGTCATTCTGTTACCACTTAAACTGCAAGGCTACAGGCACATATGCTGCAGCAGTTTAGCCCTCAAAGTGTGAGGGCTGAGGCCAGAACCAACTCCTTCATTCTGCCAGTCCTGCCTGCGAGGGTGCCAGGAAGGATGTGGGGACTTTCCAAATAAAGGGGAGCTGCATAGGTAGATATGGGAGCTGTCTAAAAAGTGAAAGCATTTTAAAGAGTCCAGTAAAGCAGTCGGAAGCATGCCCAGGGATTTCACAAACATTTTGGGCCATGTACCTCAAGGAATTCCAGAAATACTGGAGAAAGGTCATTTTTGGCAGACCTGTTTTCATAACAAATGTAGGCTCGGATAGGAGAGAGAAAAAAGAGTGAAGGAAAACACTACAAAAGCAGGGTATGTAATGATGGCTCAGAAAATCCATCTAGATGTACTCCTACAAACATACAGCTAAGCCCAAAGAGCTTTTACAGATTGCAGATAATTGCATGTTTTCCCTATCTTGTTGGTTTGCGTTTCATAAATTGTGGGTCGTGCATAGTGAGCAGGGAGCATCAGTGGCTGTACAGGAAGAGGCAGGAATGTTTAGGGTGTTAATTTAAGAGTTCATCTCAAATGATTCAATTGTTTGTTTTGGGGGTTTTTTTGCATTTACAAGTAAACCGATAAAATTATTTTAGAGAATTCAGTTTATTCTATTCTATTCTGTTATTCTATTATTTATACTTGATTATTTATACTCTACTATTTATAGACTTGAAATAACACCGTTGCTAGTAGGTTTTAAGTGAGAGGTTGAATTAAGAGATAGCGAACAGCTAACATGTATGACATTTAAAATAGAAGTGTTTTGAAATGGCATTCATTAATGGATGTAGAAAGCTAAAAATGAGCAGACCTATTGAAGTGCCAAATGCTGTTGTCATTATCATCATTACCAGAATAACAAACGTAGGCATTCCTGGATTTCATCACTGTGCGCTGTGCAGCACTCTACCCAGAACTTCATAGCAGAAAAGTTTTTCCACTTAAGCCAGGAACGATCCTACAGTTTGAGCTGATTCAGAGCTGCCTAAATCTTCCCCAATCTCCGTTATTGATCCTGCTCCCATTTAATGTAAGTACATATGGAGAGAAACTGGTGGGTTTGTGTTTACGTTGGTCCGTATTCCTGTTAGTCTGCACTGGCTGCTAACTGGCAGTTTCCTTGCCGCATCCCTGCAGAATAACTGATAGTGAAAGAAGGAAATGCTGGACTTTGAAGCATAAAGCAAATATTTACTGGCCAACTCCTACCACAGCTAACCGGATTCAATCTGATAGGCTGGGTGAGCATGCTCACCACCCGTCCCAGGGACCACAAGTGACTTTCACCAGCCAGTACCAGCAAGAAGGTGAGGGTTGGCCCCATAGTTCCCTGGACCAGCTGAGCTGCCGTGTGCCACCAGCCCCATCACCACCAGCTACATGACCCCTTGTGTCCCTGCTAGCCTTCCCTGGTTTTCCCCTTTCATTTCCAATGCCTTTCCATGTTGGTGTGCTCCATCTCAGGTTTTTGAAGCTACTAATGGTCCCCATCTCAGCAATCCCTCCTCTTTCCATATTTGTCACCTTACCTTTCTACAGACTCTTGTTCACAGCTCAGCAGCTTTCTGAGTGCCTGAGCCAAGGCTGCACAGTTGGGATGTGCTGGAGCCAGGCCTTCAAGCCAGGCAGCAAGAGACCCAGAGGGTGCTGGGGGGCAGCTCACAGTAGTGGGGATGACAGAGAGAGAAGGTTGGAAAAGCTCATCCAACAGAATCCTGGTGAAATGCCAGGCTGTCCTGTACGAGGGTAGCTGGCATGGAGCTAATGCTGCAGCCATGGTACAATACGGATGTTCTGCCTTTTCTTTTCCTACTCTGTTTTGAATTGTGCTTTTGTGAGCATTGCTTATTTGTTTGTGTTTAATAGTGTCACAGACCAGGGTGCCCAAAGGCGGGCACCTGCCGTTTTGTACAGCATCCCACCTTCCTGTCAGGTGGTTTGCAATTACTGTGCCTCTGTGTGTCCAACTGTCTCTTTGTTAAGAGTGCAGAGATGGCAATGATAAGCTGCTCTGCTACTTAAGGCGACATTGGTGACACTCCGCTTCACGGTCTGCATTTTTTAGACTTTGCCCAGGGATGGGAATAACACAGCCTTTAAGGGATGCTGAACCTTTTGAGAGCTGCAGTTAGAGCTGCCCTGGAAGCTGTGTGGCTGCGACGAGGTTCAGTCATGGTACAGCAGATACTAGTGTCTCGTTGTTGTTGATGTGTTCATTACAAATCCCTGTTTTGGTGCCTAGGAGCATGTCCCAAGTTCCCACACCACACACAGGTAGTTACAGATAGATTAGCAGTGGCAAGTTGAGCGGCGTTGAACGGTGTGTTTGCGTGTGGGCTGTCTGCGTTGGCAGCAGGCACCGGGCATGAGGGTGCAGTCGGCACGCCTGTGTACAGTGGCTGGTTCATCTGCCTGTGTATTTTAAACAGCTCATCACAGGAACTTGTATCTCACAGTTCAGTCTGTAGGCTTGATGCGATTGAAACAACACCTTGTAACTCTACACCGTAAGCACATGCAGACAGCACTTCAGATTGTCATCCCGCACTTCAGTGCATTTGGGGATGCTGCACTCTCTGTGTCACAGGCACTGAGCAGGGTGGAGACTTTTCCGCAGTTCTACCTTTCATAGAGCCCTCAGCTCTGGCTGATGATGCCGTGTTTCTGTGCAGGAACACGCAGATAAATCTCACTCGGGCACAGACCGAGAGGCCCCTGTGCGGGTAACCAAAGCTGACACACTGCCTGCACCCATCTGAGGCTCAGGGTGTGTTCTCACCCTAAACAGGCATATGAACAGCTTGCAATTTTCTTCAATCTTGGTTTCTTTTTGCATGGAAGTTAGAAAACTGCCATAGCGCTTCAGTGTCTGAATTTGGCAGCCACTCGAAGCTTCCACTGACATAAAACGACTCATGGCTACTCTTTTGAAGGACTTAGCAGACTACAGAAGATATTTTTTTCCCCAGTGAGAGCCAGCATGTTATGTTCCATATTGCATCGTTTATTTTCTGCTAAGAATAAATGTCCTATAAAATTATAGACAGATGTGATTTTACCACAGCTTGAAGAGTTGGACTCGATGATCCTTATGGGTCCCTTCCAACTCAGTACATTCTGTGATTCTATGACGTTTTTAAGTCCTAGAACCACTAAATCGAGCTGTTACTATTCTCTCAGTGTGTATCTTTCCTACTTATTAATTACTATTTATAACCTATAAAAAAAACCTATGCAGAAAGACAATTGGAGCGTTACAGCTCTCTCTGTTTTTTTTGTCATATGGTGTAAGCTTAGGGGATAGTATGAGGAGGGAAAGAAGCAATTTATGTTAGAAAGTATCTTGTTCTTCCTTCCTATTACAGTTTTTCATCGCAAAAACAATTTATTTTTTTCTCTCAACCGATTCTTGCGGTGTGCTGCCATGACAATCTGGCCAGAAAGCAGGAAGAAAAGAAAAAAAAAAAAGAGATTGTTCTTTCAAAGAATATGGGAGTTAATACAGTCTCTGTCAGACCACTATTCCCCGAACACCAGAGGTCCTTTTGACCTGTGGGAAAATAAATGCTATAGAGAGCTCTGAATTAATGAACAAAGAAAAATACAGCTTTTTCCATTAACCATTAGTCCACACAACTGTGGACAAATTTTCCCTTGCAAGCTCAACTTTTAATAGATGTCACCTTTCTCCTGGCATCGGTGATGAGGTCTCTGCCTCTGATCCGGTACATCAGAGTAGATGCTGCTTAAAACCAGAGGGGTGCATTTGCAGCCCCAAAAGCTGCAGAGCACTGTGGGCTACAGGGTTAACTTGTCTTCTGTGAGTAGCATGCAAGCACCATCCGTAGCTTTTGTGGTGCTTAAATTACTGACTCGTATGCTGATAATCAGATTTTGTCGTTTCCCAGTCCGGGAACATCTTCCCGGTGCTAATTGTGAGGTAGAAAATGTGTTTGACTTAATAGCATTTGATAGGTGAACAGGTAAATAGAGAATATACAGGTTTTTTTATTCTAATATGGAATCTATTTGAAACTAACTGACTGGGTACAAATATAAGATCATTTCTTTTCATAAGCAGTCATTGTACGATACCTCCCAGTCTTACCGCTGTGAGCCAGTAATTAATGTTGATAAATGTTCATGTTCTCTCTGTGCAGCCTGGGCCCGCAGACAATTGGTTGTACCAGAGCATGTCAAATCCCACATAAAAATACAGCTATAGATCATTTGGTTTAGGGATAGAGTTGAGACAAGTCAATTTATTTCCATTAATAGCTGAATCTAGGTGCAAAACTCGGGGCTCCCAGTATTTTGCCCGTTATGTTTTCAGTCCTGTGTTTTTGCTAATCTGGTCTCCAGTTTAGGAATGCAATGCCAGTTTTCCAAAGGCCTGGGTGGATATTTAACATATCCTCAGTTAAATGTCTTTTCTAAAAAAATTAAGGCATAATTACTATCCCTTAACTTGGTGTGCTGTCTCCTCATGGTTACCAATTGCAGGTGTGATAAAGTTCAGTTTATCCAACTACTTTTTCGGTTTTGCTTTGAGGGTGACACCGTTCCATGTGTCCATTGCAGTCAGCCTTTCGTGCTTCTGTCAAGTTTGGATCAGTTTTAACATTATAATAGAGATCATGTTTGCAGGGGTAAGTATTTTGGTTTTCTTTATGCCTCTCCAAGTGGATGACAGCAGAACTACTTTTTTTCTACTTTTTTTCCTTCTCGCATGAAACAGTATATGATTGACATGTTCCATTAAAACATATCTAGACAGTCATTAATTCAGTTTTAATGGGAGCAGAGTTTCATTATATATCTGAATTTACTTTAACAGTGCTGCATATTAAAATTCCTGTTGGTACTGTCACTGCCTTCTCAGCTAAAGAGAGCACAAAACTCCTGGATTTAAAACACTTTGACATTTTACATAAAGACAGTGCCGAGGACTGCAAATTTCCAGTTGGATTCTGTGAGATCTGCTTTGGGACAGGAAGAGAGAAAGAACTGCAGGAAGTGTTTGTTATAGACCCTTCGCTCCAAACTTGAAATGGGACACTGATGCCATGGGTGTTCATAAGGACACGGGGTCCTGGGCTGAGGCAGATGCAGAGTTAGCCGGGATGAGAGATGAGCCTTCCTGCCTGCCTTTGTCTCACCAGATCTCCCTGTCCTCCCTCCCTTCCTCCCTCCCTTCCTCCCTCCCTTCCTCTGGCTCCATGTCCTATCATGGAAGCATTATTCTGTTCCCAACACCGGAGAGCAAGCAGAACGGACTAAAACTGATTCTGCTAACACATGTTAATCGGGTTTTAACCAGACAAAAGGAATAGAAGTGTCAATACATCTAGTGTAACACAACTGGCCTGATAACATCATTTTCCGAACCATTATTTTAATTGAATTGTTGCAAAGTAAAGAGACATTTAATATGAAGTGTTTGTGAAATCAGACTTTTATTATTTCTTGATTCCTTGTAACTGGAAGGTCTGGTTTTTAATTTAAAAGGCTCAGTCATTTAGAGGGGGAAACCCTTTTAGCATTTGCCTTACTGTGTTTTCCCATTGCTAATGTACAATATGCAGAAAAGAAATTACTAACATCTAATGAGCCTCACTGACGAGGGAAAAAGAGCAGTGTTATTTGAAAAAAACTGGCAGACTGTTTCTGTTAAGGAACTGGTTAGAATATTCCCTTTCTGTTCTACTACTTTATTTGATTTACAAATACTGCATTTAAAAATGCAACAACAAAACTGACAGAATTAATCTCCTTGAGATAATAACCGCTTCTCATTGCATACTGGTGTGCTTGAAGGTTTTTCTGTAGTGTCTTCAAAGCATAGAGAAAAGTTAGGGCAGCAAATGCTGTCACTCAGGGGATAGATGTTGATTGCTGTTGTAAGGGATGTACCAGGGCATTTGGGGTTAAAAAGCCCCCAACCAAACAAAACCAAAAACACACCCTAAAGCAAAGGCAGAGTCAAATGAAGTGATTTTTCATGTTTGTTAATAGGGTTTATTAATGACTGCAATGAAAGAAGAGCATGTTTTCAGACACTGTCCTCAAATGTGAATGTTTAGTCATAAAACTGGGAAACCTAGCCAAACTTCCTTAATGCCTCCTACCTTTAGGCAAATTCCATGCAATTTCCTATGCACTGGGTTTCATTTCAGAACAGATCCTTTGATACAGTTTTAAATCACGTTGGTTATTGTGTATAATAGGGATACAGTAACGTCTATGCATGGGCATGGTGATGGGGTGGGAAATCTTTCAAACTTACAAATCCTTTGAAAGTGGCTTTCAAACTTACAAATCATTGTTGCAATGAGCAGTAGTGACTGAAACTGATTTTAAAGTTGTAACAGGCAGTTTGAGAGTGACATGATGGATTCTGATCTGACTAAAAATGTTACACTTTTTTACATCTGAAGGAAGATTTGGGTTATTTTGGGCTATGGTTTTGATTTTGGAGATTACTGAGCATCTTCATTCTCACTGATTCTGGGGAGCACTGGAATGCTGGGATGGGGTATGGAACAGATCTTTAAAGCTCTTTTGTCTCGAAACAAGTTGCCCTCTTGAAGGCCCCCTGCCTTTATTCTGTTCTCTTTTTATTGGGTACTGGGAACTTGCTTGGAGTCAGTTCTCCCTGACTGTGACAAGCTGATCTAGAGGATCCAGACTTCTAGCTTGTTCTCTCCATTTTCTCTGTCTGGAATGTGTTGGCAGCATTTTCTGACAACTTGTTGGGTAGTATATTTTGTCCCTTATTTTCTTCTTGACAAAAGTATGGACAGTTGTAGTCCTCTTTTTTCCTGCTAAGTCTTCTGCTTTGAACAATTGTCTTAGTTTGTTCAAATCAAAACTTCATACCATTGTGAAAAAAACAAAACAAAACCAAAAAAACCCCAAACAAACAAAAAACCCCAGGAAGTTCATTCTAATTCTGCCAAAAATCTTTTCTTACAGGACATATTTTTTCTGCTTAATATGCCCCTAATGTTTATTGCTGACAGCTTTTGTCAATGGTGATACAACAACTCAGCTTTTTTTTTTTTTATTTTTTCCTTAGACTATTTGTTGGGTAGCAGGTCCCACAGGGAAATCGTGTGAACCTGTGAACTCAGAATGGGGCTTTCCTCTAAAGTTGAGTGTTCTGTTGTAGTAATAAGTGTACAGGTATTTTGTAGTGGAATCAGTTGCTTTGTCCTAATCAAACACAGGCAAAAAGTGATGATGGTGATGTGATGTCTGACTATGAGCTTTGTTACTGGGCTGCTCACACTTCTGGCAGGCACAGTCCCTTCTAGTACTCAAAGACACTTCACTGGTTGCAGTGGTGTGATGGCTAGTGTCTGGTCAAGTTGCATCTCACCACAGAAAGGATTAAGATACCCTGACCAGAGATATCTGTGACACTGTGTTTTAATTAAACTAAACTCCGGTAACAAAAAAACTATGAGAGTACCCATCTCCTTATTTTTACTTCAAAATCATGTCTCTTTTCAGTTGAATGTAACATGCTGCAGCAGCTGGGGTGGCATAGGAACACAAGGTATGCTTTCTCAACTGCAGGACTTGCCATTTTCAACTATGTTCCATTTGATGTTTTTCAGGCATTTCTTGTTTAAGACATCTTCTGGAACTACTCCGCTGTTCAGTAGTTCTTCCCCTGGTTACCCGCTGACCTCAGGAACAGTTTATACTCCACCTCCCAGACTGTTACCTAGAAATACATTCTCCAGGAATGCATTCAAGCTGAAAAAGCCCTCCAAATATTGTAGCTGGAAATGTGCTGCTTTATCTGCAATCGCTGCCGCAGTCCTGCTCGCCATCCTGCTAGCATATTTCATAGGTAAGGCTACATTTTCCATGTCACAGCACGCGGTTATGTCAGCACGTGCAAAGTCAGCAGATAAAAGGATTGCTTTGTTTCAAAAATCTGTGTTCTTACTGAGCAAATCAAATTATTATTCCTTATACTTATTAATTACCATATGTTTAAAAAAATGTTTGGAAAAAGTAGTGCTAGGTGCTGAATTCAGGCAAATATGAGAAGCCACTGGCATTTGAACTCAGACATTGCTATTGCATGGTGCACTTAGAGAAAAAAGGTAGAATTGTTTTGATTAGTAAGTCTCAAGTCTATATCTGTCTGCATGCCTAAACTGGCAGTGTTTGATCTGAACAGTTAGATAATTCCTTTTTTTTATGCTGTTATTTTCCATATTCCACACATCCTTAGTTTTTGTGGTCAAAAATAGGAGGGAAAGTCTAAATGTTGTGCTTATTTCCTGTGATTAATATACTAATAATGAATATAACATGTTCTAATTCTTCCTGTATTCTTTCCAGATCTTTTAATGTACACTTGTAATTGTTTTTTCTTTCCTAATTTATTTCTGATTGCTGCTCCCTCCCCACCCCAGTATCCTCCTTGCTGTCTGCTGTTTAGCAGGGTTTTTTTAAGTGTCTACACAAAGTAGCTGTGTGTTTTGTACCTTTTAAAGTGCATTCAGCAATATGTTGATGAAAGTGACATGCTGCACAAACTCTCTAGCTTCTCTGAGCGACTGGCATAATTAGGGTAGCTTGTTGATGTTTGCTGTTAATACTTTCCAGACCTGTTCTGTGTGGGTTTTAGTTCATCTCAGAAACTATGCTTGTATATAGCACTCAGAAGCTGTAGAAAGATGTACTGAAGTTTCTTCCTGCTCTCTCTATTTGAACAAGCTGACTGGTTCTGTTACTGCTGCTGTCTCTTCAGGCCAGGCCTACATCCCAGCATACTCCATGCTGCTATTCTAACCATCTTTCTGTATACTTTCTCTAGAAAAACTCAGAAGAGTAACAGGCTTAGTTCAATATATAAATAAAAAGATTGGAAAGCAGATGATTTATTGAACATGACAGTTACCGTACAGCAGCTCTGAGTGATTATGCACATGGGAGATGATATACTGTGAGGTGAATGTTTTAATCCTGTGCGTAACTTTGAAGTGATGGATTATGGAACAGATTTTTCCTTGGTCTTTAGGTTACTGTAATCTAAAGAAAAGCTTTGCAGCGTGAATATTGCTTTATACACTTTCATATACTAAGACAAGAGAGAATGTAAGGCAATGCATTGGCTCATAATTGATGGATGATCTATCATTTCAAGTAGTGACATAAGTGATCAGTTTTGACAAAAGATTTTGAGGTCGTCTTTCCTGACTAGAGTGATGAGCACAAGAGAGTTGACTAGTGAACAAGAGAAAGCAGGTTTTAGGAAGAGGGTTATTTGGCTCAAGGATTAAATAATGAAAAGTTACCAGAAAAGTTTGATGCCATACACAGTAAAGAGTAAATAGATCAAAGAGTAGCTGTGAGTGCCAGCAAAGAGCTGCAGTTAATCCACTGTATAAATTTGATGGATCCACTGTGATCAGGATTGAAAGGGATGGGAGAGGAGAGGGAGACGTTGCATTGCCTTAGGTGTGTGAGAACAACAGAAAGGTGAAAGGGATGTGCTTTAAGCCATTCCTTGTTTTAATTATCTCACTCAAAGGAAAGACTTACACGATTCATTCCACGTGGCAAAGAGCAGGTGTAAAGCCATCAGCCATAAGCTAATCCATCCATCGCATTTCTGGGACTTGCTGTCCTGCAATGGTGCAACTGAAGGTGCTTCCTACTGAAGGCACAAGATCATCTCCTTTACTGTATAAAACCTGAAGAACCTTTCCTTGTTCTGCCCTTCTCTGACGGCTTGCCTCCTCCTGGGTATGTGCAGAACCTGAGTCCTGGGTAAACTAAAGACCCTCTCTCCTGGGAAAGAGCAGCAATGCAAAATACCAGCTGCCCACTCTTCTGCAGGTCTTTTGGAGCTCCTGACCAACTAATCCCTGAACTGCTGTGAACACAACATGACTCTGTCTTGCTCTGTTCAGGAGGAAAAATGTTTTTCTGTTTCCAAAACGGGTGACCAGAATATTGTTCAGATCAGACACTTCTGTCCTCATCATTGAGAAAGGGAGAAAGCAAGAGCTATTCATCTACCAGGAGAGCTGGCAGTCTTGGGATGAAGAGAGATCTTGAGTTCCCCCAGGATGTGCAGGAGGAAAGGCAATGCTCCATTTTGCAGTAGCTCCTCCTGATGTATTTTGCTGTCCAAACTTGGAGCATAGGAGAAGCTTTAAAGGTGCCCATAATGTTTTTGTGCCGTACATGTCAACAAAGAAAATTTCTTGCTCTCCCCTATAGCAGAGGTTATGTCACTGGCGTTGCATCAACTAAAAGTAATAGTTATGGTAAAAGTCAGCAAAATTTTGCAGCAAATGGTTCTGTTGCTTAGGTTTGTCATTATATCTAGGCTGGGGGAAGATGATCATATCAGTGCTAATCAAGGCTATCGCAGGGCTAAATGACAAAGGCAGTGCTGGCAAACATGAGGTAAATCACATTGAAAGAATCCTTTGACGTTCTCACAGTCTTCAGGAGTTTTAAATTAATTGTCCTGTAATAAGAGATGGAGGAATTTGTATGGCTAGATCATGGAAAACATGCTGTCTACAGGTCTCAATGTTGGACTTTCAGAGGGTTGCCAAAGAGTATGGGTGGCACAAAAACATTTCTAATGAGGGGTGATTAAAAGAGACAAGCAGAAAAAGTATCATAACAGGTAGAAAAGAATAAACGTTGTAAACAGTATTTAGGCATTCCTATTGCCTTTCTGATAACATACAAATAAAAATACAGTGAATGAAATGAAGAGCCAGTATGTTTAAAGCTCTAAAAATAAATTCATAGTGCATAATAACCCTTCGAACTTTTTCCCACCCTGCATAATTGATATTTAATAAGGATACTGCTGAGATTGTGTGAAGTAAAACCTTTTTCAAAATAATCGCAGTATGTCTTGTTAAAGAAACTTTGGGGTTTATTGCATGTAGATTGATGGCATAAAATGCCATCAAAGTTTAGCTACTTAAATAGACCCTTTTGTTATCTGAATTTTCCTAAATCTTCATCTAAAACTGGTCTGCTCTGATATGACATATATATGGGCAAAATACACTTGGTCTTGTATGCAAACAGTTTGCCATCTGAGACGTACTGTTCTATGCCTGAATTACTGGCAGAGTTACCTCTGAAATCTCAGCAGGTATTAAATTCACCAAGTTGAAAATAAATCAAGAAATTTTGTGGCTTTTTCTCTAAAGGAATAGGCAGAGGGGAAAAAAAAATCAGATCATTCCCATGAAAAAGAGTATTTCCAGGTGTTTCTGTGGCTGAGGGTTCTACTAGTTTTAATAGCAGAGGATAGGAAACTATCACTTCAGTTAACTTGTTCCTTATTTCAAACCAGGTTTCTCACTTCGCCCGTTTCTTCAGCAGCTGGATGTAAATGAAATGCAGGGTGTAAGCTGCTAGTATTCCACAACATTTTGGTAAATTCCAGCACACAGTGTGTAAATAAAATCATCCTACAGTCCTGTCTGAGACCTACGTTATTTCACAAAGCCCAGGAGTTATTCCTATTATCCTGGGGTGACATATGAAGAATGTAGAACCAGCCATTCAAATTAGGACATCCTGAAGATATAGGACTGGTGGTAAAACCCAGTTACAAGAAAGTAATTTATAAAGTGTCAAAATGAAAGCATATACCACACATATTGTCTTTGTCAGAGTGTTCACTTCAGAGGTTAAGGGAGTGATGAAAGCATTTGTCATGTTAAATTAGTTTTTAGCTCTTTAGATTCATGCCAAACTTGGAGGGGAAAAAAGTATAAAAAAAAAAGAAAGAGAGGAAAAAGGGAGTCACCTTGTGTTTTTCACAAAGGAGTTGCTGCCAAACATAAATACCACATTTTTTTAAGCCCCTACGCTGCTCTCATTTCTGCCAATCTAATTCTGAGCATCAAAGAACATCTGACCATCAACATGTCAGCATGTTAAAATGTGGTAATTTAGGCTTTCCTTAAAAAAATAAAAAATAAACCCTGTTATTTCTCATGGAAATTAAAAGCTACAATAGACTGGTACTGATAACTTCTGGAGTATTGGTAATGCTTTATCTACTGCTATGATGTGCAAGATGATACAGGAAAAATAAAAGGAAAGCGACAGAAAGAAATTATGAGAACAGCATGCTTGCACTGTAGTGCATATGCTACACATGAAAATATTATTTCTCATCTATTCTTCAGTGTTACTTGGCCTTGAAGACAGATGAGGTTTAAGATAAATTTCAGTTTTCTGCATAAACTTAACATATTCACTTCTGTGTTATAGGAAGGACTGAATTGTCAAAGGGAGTCAATTAATCAAATGAAAATGTCTTTTTATTATTATTTTATTCCCTATATATTTTAAATTAAAGCCTGAAAAATAGCTAGGTACTGAACAAATATTTTGGTAAATATCTTGCTGTTAGAAAGCATCATAGCAAGATAAAAGACATACAGGTAAATAAATGGTTAATAGGTTTGGCTATCCCTCTTGTACCTGCAAAAATATTAATTTGTTTCTGTGGCAGTCAGATAATAAAATTTATAGAGTTTCTGAAAAAATTAGATTTGGAAGTAGAAGTATCATCTTTAAGTCAAAAATGAGTGCATACCTAGTTTGCATAAAATTGCATTCTCCAGGTGTTATCAACTTGAATTATTTTCTTCCCACCAATGAGTCAGATATTTGCTAATGTAAGTGCTTCTGTGAAGTTTCTTGTTCATTCATATTGGCAATTTCTTCCACTCCTAAGTCCAATTGTCTTTTTGACCATGATTCCACAGATCAGGATTCATCAAAGCAGTTTGCTCAAGTGGCTATCTTATCTATCAATTGATTTTTTTCTCTCTCTCTGAGTTGTGTTTGATGAATGGCATCCTTCCTCTCATTTAATTTCTTATGTTGCATTTTTTGTTTTCTACTTGTAGAGTCAGAAAACCACTGACTTTGTCTTGTCCAGACTTTACTGAAATCTAATACGCTAGACATTTTGGAAGCCAGGACTGAAAAAATAGGGAAAATCATGCAAGGATGGAAGCTCTGAGAGGCAGAGGTCACCTGCCTGCCAATCACTGCTATCAGGTTCCCTTGAAATCAATGTAAACCGAGGGAGCTTTGCATCTTGCAAGATTAGCTGATGACAGAAGGTTCTGTTCTTAAATTTGCATTGAAAATAGGTGTCAGTTCAGGGGCAATAATTAAATTTTCGAATATGCCTGTCATATTTTAAATGTCACACATTCAGTGATTGTTATTGACTGGTATCAGTCAATCTAGGAGAGAAAAGAGTGAGCTTGTCTGATGCTCCCTCTGAGAACAGAGACTTTGAGCCTTTCAGGGAAAGGCATCTGGCCCCTTTCCATAAGAAAATGTTGCACTAGTGCTGGAAACTGTGGAGCTTGACTATGGGAACGTTAGCTGTGGATTTCTAGCCTCGCAGCATCCTATTTCACAGTCCAAAGGTGTGAGAGATCCATTAGGTGAAGGAGACAATTTTCCTAGCGACAAAATGCTTCAGCTGCTGTGGACGTATAATGGCACAAAGAACAGGAGGATTTTTATGTGAAATCATTTGGGGTATAGTTTGCCTGCTCTTTTCCTGAGTCAAAAATAAGAGCTTGATCTACAGATTTGTTCCAAGGAAAGCCAACGTGCCTATTGTTTTGTGGAGCAGAGATTTTGGAGCTAATGGAAGTAGCTACCTGTTAGTGTGAAGGGGCAGTCTTATCAGCCTGTTCAATTCTCTTTGTCTTTGTCAAGGATTTTCATACAGTAAACCTCAGCACTTGAAACTAGAGTGAGACTAATGTTTCTGTAACTCAGAGTACTATCAGGTGCTTAGTGGTTGAAACTGAAAACTCTTTCTACTTAGCGACCAAGTCGAGCAAACACTCTGGAACCTTGGCAAGAGGATGTCTTCTTGCGTGTGTTACTGGGGGTGTGTTTTCAGGGACAGGTTTTTGTTGGGTTTTTAATGAATATTGCACAATACCATCTAGGATGGAGCTGAGAAAACGTTTTTCACAACTGCTGGTAGTGATATATTTCTGTGTCAAGTGATGTAAGTGCCCAGCTGATGCTAGCTCTGCCAGCTGATGCTGCGCTACTCGAAGGATGTGGTGTGGTAGAGGTTAGTATCACAGAAATGAGCAAAGTGGTGTAACAGGACAGCAGTGGCTAACCTGGAAGTTTTACAGAGATAGTATTTAAAATCAGTACTTTAGTAGTGCAGTTATTAATTATACAGTACAGGTTTTGGCTGCTTCTCCTCAAAGCTGCAAGAATGGCTTCCTCAGAGATGATTGGGTTTTTTGTTTGTGGTTGGGTATTTTTTTTCTCAGTTGTGAAGCACATGCTGTGCTTTACATGTGCTCTCGTCATCCCGTCATGGACAAACTGGAAAATCTCCTGGGTGTCAAAATAGCTGGGGAACAGAGCCCATTCTCCCTTTCATCAGTGTAAATATTGAATATTATGAAATTTTTTAGTACTCTAGGATTTAATCCCAGAATCACAGGTATGAAGTCTTGTTGAAGTAAAGAGATAGCACAGATAAGTAAATGCAAAACAAATCTTGCAGGAGGTCAGGGGGAAATAGGATGAAAAAGCTTTAAGATACTTCAGAGAGACATGCTTTATAACCTAGCCCAGCATCCTGAGATGAGACCGTTTTTCAGGGTAAGGATGAGCATAAGGGCTATTGAAGATTAAATTTTGCTAATATAATACCAAGCCAGAGATACCTATCAAATAAACCTGCAGTCATTCTCTCTGAAAAGTCAATGTTCAATATCAGTGTAAAACGTCTCATTTCCCTCAAGGAAAACATGGCTCTGTTAGCAGCTGTTTATATTGAGATCACCAGTTGATTGTTTATGGATTCATTTATATTGATTATCTGTTGCAGTGCTTCTTTGTTAACTCATCACATTGTTTTGCACTTGGTGCTATTACAAATTTTACTCATTTAAGTGTAGAAGTACATGTTTGCTTTTAGGAATATAACTCAGTGGGGTTATATATAACCCTCAATGGGTTGATAGCGGATTGAAAGACGTGACATGGATTTTGTATGGGTGGTTAACATAGCTCTGACCATCCTATTATGAAAGCCATGCAAAAAGCACAAATAAAAATATTTAAGTGTACTGAAGAGACAAGAATATTCAAGGAGTATTCAAGGAACTTGCAGAAAGACAAAAATAAAATAAGAATTAAATTCAAGTTGTCAAAATAATAGGACAGGGTAACAGACTCCAGAAATAATGAGGCAAAAGAAGTTGAGCAGTGGGAAGAGAAACGATACATCCCCATGAAATGTCAGAAAATTTTACTCGCCATGCTGTGGTGAAGTTACCTCCTTTCAGTAATTTAAGATTGTTTAAGAAACAGGATTTGGGTTCATTTCAGCTTTCCTTATTCAGACTTCCATTCTGCATAGCCTTGCTGCATCATACTTGGAGCGACCTGCTCACTTCACTGCTCAGACACAAAAAATCCCAGCCATCTTATATATTCTGTATATCTGGTAATAAAATAATTGACTTGCCAAGCTCAGTGAGTTTGAATACCTAGCACACTGTATTCACCTTATGTTGTGCCTTGTTATTCATTCTTTATATGATAGCCTTGTAGCTATAACCAGGAAAGATAGCATCTCTGTTGGATCCCCGGGACACATCCTGCACTCCAGATTTAGGTTTACAAGGTTGAAGAATAATTCAGGTTGCAAGGCACCTCTGGAGCTATCTAGTCCAATCTTTTGCTCCACACCTGGCTCATCTCTGAAGTCCAGTCTGGTCTTGAAGACCTCCAAGGATGGTGACTGGGAAACCTGTTCCATTGCCTGATTGTCCTCATGAAGAAAAACTGTTGTTTCCTGTCTCAGTTTTGCGAGGTTGGGTGCTGGAAAAGAACAGGGGGTGCAGAAAAAGGCTGCTGTGAGGAGCTGCCAGAATTCTCTGGAGCTCCAAAATGTAAACAATGCAAGGCCAGAATCATTGTTGACCAGGGCCAAGCCAATGAGAGATAGTCATAGCGCCTCTGAGAATCACATATAGGAGAAAACAACCCGGAAGCAGCTGCATTTTTCCACCGGAGAAGGGAGAGAGAAGATGTAATGAGCTGTGCAGACACCAAGGCCGGGGAGGGGGAGTAGGCGCCCCAGGTGCCGGAGAGAAAGATGCCCCTGCAGCCCGTGGAGAAACCCCATGGTAAAGGCCGAGACCCCACCTGCAGCCCATGGAAGATGGAGCAGGTGGAGACATAGAGAAGACACTGTG
>VZTU01017134.1:45443-60472 GCA_013400835.1 Zapornia atra | reverse complement strand
ATTTTTTTTCTAATGTCTAATCATTTCTAATGTCATAATCTAGATGCTTGTGTGGAGGCAGCAAAGTTGTAGTTGTTGAATGAATCCCTCTCTGACATGCACTGCATGTATCTGCTAGAGGTTCACTATCTATCATGGAAGCTTAGACACATAATCCAAACTTAGACACCTCTATTGGGCACTAAAATGTTGACACCTTCATTTCAAACAGGATCTTACTCTGGAATTACTATATTTTATTATAAAGAGAATATATTCTCTTTATTATAAAGGGAACTGCTGTTACTTGCTGCGAATTATATATGAATTTTTCTGGATGCAATTATTTGAAAGCAAAATTAACATCCAAAAGGGCTATGAAGATGATGAGGGCACTAGAACATCTCTCTTACCAAGAGAGACTGAGACCCTTGGGACTTTTTAGCCTCGAGAAGAGAAGACTGAGGGAGGATCTTATCAATGCTTATAAATACTTGAGGGGTGGATGTCAGGAGGATGGGGTCAGTCTTGTTTCAGTGGTGCTCAGTGGCAGGACACAAGGCAATGAGCATAAACTTGAATACAGAAAGTTCCACCTAAATATGAGGAGGAACTTCATTGCTGTGAGGGTGGCAGAGCCCTGTGGAGTCTCCATCTATGGAGACATTCAAACCCTGTGATCCTGGGTCTGTCTTGAGCAGCCTGCTTGAGGTAATCCTGGGGATTGAACTAGATGATCTGCAGAGGTTCCTTCCAACCTCTATCATTCAGTGATTCTGTGAAATGACTGAAGTTATTCCTCTGTAGAATTAATATTGACACATCCACAAAAAATATAATTCCAGTCTTCAAATCCTGCTCTTTCCAATTCCTTCATCAGGAATGTGTTTGCTAAAATACCTTTCTTAACCCATTGTTAGCTTCCATCATTTACCTCTGTGAACCCCTTCACTGAGCCATTTATCTTCATCTTGGATCTTTTTTCCTTTTTCCATAAAATACCTTCCTTTTTCAACAAAATACCATCCCCACCTTTATGCTGCCTTCTACTGTGCCTTCTCCAATGTGGCACAAAAGATGTATATGCTGATATGGCTATGCTTTTCTTCAGCCTCAGTGCTCTAGGTCCCTACCTTCTCAGCTCTCCATTAGACATGCAGCTTTTCAAATATCTTTTCAAGTCCTCCATAGCAGAAGCAGACAAGGAGAGCAAAATAACAATAAAAAAATAAATAAATGGAGAAGAAATATTTCTTCTATATCCCAAGGTACTTCTTGTCCTCCAATATGTCTCAATCCCCTTTAGAAAGAATAAATTTATTCACCCTTTAGCTCTTTTCAGCTGGATCAAGGAACAGAGAAGCTGCTCTTCCTGTCCTATAGAAGTTAATGTCATTTTCAAGTTGTAAACATCTCTGTGTTGCTGCTGACTGGCACAAGCTAAGCTATTGCTTATATAGGACAACAGGTTTAAACAATTAGTTGTTTTGGGGTTGTTCTTTTTTTTCTTTTTAGCCATTTAAATGAATATTTTTATTTTGCTTGGCATGTCTTAATGAAGATGATTTTGGTTATTAATCTTCCTTTGGGACAGTGGTAATCTGAAGTGAGGAACAAATACTATGACATATTGAAAGCTAAAAGGAAACCCTCATTTGACTCCCAAAATGTCTTCTAGTGCCAAGATAGATTATTCCAAAGTCATGAAGCAATGACATGAGCTATATCTCCTGTACTAACATGGCTATTATTGGAAAATCATAGACCATTATTACTTATTCTTTGCTGCAACTCTGATGCAGTCTAAGTACAAACTAACTATCTGATAATGCTTCTTTGGAAATTTATTTCCTTGTTTCTTACAGATGGTTTGTTAGTCATTTTGAAATATGATTTTCAGCCTGTTGAATTGTGGCATTTCCTAGGTGTCTGCTTGGTTGACTGGGACTTTCAAGCATAGCAGATCACCATGGTGAAACACAGTGTAAAAATACTTAAAGTAGCATTGAAAGAGTTAGTGAGGGTACCTTACTGCAATGCTCCACAAACCAGCTATCTCATGCTCAAATGAATACCCTTCTCAGTACAGCTGAGTTAATTTGCCCAGACCTAGCTTCATTACCTTGGATACAATACACTGCACCTGACTTCCTTGCTATTGAGATTTTGTGCAGTTTTCATCCATTCCAGGAGAAGAAACAACTTGCCATGAATTGGGAGCCCAAACATAGCCCATAGAAAACTTCAGCTGGCCAGAGTGATAAATGATGCTCTGTGGTGACAGATCAATGGACATTTAAACAGCACAGAGCATTCTGACCTATTCTTTGATTATTTGCCTTTGGAGGTTGTCTTGTTAACTTTTTACAAGGAAAAAGAATTCCAGCACAAGAAAAAAACTACATTTCCACAAACACACTTTTGAAATCCCTTTCACGAGCACATTCCTGGTGAAAAAGATCATATAATTCATGCAAAACCTCTCCTTCATACTTTCCAGTATGCCATTAAATGTAGGGTCTTTCATCTAGGGAACAGGAGGCACTGGTACAGGTTGGGGACTGGAGTCTTCTCTGGAGACATTCAAAACCTGCCTGGATGTGTTCCTGTGTGATTTAGTCTGGGTGATCCTGCTCTGGCAGGGGGGTTGGACTAGATGAGCTTTCCAACTCCTAATGGCTCTGTGATTCTGTGATTCTGTAGTATCCCTTTGCATTTCTCCAGGCTTTAAGGAACTGGACTTTTTACTCCCTTCTACTTCCAGGCAAATGAGGACAGTAGATGCCTTGTCCAGCTGCAAGAAAATCTGAAGCACAGCAGCAAAAGCAAACAAATATGAAGCTCACAATATATTATGGTTAAGTTTTACAATGGACTGATATCATCTTGATTCTTCTGCCAGGATGAAAAAGGACTATTATCACTGTTGGTGATAGGTAGATTAAGCCTGTGTTTATTATTGGAGGTAATCTTTTTTTTATTTTCTCTATTTTTTTCCCTGTCAAAATAAGAGTTTGTTTAGACAGCAAAAAAATTGCTTCTCTTTTTCCCTTGAAAAGATGTAGGAAGCGAAATGAGTGATTTTTTTTTCCCAAAATTGCCTCCTAATTTTGTTTTTAGTTTAATATTCTTACTCCTGAAGAATCATCAAGACTTGGGAAAGAAAAGGCTTATTTTTCATCTTGCTTTATTCCTTCCCCTGAAAATACAGCATACTTTCTAATGTACTAGCTCATTTGCTATCTCATCTGCAAGTCAGTGTTTTTAAGGAGTGTTGCAGCAGCCCTGACATGAGGCATTGATAATCCTGAATTATGAAACAAAGACTTCATTGCATATAGATAGACACTTCCTGAATCAAGGGAGAGAAGCAACACTAAGCTATATGGATTCTTGCCTGGTTGGGAGGCAGCACCATTGTCATTTCACCCATCTCAACTGGTTTCTTTATTTTTCCTGGGCAAAACATGCAAAATACTATTTATATATGCTGCAAAACAGTTTGTACCCAGGCTGTGTGCATCCAAATAAAAATTATGGCCTTAACTCATCTGCCTATCTACTTCCAGCAACTTCATTTTTCTCTGACATGATTCAATTGGATCCGTGCTCATCTCACTTATCCCTGGCATAAATTTGTGGAATCAACAAATGATTCATATCCCAGGCTGTAATTTCCTGTTGATTTTTAGAGACTGATTTATCTGCTAGCTCAGCACCATCTAAAACTAGACTGAAATGGGCTTTTATTTGTTTGATATTGGTTTCTAGTTCACAAAACTGTAAGAGAAGAGATTAATTATCCTATTAGCATTGAATTAGAATTTTTTTGAAAGAATTTGGGTAAATACAGTGGATATTTACCCCATACCTGTACACTTGCACTTCTTGACAATCAAGTCCTATTTCCCTTCCAAGTCTGTTCCCTATGAGGCCAACTAGTCTCCTTCTCCAATATTTATATCACAGGAAGGATGCGAGGTAATGGGAAAGTAATGGGCTCCTCAGTTTTCTAAACATAAAAAAACCCCAACACAACAGTTGTCTGAAAGTTGAATCAAGGCAGAACCTGTCTGAAAGTAAAAACAAACTGTCAAAGCATGAAATATTTCGTTTATGGTGCCCATTGATTCTCTAACCTTGGAAACCATCTAATCGAGTTTGAATAGTTTTCTAAGAGTTAAATTGAAGTTCAGAACTGAAAGAAGGGAAGCAGTGGACTTCATCCTTGTGGTTTGTTCCAAAAAAATTTGTTATCTAACAGGAGTTGACCATGCATAAAGCAGTGAGACAGGATAAATCTATCAAGGTGAAAACATTGTAAGATTTTTCTATTTCTTCATCCTTTTTTGGGGGTTTTGAGTTTTTATAATTTACAGGATTTCAAAACACATTCCCTAGGGCATGTAAACCAAGATGTATTTTATTTGTAGTCATATCCATTATTTCCCCCCCCCTCCAAATAAAAGCTTAAAGCACCAAATAAGTCATTTGGCAATGTGCCTCAGTTTCCCTACTGCTAATATAGCATTACATCTACATCTCATTTTGAGGTTTGCATCATTAGAATTTGCAAAGCACATTAATATCTCTCATTGTAAGATGCCTGTTGGTTTCAAGCCTCTTGCACTGGCAGTTGCTTTCTGGATCACCACTGTTGCTTTGCAAACTGTGCTTTTATACTCGGTAGACATGTGTTGTCTTTTAAAATAGCCTCATCAATAATATTGTTGTCCTATCCATCATGAAAACACAGTCAGCTGAGTGAAGCAGTGCCCAGGTGTGGGTTGTTTTAACTGACAGATCAATATTTTACACCTCTTAAGGTGAAGAAATGATCAAGGCCATTTTTACCAGAAGGCCTGGTGAGCTGATCTACACAGGTAGGGTGTTATTAACCTCACTGCAATTAACACAACTGAGATGGCCATTACTACTTTTCCCCCAGTGATACAAAGTAGAAAAAGACACATAATTTGTGGTCATTTCTGAACACATTTAACACAAGCAGGGCAATTTACCACCATGTCCAGTCCTGGCTGCCACAGTTCCAGCAATTCTGCAAAACCCCAATTTCCCTCCTACAGATTTGCCTCCTTCAAACGTTTTTTCAACATCCTCTTTAGCACTCAGGCTTTGCTGCTTTGCTCATGCAAGCAGCTCCCACCCACCTCCCCAGAGCAGGATCCAATCTTACAGGGCCCCCAGAGAAAACACATAATTCTATGTAGCTGGGACTTACGTCAATGAGTTGTGTGTCCCCGGAAGTAAGGGTGGAATTAAGAATTAGGCTTAATTTGGCTTTCCACATAGCTGATGGAGCATTTTCCAAAATATAAAGTGTTATATAGAAATACCAGCTTGTTCACTGTGTTTCATTTTTTCCTTTCTTCCCTTTTGTAAGCAGATAAGAAAAAAAAGGATGCAGTAGCAGCACAATAAAGCATGTCATTAATATCTGGATGATTTTTCCCCCCTTCTTGACTCTTCTCTTTTTCAAAAGAGGGCTTAATTCATAGAAAAGAAAATACCAGTGTAACAATTGTAAGCGCAAGGCAAAGGTTCAGGCCGTTTATATTTCTCTGTGAATTGCTGAACTTGCTGTAAATCAATATATTGTTCCCTTGGCACTTCAGTACATAGCAGAGTATTATTATTTTTTATTATTAAATATATATATCTATCTATGCCTGCTACACAATGCCATGCAAAACTTAACTTTGAGCTGTGTTTGTGTGTCAGCAAAAGGGCTTGCTAGCAACACAAGTTCAGACAACAAATGTTGTGCTGATCCCTCTGTGAGACAGAGGTTGCAATGACCAAGGCAGCAAAGGGAGAGCCAGGAACAACCCGGCACCACTGAGTTATCTTTCATAGCTTATTTGTGTGACTAAGAACAACCTGCTTGCCTCCCTGAATTTCACAAAGGAAAACACTTCTTTTTTTTCCTTTCTGTTGGCATTTGTTATGATATGTGTGGTCCTCTCTGTACCTCTATAAGAAACTGATGCATTTTCACCCAGCATCCCACAGCCTATTACTCTCTCTCCCTTTTCCCATGGGAAAATTTAAACTGTTGAAACAGTGTTGATTTATTTTCCATGGGAAACCTCAGCAACCCAGCAGCCCTTGTCAAAAATATTCTAGCATGCTTATAGCCATCTCCTTTGTTAATTCTCTCCTTCAGAAAGTGGGTCTGTTTACATCTTTGGATGGCAAAGCAAATACTCTTTAAGGGTTAATGCTCTTGTTGTTACTTTTTGCTGTTGTTGGCTCATTCCATGAGCTTTTTGCTTTAATGAGCCCTCTTTAGTTCTGCACTGAAACTGGAGATCTCTAGTCTCATTAGTTTGGCTAATTAACCATTCCCTTCTAACTGTCAACTGAGGTTCATCCTGGTGCAGGAAACTATGAGAAAACAACTAACAATTGCATTATCATGCAAACTTATAGGTAGAAGTGAGCCAAGTTCCTGCTTAAAAATATGAGAACTTTTTAACTGTGTAGGCAGTACTGTATTCAACAGTGATTCAAGAATTGCACCAGCAATCCCTCTCCATTTCCTGAAGAGGAATATGCCACTGCTCTCAGAACTTGCATCAGCCTGTGGTTAGAGGGAAGAGCTGTTCCATTTGGGAGATTTTCCAAAAAGTTATTTCTACCCTTGTCTAGATGGACGTCAAGTTGAGGACAGAATGTGTCTGGTCAGCTCAGGTCTGGCAGCAGTCTATGTCTCCATGCAGTAAGGCTGCACTGAGAAACAGAGCTGGTAAATCCTCGTGACATTGCTTTGCAGTAGGTGGACTGCCTGTGATGAAGAGATGCCTCCACTGAAGCGAATGTCAGATGCAGAATGGGAAAGGAGGTGGCAAAATAGTGAAAACATTTCTTCTTGAGGAAGAAATTTTTCACAGTGAGCGTGGTGAGACACTGGAACAGATTGCCCACGGAACCTGTGGATGCCTTCTCCCTAGAAATGTTCAAGGCCAAGTTAGATGGGGCTTTGGGCAGCCTGGGCTAGTGGAGAGTGTCCCTGCTTATGGCAGAGGGATTGGAACTAGATGATCTTTGAGGTCCCTTCCAATCCAAACCAGTCTGTGATTCTATGATTGTCTCTGAAGGGCCAGAATGTAATGGGAAGGAGGAAAATAAAACCTGCACTGTCCCAGACAGTGGTTGGAACCTGAGCTAACCCCTGGATTTCCTTTGAGTCATGAATGCATGCTCATTCAGTCAGTAACTACAGACTTCCTTCTTGGTCTTGGAGAGCAATTCAAGAGTGCCTGCAGAACTTTAGGTACAGTTGTACCATTGTACCATCATACAAACAAGTTATAACAACCCTAAAGCATTTTACAACATTTAGCTAGAGTTGTCTCTCTGCTCCACTGACTCCACACATTGACTATTCATGGGCTAGGGGGGATAGGGCACCCAGGGCTCTAGGGGACCCAGTTCAGGCAAAGACAGCCCCTGTGGTCTACCCAGGGATATTGGTCTCATGTCTTTTCTCCAGTTCAGAAATAATCAGGAATGGATTTTAATAAGATCAGACTGTGGTGGTCAGGATCAGGGTTGTCAGGCAATTGCACTGACTGGCAGGTTGGTTGCACTCGACCAGTCCTTGCCATCCCACTTACTTCCCATTTTCCTGTGTTTCTTTTTCCTCTTCCATCTCTCCCTTCGATCCCCCCTTTCTCTTCCCTCATTTCTTCCCAAAATTTAACTTCCTCAGCTATTTTTCCCCTGTCAGCCCCAGTTCTTCTACATCCATACCAGAATTTCATATTTCTGAAGCAGTTATTGCAGCACTGTTGGCCTTGCAAATTTCCACTTCCCAGAAGGTCCCCAATGCTCTCTTTAATTAACTGTGAAGCTTGGACATTTCTCACATAACTCCCCCTTAAACATTTGTGAAATCTGCCCATTCCTCATGGTGCTCTCTGTAGCTTTTGTCAGCTTCACACTCTGTAAATTTGTTATGTTCAGCAATTCCTCGTGCCATACACAGTAGTTTCTTACACTGTGTTCACTTAGCTAAACCTCAGGCCAAGGCTCTGTCATCTTCTTGCATATCTTAGCAGAAATTATTTCCATTTTAAAAAAAAATAAAAAGAAAAGCAAAAAACTGAACCTCAACATTTAAACAAACATTTGGCTTTTTATCTTTTTCCCCCAGGTCAAATTACCTTTGAGGGGTCTTTAAGAAGGTTGCCTTAAGAAATGCAAAATGCTTCTGAGTCCTTGTGGCCTCCCTTGTGAATGATTCTTCACCTGGTATTTACATAATTCCAGGCTTTGTGAAGGGCATATCCTATAGGTTTGTGTCCACAGGGGCTCCTTTTGCATCAGGATGCTAGATGCTTACATGGAAGCATCTTTTTTAAGCCATCGATGGCACTCTTTGCTGTAGATTGTCTATAAAGAGGTGAAACTACAAGAAATTATCCATTGTGTGCCAGGATGGGGTTGATTTTAATGGGAAGGAGAGGACAAAGAACAAAGTCAGATAAAAGGATGGTTCTAGCCCTGAGGTCATGCCCTTGTGCTTCTCTTTTTTAGAGCTTGGTGCCTGTTAGGATGTGCAGGGAAGTTGGTAATTGCTCCCAATTACCCCAGCAGCTTCCATTCACTGACTGCAGATCATGGTATGAAGAGAAAAGCTTTGAATCCTCTGTTTTAAAAGAAGACTGCCAGTACCCATACTGTGATCTCAGCACATAAAATTGGACCATGCCCAAAGGGAATGAGTTGGGGGACCAACATTAGCATGGAGACCTTACTTCCATGCTAACCATATTCAATCATGCTCTCCTGCAACCTGGGAATGTACAGAACCAATTTTCATGACTGACACCACCATTGTTCACTGCTGTGAGTCTTAAACCCAGAATGGACTCTCTGGGAGATGCTCTCTCCTGCAGGAGAAGGACTTTCAGGAGAAGGAAGGTGACTGTCCCTGCCCTCAGACACACAGCATCAAGCAATTTAGGACTAAGGGGCTTCTAGACCACAGCCAAGTATTCCAAGAGATGTGATGGAGGCCTTACTGCCTGGGATGTTTGTGCAAGGAAGGGAACAGAACTTCAAAGTGTCTTCTAGAGAAAGAGCTGAAGATAATCTGGGGTTTGAGTCTTCAAAGCATTATTCCCCACTACTCTTAGGGTTAGTGCAAGGGCATGGAGAGCAGTGCTCATCTTAAACATTGCCTGTGGGCAGTTTAATATTTTCCAGTTAACAAACTCCTAAATATTTTGCAACAGAAAGCAGCTGATATTTACAGTAAGTGTTGGCCTCCTGGAGCTTTGTTTTCTAGGTTATCTTCAGAAAAAGATATACATCAAAAAAATATATGGACAAACATACTAAAAAAGTCACTGACCTAAAGTACCAATTGAAGAGGCATTTTCATAAAGACATTAAAGTAATTTTTAAAACTATTTAGGTACCTAAATAGAGATGAGAGGGGAAAAAAAAGTCTGAGAGAAACTGGACAACCATCTTCTAACAGAAATTATGGAGCTTCATATAGGTACATCCAGGGGCTCTATTCCCTTTGACTTGATATCTTATGGCTTCATTACCTTTCACTGCATCAGTACCAGGGTACTATCTGCAGCTTCACTGAGTGCCATCACCTTTAAAATAAAATCCCTTTTATTTTTTTAATTATTATTCTCCCAAAAGAGCTCTGTAAACCATATTTTTGGAAGCCTAGATGAAGCCAGGCATGCTGCCATATCAGAATATTCCCCTCTCTTTTCCACACAGCTCACATGTTTTCAAGGTTTACAGCTTGCCTTGTGCATGCTGATGCTATTGCATGATTGCATCACTGTGATGGTATTTTGAGCTCAAAGATTGTCTCAACCTGGGATTCACTCCTCCAGGTTCTGCATCAGAATTGCCCCCCTCCTCCCCCCCCAGCACTGAAATTATTGACACCTCTGTCATCCTCAGGAGTGTAGATATATGCTTCATTTGTACACACTTCACTCATTGCTGACAGATCTCTTTGGCTCCTAGGAGAAACTCTTTATGAAAAATGTCAGTGATATCAAAATAAGCCATAGTGATTTACTCACATGTCATCACTAGAAAAGACATCCCTCCTCTGTCTTTCATTCCCTGCTTTACAGTAACAATAATTTTCATATTCACTTCCACTTAAACATTGATTTTCTAGTGATTGGGTTGTATAGCATATATCTTGCACAGGAGGGTGAATATCAGGTAGCTACTTTCACATGTGGGGTTCAGAGCCTTTGTAGCTGACCTGTGTTAACAATTAAAAGAGCAAACCTACTGCAGAGAAGTTGTGCCCAACCTCCAACACAGGAACACAGGCCATGAAGAAGTCTTCTGTGCTATCACTGTGTTCTTTACCAGTACAGAAAGAAAATCCAGAGCACAAATAAGTATAAAAAAATGCATTTGATGATCATTCACACTGCTTAATGGCCCATGTGTTCTTTATCATGATCTGTGGATAGCACAAGATAGGAACTCTTCCCAACAGGTAAAATGACAAGCGTTGCCTCTTTCATAAGGATGGGAAAGAGAGGTCACTTCTGCGGATATGAGCCATGCTTCATCATTTGCTCCTGAAGCCCAAAAATCTTCCCCAGCCTGTTTTATTCACTCATACAATTATGCACGTATTGTTAGGGCTGGATTTTCTTCTGTGTCCTATCAGAACAAGTCTATTGCCTGGTAGAACAATGTTTCTGCTGGCAAGGATCATACCCATGATCCTCATTCATTTAAAAACGCAATCAACAAGCATGGAACCAGCCTTTCCTCTCTTTTGTAACAATCCTTATCTGTGACTCTTGAAACACACCACAGCACTTCTATTTCAAATCCTGGAGGGACAATAAAAGAGAAAAAAATCCCTAGAACTTTTTTAAATACATAGAAGAGTTGTGATTCTACAGTAATGGTGATGGGATTACACCAAATTCCATAAATAAAGCCTTTCATGTACTGCACGTACATCTAAAAGGAGAAAATAAAATTTAAATGATCATTTAATGCATGTTGCATAAAGTAAGTTTTTTCCTGTCTAATGGTAATAGGGAAATAATATATATTTTTGCTCATACATCACTACTTTTGAACAGAATATGTTACTATGCTAAGAATGCAATAACAATAACACTGCACACTTGGACTCACCGTCATCCATACCAAAAATGGCATCCTATACCATGGATCTCCTCTCTTAAACACAAAAGCTAGAGAACTGTTGTTAACTGCTTGAATCAGTACAGGCTGGGGGTGACCTGCTGGAGAGGAGCTTTGTGGAGAAGGGTCTGGGGGTCCTGGTGGGTGACAGTGTGGCCATGAGCCAGCAGTGTGCCCTAGGGGCTGAGAGAGACAATGGGATCCTGGGGGGCATCAAGAGGAGTGTGGGCAGCAGGTCACAGGACGGGATCCTCCCCCTCTGCTCTGCCCTGGTCAGGCCCCACCTGGAGTACTGTGTCCAGTTTTGGGCTCCCTGGTGTAAAAAGGACAGGAATCTCCTGGAGAAAATCCAGAGGAGGCTACAGAGATGATTAAAGGCCTGGAGCATCTCCCCTGTGAGGAAAGGTTGCGTGAGCTGGGGCTGTTCAGTCTAGAGAAAAGAAGACTAAGGGGGGACCTAATTGGTGTTTATAATTACCTTAAGCATGGGATGCAGGGGGAGATGGCCAGCCTCTTCTCAGTGGTCTGTGGAGACAGGACAAGGGGCGATGGCTGCAAATTGAAGCACAGGAAGTTCCACACCAACATGCGGAAGAACTTTTTCCCAGTGAGGGTGACAGAGCCCTGGGACAGGCTGCCCAGGGGGGTTGTGGAGTTTCCATCTCTGGAGGTATCAAAGACCCATCTGGACACCTATCTGTGCAATATGAGCTAGGACTCTGCTTTGGCAGGGGGGTTGGATCTGATGATCTCTGGAGGTCCCTTCCAACCCCTATGATTCTGTGGTTCTATGATTCTCTATGAAATGGAAAAGGGTCAGAGTTTATAAGATTATTTTATCTGGGTTAATTCACAGTTGTAATGCAACATCTGGCTACCAAGAGACCATTTTGTACCAGTTCTTCATCTTTCAGAAAGTATAGTCTCTAAAACTGTCTTTGAGAGATGACTCAGTTAACCACATACAGACTTGGAAATCTGGTATTGAAGGCCAGCCATGCTGAGAGAGATTTGAGGGTCTTGGTCGACAACAAGTTAAACATGATCCAGTAGTGTGTCCAGGCAACCAGGAGGGTCAACTGTATCCTGTGGTGCAACAAGCACCCTATGGCCAGCCAGTCTAGGGAGGTGATTGTCCCACTCTACATGGCGCTGGTGTAGCCTCACCTTGAGTACTGGGTGTGGGTTTAGGCACCACAGTACAAGAGGGACCCAAAAATACTGGAGAGTGTCCAGAGGAGGGCAACAAGGATGGTGAAGGGTCTGGAGGGGAAATCTTATGAGGAGAGGCTGAAGCCTCTTCGTTTGTGCAACCTGGAGAAAAGGAGGCTGAGGGGACACCTCATTGTGATCTATGACTTCATGACGAGGGGGAGGAAAGGGACAGGCACCCATCTCCTCTCTTTGGTGACCAGGGATAGTACCCACAGCAAAAGCATAAAGCTGAGACAGGGGAGGTTTAGGTTAGATATTAGGTAGAGGTTCTTTACTGAGAGAGTGATTGGGCACTGGAACAGGCTCCCCAGGGAAGTGGTCACAGCACCGAGCTTGACTGAGTTCAAGAATCATCTGAACGATACCCTCAGTCTCCTGCTCTGACTTGGCTGGCCTTGTGTGGAAGAAGGAGTTGGACTTGGGTCATTCCAACTTAGTATATTATATGAGTCCATGATTCTATAAGCTTAAATCAGCTGGTGAATTCCTGTATCTACTGAAAATGAAGGGCAAAGCACACATTGCCCTTAAAAAAGCAAGGGTTTTTCTTTAAAATAGTTTAGACTTCCTAACAGGATAGGAATCCACAGTCTGAAATTGTTTTCTAAGGAAATTATAATGGAGGGCTGATTTCTGAAAGGTCTCGAAACCAAATAAAAGATCTAGCCTAGGTATGAGGGACTGCAGGTTTTAATTCTGTTTAACACCTTGTGCATAGGCAGAAAGGCAGAAAGGACCATTCTATAGCTAGTGTCCTTCCCACTACACCACAAAGCAGGGCAGGGAGTCAGGGGATGAACTGTGCAGGAAAGCCACAGCGTGCACCAAAATGGATAAGGGGTAAGCCAGCTCCCAGGTGACAGCAGGGCCAACATCAAAGAGTCTAATCCTGTTACAGACCTAGCACGAAAAAGGCAGATAAAAAGAGGATTTGTTGAGAGGAAAAGCCCTCAGAGTTCAAGTGAGGATGCCCCAGCATCTGTATCTCAATGCTCTCCCTCGCTTTCCAAAATAGACTAAAATTCCTCCTGTATGTTGCAAACTACGCTCTTTTCTGCCATTAAAATTTTGCTAGGGCATCCAGAGGAGAAAACCCCTCCTGTGTTGCTGGCACTTTAGCAGGAAAAGAGGCACAGATCCAGTAAACCAACTGGACGCCGTTTACAGTATGGTCATCTCCTGGGATGCTCAAAACTCAAGGCACATCTGGGAAGCTCTGGTGTCATAAGGGCTGCCGCCAGGCATTCGCTCCAAGGGCTGCAGTATTAACAGCCTGCTGTCAAAGTAAATGGAAGAAACCCTGGATTAACCATGGCTCTAAAGAGACAACAAAATCTGGAAGCTCTCATCTGGATGTCACTCAGTCTTTGAGAACAATGTGGTAATTTTTGCACTGAGAAAGGTGTTAATTAAAACCACGATGACTTCTGCTAAAGCCATAGTAAGGTACAAGCAGATGAGAGCTTCTTCAAGGGCATTTTCGTGTCTCATTATTTACACAATTCACTGTCTTTAAAGTTACTGTGATGGCTTGTTGTTTGGGGGTTTTTTTCCTCCAAATTATTGAAAGAAGTTGCATGGAGTGGAGCTCCCAAATGAATCACAGAATCACAGAAACATAGGGGTTGGAAGGGACCTCCAGAGATCATCGTGTCCAACCCCCATGCTTCCTGCTGAGAAACTTTTTCAGAGGTAGACCATGGGTAGGACTTTCACCTTCCCAAGCTCGGAGATAGCAGATTAGCAAGAGAGGAATTCTGTTGTGTGTTTGCTGTGTCAGGGGATACCTTCCAGGGCACAGTTTACAGAAGAGCCAGGCTTGGGAGAGCTGAGAATCTTTCTAATTGTCTGCTTTTGAACTATTCCAAAAAAGGGTGTAGAAACACTGAAGGATTTAAGAGGAGTTCATGAAGAAATAGAGGTGGGATGGGTGGGGCAGAAAGACTTGCATTAAAAGTAATGTATTTGAGTAAGACCAAGAAAAAGAAGGCAGTCCTGTTTTTTTCCCCAATAATAGCCTTTACTTGAAGAGAAATGAGGTCTGATCTTCCTCAGAACGTGTGATGTAAGCTCAGTGTCTCATAGGTGAATGTCTGCAAGACTGCTTGTATAAAAAAGATTCAATGATACATCCAGATGTAAAAAGCTTAGTCACAGTGTACTTGCACACACACATAGATAGATATAAATTCAATATACATATAGATATAGATAGAAGCATAGAATCATAGAATGTGTTAGGGGCCCCCAATACAAGAAAGATGTGGAACTGTTGGAGAGGGGTCAGAGGAGCCACAAGGATGATTAGAGGGCTGGAGCACCTGCCCTACAAAGAGAGGCTGAGGGAGCTGGGCTTGTTCAGCCTGGAGAAGAGAAGGCTGTGGGGGGACCTCATTGCAGCCTTCCAGTACCTGAAGGGAGCTTATAAGCAGGAGGGGATTCAACTTTTTAAAACGGCAGATAATGGCAGGACAAGGGGGAATGCATTAAAACTAAAGGAAGGAAGGTTTAGATTAGATCTTAGGGGGAAGTTTTTTACAGAGAGAGTGGTGAGGGGCTGGAACAGGCTGCCCAGAGAGGGGGTGGATGCCCTGTCCCTGGAGGTGTTCAAGGCCAGGTTGGCTGGGGCCCTGGGCAACCTTGTGTAG
>VZTU01017134.1:0-45065 GCA_013400835.1 Zapornia atra | reverse complement strand
AGCCCTCTGATCATTTTTGTGGCCCTCTTCTGGACAGTTCCATGTCATTTTTGTGTTGAGGGCTCCAAAGCTGGACACAGTACTCCAGGTGAGAAATATATATATATAATATAAAATATATATTTATATAAATAAATAAAAATATACAAACCTTATAAAAATATATTAAATATATAAATATATAGAGAGAGAGATGCATACAGAGATCTAAATATAAATATACATACAGTATTTGAGAAAGGAAGAGGATGGGTTTAGTCATACCATTCTGGCAGAGAGCAATTCAGATGAGAATGTTGCGTGACTGATTCTTTGACTCATGCGTGAAAGGGGACATTGCCCCACAGAGAATGGTCCAAGCTGATATCACAGACTCATCAAAGCTCCCCTGGGCTTCCCACCTTCTTGGTCAAGGACTGCTGCAGGATATCATGCCTCTCTATGTCCCTTGGGCTAGGCAGGCAGGATGCTGAAAGCTGAGAAGATGTTTTTCTCTTGTGGCTCAGCTTTAAGTAGCAACTATAGATACGTTAGGCATGTGAAGGACAGGAGAGTCAAGTAACATGCCATGGTAATCACAGAGCTGGTTTTCTGGTCAAATACTGACTTCAGCAGTTGCATCAGGCTAAACCCCTGCTGTTTTCAGCCTGAAGTCCCTCTCCTAAACGTTTTTGTGGTGATCAAGGATTTGATGTGGCCTACATTCCAAAGGATGCTGAATAGCAGTGACAAGGAATTTTTTTCAGATGGTCTTAATTTTTACTAGGGAGAAGGGACAGTCCTTCTATGGAGGAAGTTGCCATAGACATATTAAATTGCTATCATGTCCCTAGCCCTGCTCAAGCTGGAGGACAATGAAAGCAAGAGGGGAAAAAAAGAGCTTAAGAAGACCTCTGAGAAAAGTTCTGTTTGGTCCTTATGTGATAGAGCTGTTGTGGACTAGATGCATTTCAAGCCTAGATTGTTTGGATCTCTGAGTGCTCTCTTCCCTATTTACTAATATCCCTGATAAGAAACCTGTTCCTGATAAGGGAAAGGATTAAGAGGGGGATCTCTGGAGGAGATCAGCCATCAGCTAGTTTTTAGCCTTCCACAGAAATTGGACTCAGAGCACATTCGAAGCCTTCTTACACAGCAAATGTGTTTGCCTGTCTCTTCATGAAAGACAAAATCTTGGTGTTTAGAGAACCACCAAGAATTCAAGCTACTCAATTATTCAGCTGAGGGTTGTGAAAGATTTTAGGTTTCCTTAACTAGCTCTGTCCTCAGTGACACTCATTATCCACTGCTGCTTTCAGGTCACAGATGCAAATCAACTTATGCCATCTCTGCAATTTGCCACCTGGCATCCAACAAAAATTAGGTAACAGCTAAATGTAGGCAAGGATAGGTCACTGAGGGCAGAGCTCAGGCCAAAACTTTATTGACATCTATTACAATTGCAGTAGCCTTAGACTTTCAGGATGGCAGCAAGGAATCTGAACATTGTCAGGCAAAGACTGATAATGCAGGTGGTATTGCTGAATTTAGTTGCAGAGAGAAATATTTGTTAGCATCATCTATTCATCAGTGGAAGACCGTGAAAATGAGGAGGTGGATTCTTCCAGTCATTAATTAGTGTGGAGGTATGGCAAAGGGAGTGAGCTTGGTGTTTTTCTTACCTCTCTGAAAAATGCTGTTTGCTGAAGACATATATTGGTGTTACTATCTAGCGTGATGTAGCCATCTTCCTCTGCTCCAGACCAGCACTGGCCAACTGCATTTCAGCAGGGATAGAGTTAATTTTCTTTCTTTCTGTCAGCTGGTCTAGTGCTGCCTTTTTTATTTATGATGAGAGTAACATTGATAACACACTGCTTTTTTTAGCTATTGACCTCGAGTACTGTGTCTAGTTCTGGGCTCCTCACCATAAGAAGGACATTGAGATCCTTGAACAAGTCCAGAGAAGGGCAACCAGGCTGGGGAAGGGGCTGGAGGGCGAATCCTATGATTCCTATCATTACCTTCTATTTTTTTCCTATCCCACTTAACTGTCTTTATCTCAACCCACGAGTGTTCTCACACTCACTCTTCCCCATCCCATCAAGGGGTAAGTGAGTGAGTAGCTGCCTGGTGCTCAGTTGCAAGCTGGGGCTAAACTATGACACCACACTCATATCTCTGACATAAGATGACTGTCCTGGTCCCTCTGGACTTAAACTACATGCAGCTTTTAAAGCAAGAACTTATGTTCTCTGCTTTCACTAAGGCTGCACAGACTAGGAGATTTCCTCATGAGTATTTGGTACTCAAATATGCATCAGACAGTGCTGAGAGTGGGAAAGGGAAGAAACCCAAAATTTCCTTTTTTAAAATGTTGAGAAGTCTTCTTTGGTTAGGGTTCATGATTGTTTGGCAGAGCAATTCCTTTCAGATCTTTCATCCTGATTATTTTTTTTCTATACTTTGTAGGATTTATTTTCCCCTTTTAATAAGAGGCAAGTTTTCTGGTTGAAATCATGGATGACCATTTTTATGTGCCATAAAGTGAGAGGTTAATTGTCCACCAAAGGAGAAAGGTTCTAATGACCATTCCCTATTAAAAATGCCAGAAGCAGTCTGCTCTGCACTTTCTCTTTTTGAAGAAATTCTGCAGGAAAAACTAAGCTGAGCTCACAGTGTATAGTTTTAGAGCACAAAATTCAGTCCCATTTATTTCTCACTAACTTAGAACTGTAGTCATAGAATCATAGAATCATAGAGTCATAGAATGGTATGGCTTGGAAGGGACCCCAAGGATCAGAGTTCCAACCACCCTGACACAGGCAGGGCCACCAACTTCCAGGCCTGGAGCTACACAAGGTTGCCCAGAGCCCCATCCAACCTGGCCTTGAAAACCTCCAGGGACAGGGCATCCACCCCCTCTCTGGGCAGCCTGTTTCAGCACTTGTTTGACTAGTCATGAGCACATTTAATTTCTTTGGCAAATCATCCAAAAACAAATGGAGAATTTCCCTTCTCCGTTTTGGCATGTGTTGTCTAAAAGATTTTCTGACCTGCAGTGGACTCAGCTGTGGTCATATGAGTGATCTATCACCAGTCCTCAGATATAGACAGATGTGAGTCAGCTTTCATCTGAAATACCAAATATATCCACCACACAAACCGAATTATGTATACATTGCTTTACACCCCTTAGAGTAACAATGATACACAATACTCTTTCTTTTGAAGAAACAAGAAGAAAGATCCAGTTTCATAAGTTTTTGGGCTTCTACCCTGTAGAATGAAAGTGCCTGACAAGTGTTAATGCATTTATCTACCAAGAGGAACATTGTCTCCATCTTGGCTGTGGAAAGTTTAGATGGAAAGAAAATTCCTCATCCCCAAAATACTTTGCCATCTATTTGAAGACACAACAACAAAGGACTGAAACATTAGGGGAGACCTTATCGCCACCTACAATTACCAGAAAGGAGGTTGTAGAGAGGTGGGTGTTGGTCATTTCACACAAGCGACAGGTGATAGGACAAAGGGGAATGGACTCAATCTGCACCAGGCCAGCTTCAGATTAGACATTAGGAAAAAGTTCTTCACCAAAAGGGTTGTTGGGCATTGGAACAGGCTGTGCAGGGTGGTGGTTGAGACACAAACCCTGAATGTATTTAAAAGACAGGTAGATGAGGTGCTCAGGTAGAGGACAGGTATGGTTGGACACAATGATCTCAAAGGTCTTTTCCAACCTAGTGATTCTGTGATTCATCTGGAGTATGCTGAAGTGTAGGACTGAGTCACTTGTCCTAGAGAAGATTTAACATGTGGAGAATGTTTTATGGATTCAAAGATGTTAATACTAGGAAGGATCATTTATTGCATCTCAGCTAGTAATGGAAGGGAGAGGAAAAAATGAAGGCTTCTCTACTCAACTGAGCAAACACAGTCCACTCCTTGGCCTTGGGACGCAGTGCTTCAAGCTGGTCTTTCCTTTGATGAGCACCCCTCAGATTTGTTGGCACGTGGATACCTACATGGGTCATTTCCCAAGGTTGGCAGAACTTGAGCTCTCTTGAATGCAAAGATTGTCAGCCACAAAGAGTCTCTCAATCTCCTCCCTCTGTGAATTCCCTTCACTACTGAAGTGATCTGATATCTCCTGGGTTTTGCAGGGACGTACCGTGAGATGTTACACTGGATAGGACATCCCTACCTCAAGCACTGCATGTTTGAGGACATTTCCATCCTAATAAATAAAATTAATAAAAGGTGCCAGTAGTTGTTCTCAGTTCATGAAGCCAAGTGACAAATATAACTCTATATAACTCAACTCATTTTGCCATTCTCCAGGATGCCTGCTGGGAACAGTCCCTGGCTTGTTAAATTCAATAACTCAGATGCAGCCCTAATATTGAGATTATGCTTTGTGAGCCCCTAAGGGATAGGGAGGAAAAATTCATGGACAAAGACTCTTAGCAGTATGATGCATTTATCTACCTACTGATGTACAGCATGAATGCAGGAGATAGCTGTTTGATCTCAAAACCACTCTAGGAAGACTGGTCTTTTGACAGGTCAATAATCATCAGCAAGGATAATTCCTGAGTGAAGCATCATCAACTCACTTCATGTATTTGATTTCTGTGTGATTTTGAGCAAGATATAAAGACATTTTAGGGAAGTAGGGACTCACACTATTATAGGTAAATAACTTGTAATAATATTTTCCAGTTAAGTCCAACAATTTACCACCATCTATTTCTTCAACTAGCCTATGTCTGTGCTATTAAATAAATCAGTTCAGGGGGCTATTCTCTGTCCCTGAGGCTATTCTGCACAAACTGGCCACATTCATATTAAATACAATTTCTCCTTGGTTCCCTTGTAGACCTCTTCTAGTGCTGGTTGGTTTTGGTATATAACAATATGTCTCTGTGTGTGTGTGTGTGTGTTTTCAATCCCAAGTATCTGATTTAATGCAGATAAACAAATAGTATTTACTTTTTAATATTTTTTTCATTGATTATATATTGCTGGGTGTTATTTATTAATTGGGATGTCAATATTAGTAAGTATTGTGGTTGAGTTCCAGATGGCAGCTGAGCACCATCCACTTGCTTGCTGCCAATTGGGCATACACTGGAAATTACTGAAGTTTCTAAAAGTGCAAAAGCTCTTGGGACAAGGTGAGACTGGAGAGCTCCCATCCCTGATGCTCCTCAGGCTTGATGAAGGTCTGAGCAGGTGTCCCTGATTGCAGCAGTGGGACTTGAACTAGATGACCTTTAAAGGTCCCTTCCAACCTAGCACATTCTGTTATTCTATGATTCCTTGTTCGTAAGGATTAGTTAGAATAGCTGTGATCCCTTTATGGGGACAGGGAAAGCTGAAGGAAAAGAAATCCCCCAGGTTTATTTCTGATTCTCCTGGTTGGCACTGAGCAGTTGATTCCCATGTTTTCTACAAAGCCTCTGTTGCTGCAAAGCTCCTTCATACAGCCTTTGAAGCAGTGGCCATGAGAAGCCCTGTAGACATGGTGGTGTGTTGTTCTGCTGCAGGAAAAACCTCTTGTGTTTCAACAGTGCTTAGCACAGCAGGACTTTGAACCATGGTTATTCATCCAGTCTCTGCCATAATTTTGCCCTCATGAGGCTCCAGCTGGAATCCTGTGTCCAGAGCTGGGGCTCCCAACACAAGAAAGATGTGAGACTGTTGGAGAGGGTTCAGAGGAGCCACGGAAGATGATCAGAGGGCTGGAGCAGCTCCCCTCCAGAGAGAGGCTGAGGGAGCTGGGCTGGGTCAGCCTGGAGAAGAGAAGGCTGTGGGGGGACCTCATTGCAGCCTGCCAGTCCCTGAAGGGAGCAGAGAAACAGGAGAGGATTCAGCTTGTTCACAGGGTAGATAATGGCAGGACAAGGGGGATGGAGTGAAGCTGGAGGAGGGAAGGGTTAGATGAGATATGAGGGGAAAGTTCTTTCCAGAGAGAGTGGTGAGGGGCTGGAACAGGCTGCCCAGAGAGGTGGTGGATGCCCCATCCCTGGAGGTGTTCAAGGCCAGGTTGGATGGGGCCCTGGGCAACCTTGTGTAGCTCCAGGCCTGGAGGTTGGTGGCCCTGCCTGTGGCAGGGCGGTTGGACCTCTCTGATCCTTGGGGTCCCTTCCAACCCAGACCATTCTATGATTCTATGATTCTATAAAACCAGGAATAATTAAGGACTATCCAAGCACTGCTCATACACCCTTTACATCAGAAAGCAAAGGTGACCCCTGTGACCTAAAAATCACTTCCATGGTTATTAGACAGAGACATCGCCTCTGGCACAAGATGTCCATTCCTTCACACAGTACACAGTGAAACTGTGAAATTCTTGCCACGGGATATTGCATACATTTAAAGTGTTTAAAAAGTAATTGGATAAATTCCAGGGCGGGTGAAGGGAGGAGTTATAAATACAGGATTATAAACCACAAAAAATCCCAGATCTGTGTGGAAAGACCCCAGATCTCCTGAAATGGTGAAAGTGCTCTGTGGGAATATATCATTACATACTCATCCTGTTATTACAGCTTTTCCTATGAATGTGCTCTTAACTCTTGGGGATATTGGATATGAGTTTAGGGGAACATTTTACTGAATTATTCTTACAGTCATTCATGTCTTGCAGACGTGGTGGGCACAGACCAGACCAACAGCCAGACTTGCCTGCCTTCTGCCTTTCAGGAGATTGCACGCTTGGGATTATCTCTCCATCCAATGACTTCCATCTCCTCTCTATTAGCATTCTGGAGAACAGCTCTGGATTAACAGGTTCACAACACATATAGATTTTCTTGCTAGCAAGTGAAGTGAAGGGACAAAGAAATATGTCACCCCTGGAGGCCTCTTCAGAAGTTGTCATTATGTGTGTAGGTATTTTTGTCCCGTTGATATCTTAGTGCTTTGATGTCAGAGAACTTGACAAATGCTCTTGCTTTTGGTCTTGCCCTTATCATTAGGTCTGTTAAGAGAGGTCCCTTTGGGTTGGCTCTATATAGCCTAAAACTGGGTATGGTTGGAAGACAAAGGGTTCTTTTCATAGCTGGTTTGTGAAATCTGCCAGCTGGAATGGGCCCTGTACTCTCTCAAATGTCTTGAACACACAACTACACAGGTTTTGCAGAATGAAGCCTACTATGGACTAGCATGGATTTTGATGGACCAGTCTGAAGAGAAAAGGCCTGAAAGAAAGCTGACCTTAATCCTGTCTTCAGTCCAAGCTTTGAAGACATGAACTGACCAGGAACAGCAGGAGAGGTATAACAAGCCCCTGATGTCCTCACTTATGCTGTATTTGACTTTTTAAAAGTTCAGATGTGGACACACAGGTCTCATGGGAGACTACAGTGACCCAGGGAGAGACTATCACACGTAGTATTAACTGGGTAGAGTAGAAGATAAATCAGAGGCAATGGGACCTGAAAATAAAATTTCTCTGAGATAATTCGATCTGACATTCGGTTTCATTTCCAATTAAAATGGAAATGTTTCATTCTGAATCTACAGAGATCTAGAATAAAAGATTTCAATCTGAGAATGTCTAAAAGGGCTTTATTTTTCTCTTTTTTCTTTCAAAATGCCAAAGTAGTTGTCCTGGCACTCCCAAATCAATTACCTGCAGCCTGAGAACACTGTTGTAAAAGAAAATAAAAGGCTTTCATAATCCCATATCCTTCCTTAGATAGGACTGTTTACAGATGTCAGGAGTTTCCACAAGACTGGCATTTCCACTTTCTAATTACCTTCATGTGTGAGAAGTTAACCTATTGTTGAAGCTATCAATGTCAACTTATCTCCATATTACATTGAACCCCAAATCATAGATTAATAGAATCACATGCTGATTTGGGTTGGAAGGCACCTTAAAGACCACCTAGTTCTAACCCCCCTGCAATAGGCAGGGACACCCTCCACTAGAATCGGTTGCCCAAATCCCCATCCAACCTGGCTTTGAGGACTGCCAAGGAAGAGAAAGATGAAACAGTTGAAACCTCATATAGTAACCAGTGATGTTTAAGGGAGCCTTAACTGGGTTGTCCTGTTGTTTCTCCCTCTCCTTACATTTATTTTTCTGTTGCCACCACTTCTCTCTCATCTTGCACTTGCATTGTAGCATGTTAAGAAACACAGCCTCTTCACTTTGCATTTCCACAGTGGACCTCCTGGTCCACTCTTGCAATAGTCATGCTGTCCCAACAGAATCATATTGTCCCAACAGAAGCAGTTGTCCTGCCAAAGTAGCAAAGCCACTTCTGCAGAACATGGTGATAACAGCTCAACATGTATGCAGATCATATAGGTTTTTAGTAATTTACCAGGAGATCCCATCTGTTGCTGGCACCCTGAAAAAGAACAATGCTCTGATACTCATCACAGCACCTCTCTGGGTGTGCAAAATTATCATTTCACAGATGCAGTAAACTCTGCTTTGTGAGAAGCCAGAAACACTCTGGGCTAAGAACCTGAGTGATCTAAAAATGAACTGTTTTGTGACTCCAACTCAGTGGTTTCAAAGGAGGACGTTTGTGGAATTTTTTTTCTATATTTTTTAATGACCCCAGTTTAGATAGAAACTATATGTAAGTAAAGTTAAATGTCACTATTACTAAACAAAGCAAGAGGTTGGAGATTAAATCTGCTTTTGGACTTTATAATTATCTTCCCATTATGGCTTTTGCGTTATTTCTAGTTGTGAAAACACCTTCCAGTTCCACTTCTGTGCTTGGCACAATGGAAAAAAATAAAACAAGCCCACAAAGACCAGTCCAGCCCACAGTCTTAGTAAACCTTCCTAATGTCTGTGTAGCTGTCCTAGTAACTCCTACTGAATACAAGGAGGTGGAAAGAGATTTGGGCTTTAAGGAAGTCCATTAGGATTGCTGTGCAGGATGGGATGGGAAGAATACTGCCAGAATGATTTGGAGGTTAGTGAAGCTGTAAGTGCAAAGCCTATCCTGTTCTGACCAGACCTTGTTTTCAGTCCAACACACCTTCTTCCACATGCTTGGCAACTCCAAGAACAAGTCTTTGAAAATCAACTTCTTTCCTTCTGTGAAATCTGGCTTCCCCAGGCTTCCCCTTTTATATCACTTGACGTTTCTAGAATTGCAAAATCTGAGCAAAATCCCCAAATGTTTCCTCCAAACTATTCTTTTTTTTCCCCCCTCCTGCATCAGTGTCAATTTATGGAAATGCTGAAGGAAAGCTCTGCATATTAAATGAATCCATTGCACAGTCAGTCTTCTTAAAAAAATTGTGCCTTAAAACCATCAAGCTGCAGTTTTCAATTTTAGAGATGGAACCTATAGCTTCTACCACAGGATTATGTCCACCTTACCTAGTACTAGTCCAGGAACAGTTTTCCTTCACATTCCCTTGGAAAATAATTCCTCAAACTCAGAAATAATGAATAAACAATCCAGTTTGGTTGTTCTAAATATTTTGCCCTTTAAAAAAGAAAAAGAAAAGTGCATTAACTGATTTAAAGCTTTTATTTGTTTCAAATCATTGTCATTTGTATCCTACAGCAGTGCAATAATGCGTAAGCAGTTTCTGCTGCTTCACACAAACAGGCAAACACCTATTTGCTATGAGTTATTTTAGGTGACATTCCATAAATACTCAGCAATCCATCAGATCCCTGTGATGTACTGATTTCCCAGCTCAGGCTTTTTGTGAAAAATAATGGGGGGAAAAAAAAAAAGCATTTTGAGTTTTTTGAATACCTGTGAGTGTTTTCTGGCCATAGCAAATTCAGGGACAAGATGCCTCAGAAATTCCTGCCATACTTGCTGAGACATTTAGAGATTTGCTCAGAGTTAAATCTCTTATAATGATACTTTGGTCTAAATATCAGTCAACAAATACACTTTCAGGGTGGGTGATGGTGTCTCTATCTCTTATAGCCAGGGATATTCACCTCAGACGGTAAGTATATATGCACAGTATCCTCAAGAAATCTAGCTTTGTGCTTTCCCACCTCTTGAACCATGAAAATACCTTTCACAGTGAGTTGTGAGACAATGGCATATGGACTGGTAACAGGGAAAGACTGCAGACTGAGTCTGTGCAAGAGGAGAGCCTGCAACCATTGACCCAACTGCATGTTACACTACAGTTCCTTTCCCTACCCAAGATTCCAATGCTGGATCTACAGACGGGCTGCACTTTGGATCTCAAGATGAAAAAGAGGTCCTGATGCTGCGGGAACCATCTGGCTTTGGTGAAGAAGGGAGCTGATTATACAGGTTTGTACCTAAACTCAAGAGGCCGGAGCACTTTTTGCACTGCACCATCCTCATTTATACCTCCCTGTTCTCTCTCACCCTTGTTTACCCCTCCATGGACATTCACGTACAACCCCAGCCAGCTCAGCTGGCAGCAGTTACACTGTGGCTGCCTAAATTAAGAAGAGATAGATCACTTCCAACTGGGACATACTAATACCTATTTGTGGGGGTTTTTTTAACCCTCTTAGAAGAGGTAAGTGTTGTTCCTGTAAGTAAGACTCTTGAGACAAAGGCCATCTTCCCACGCAGAAAGCTGTCTTTGTAGCAAGCTGGTTTCCTTGCACCTCTACCACAGCTCAGCTTTCTCAGCGTCATGAAAATGAGAAAGGGTTGACTCTTTTTTCCTATCTTCTTCTAAAGGCTTAGATAAAGATCTCTTCAGATGTACTTCACTTAACTCCTTCTCTAGTAATATGGAAATCAGGGGGCTTTGCACAGATAGAGAGATTTCTTAATAGCTGAGGAGCATTAGCAATGCTGAACGGATGCATGCAGTATTTTTAGAGTCTTCAGCTTTAACTATTGCTTATGCTTCCATGCAAACTTCAGATCATAAACACAGCTCCGCCTTGAACTAACACTTCCTGACAAGTATTTGTATGATAGAGGCACCAGCAAGCTTCAGCCAGGATTGAGACAAGAAGCTGTTGGTAAGAAAAAGCCTGTTCCTTAGGTGGATTACAATCTAAACAGTACTAAGGAGTGTTAGCAGCCTTGCTGTCCACGTGGGGGATGGAGATGGAAAAGTTATATGGATCCTGCACCACCACAGACACTCCTGGAGTGACTCAGCTCAGTGCATTCCACACCTCACCCATTTACTGGGAATACATTAGACATTTCCCACCAGTGTGCTATTGTGCCATCAGGTCCTTGGTTTTTCTCCTCTATGATGAACCTTCAGGGCTGTTGGAAAGTTCTTTTGAGTCAGTCTTCATCTGTTGACTTGAAATAAATTATGTATCCAAGACCAGACTGAAACTCAGAGCTACCTTCACCTAACAGTGAGGTCTAAGATTGGACATTGATGGATTTAATTGTCTGGTGTTAACAGAGATAAGAGATCACAGAATCACAGAATTGTAGGGGTTGGAAGGGACCTTGAGAGATCATCGAGTTCAAACCCCCTGCCAGAGCAGGTTCCCTAGGACACAGATGTACATTTTCATCCTTGTGAAGTCAGACCTTGGCAAGTTGGCCCATTTTCATTGGACAGTGGCAATCCCTCAGGTCCTTGGAGCAGCCCATAGCTGCTCTCCAGTAGTCAATGAACTTGTCAATGCAGAGCAGAGCTTGTCCACAAGTATCACATTTGGGAGGCCAGGGTGGGCTGAGGATCCCACTGCCAGTCTCACCATCTCACTGTGACCTGCACTGTGACCTGAGGTGGTTCAGATCTCTCCCAAATCAAGGCTGACCCAGCGCCTCTTGTAGCAGGAGTTTCACTGGCTCCATGCCTTTCCCCTGGCTCTGCCTCCAAATAGGTGATACAAGGGACTTATCCAAAAAATCACACCATTGACAAAATGTATTATTCATACTGTGACAGACACAGAAAGGCCAGGGTATGTTGTTAGTTGTCAAGTTAAGCAGCCCTTTCACTGCAGCTCTTAACACGTATTATGGTTGCCAGGCAGTGAGCAAGCTTTCAGATGATCCCACATCATCTAGATGCATAGTGACTTGACAGCTCCAGGGCTGTTTATTACATTTGTTGGTGGAACTGGGGAAGCTCGTGCCGACTGCTGAGCCACAGGACTACATTTCCACCAAGGACTGACTGTGGAAACCTGTCCACATGGCTAGACTGTGCAAGTGGAGGAACAGAGTTAGTTAAGAAGTAAGAGGGCTCTCTTCACTCTAGCATGAAGGTAACTGGATAGGAGGTCCGGCCACAGAGCTGTGTAATTAGCCAGCCCACAAGTGAAAAAGGAGTTATAGGGTCTTAGAGGGGAAAGGAAGTACTCTACATACTCTACCAACCTGCTAAAGATGGACCCTGGGAATGTGGGACACTATATATGGCATGGATCAAAATCCTAGCACTGGCCAAGTGAATCAGTCAGGTGTGCCTGTAAGGCAGCAAAGTGATCCTTCAGTAGCTCTTCTAAAGTGATGCAGAGGGGATGCATCCCAGTGTGTCTCAGTGGAAGCAGAAGAAGAAAGCTTCCCTGCATAAACAACCGTATGCATCTTTCCCAGGCTTGCTCAGGTGCCTGAGCAAGCAGACAAATACTTGCAGAGTTACACACCTCCCTTCTGAGCAAGAAGTAACTTTAAAAATGTGCTACTGGTGTAGGGGAACTAGGGAAAAATTACCCAGGCAAGAAATCACACACATGTACTCCATCGTCCAGGAAAAAAAAAAAATATATATAAATATATATATATATATGTTCACAGTGATCTCAGATATATTCCCAAAGTTGTAACTCCTCTGAAAGGAAGACAGTTTTGAAAGTCACAAGCTTCTAAAAACAGCAAAGAAAATGGCAATGAGCTCCACGGGGACTGCATTGTACCTGTATTAATTAGCATGAGAACAATTACACCTCTGTCTGCTATATCTACTGTAAACCACTGTTATAAGCAAATATGTCTCTAGCAGGTGCTGTTGTAATGAAGGGGAATGTTGCCATCCTGCAGGAAGGTGTATTGATAAAGCTTCATTTCAAATCATCAGAGACCCCAAAGTTCAGCTTCCCAGAAACTTATTTATAAGTTGCTCTGCTCCTTATTAACTGTAATTGATATTTTCCCAGCTGTCTTGGTTTTATACTTTGCTGCCATCATCTGTGCTTTGTTGATACTGCATCCTGCCTTTGACAGCACAGACCAAATCCCTTTCCAAATTGTTTTCCCGTCTTCCAGAGAAGACTCTATTGATACATCAGCTTTCTAGGACAGCACTGTCACCAATTCCACAGAGGACAGGCATCCCAGCATCCAGCAGCATCTGTTTTGTGTAGTGCCAACCCCCCTGATTGGCAGGACACAGATGGGAATGGAGTCTGAGGGAGATTTAGCTGGGTGGATCCTTTCATGTACAAACATGAGCAGACATGTAATATCGCCATGGATTACAGTCTGCCATCAAAATTATTCTACAATGTGACTGTGAGCTTGTTTTTCTCTGACAAAATTTAAATGCTTTTCAGAACAGCCCAGAGACAACCAAAGTCAAGCTCGCTGCAAGGACAAGTCATAGCACTACTTTGGTTGCAACTTAATTCTGGCTTTTTTATTCATTAGTTCAGCCAGAGGAGGTTCCATGAATAAAGCTTGCTGCCTGTACCAAAGAATGGCATCTTCTACCTCTCTTCTAATGGCTTCTGCAAGGAAAGGCAGTGATTTATCCAGCCCCTCTGTATTTTGTTCTATCTCTTACGTCTGGGGCACAGGCTGCCAACAGCAGCTATCATTCAAAGAGTCACTCTTTGAACTCGTGGAGAAGAGTCCAGCTCTAAGTTATTAGACTCGATGCCAAGGAAAACACATTTGCAGCACTGAAACCATCCCACTTCCACTGAGAGAAGTGTGAGTGCTTTTTCTGGGGAGAAAAAATGAGAATGGGACCAGAGAAACCAAATTCAAACTGCTGGTTTCAGCCCATGACTTCAGCAGAACTTTAATGCAATGCTGACAAAATAAAATGGAGATCCAGGAACAGGTAGGAAATAGCTGGAAACCACAGGATCTCTTTTCCTGAATCTGTTCCTTCCCAGTGAGTCAAAAAAACCCCTTGAATTCAGCCAAAAATTTTAACAAGGTTTATACATCACTTCGCAACATCTCACTGTATAACATGGGCATGGTCTCAGTCTGTGATGAAAGAGTTGTCATCCTCTCCTAGATACTGTTGAATAAAGGTTTATTGATGAAAATTAATTCTAAATAAGGCTTTTATTTCTAGAGGAAACAACAAAAAACTAAAAGCTCTACAAAAACCTGAAGTCAATCTCCTTCTAGGCTCCTGCTGGACAAGAAAGCAGGGAAAAGAAAAAAAAATGGGGGGAAAAGAAAGGGGGAAATAAGAAAGCACAGCCTCCATGATACACTTCCTTGGGTAGTCTGCATTGTATATCATAGAAACATGGAATCATAGAATGGTTTGGGGTTGGAAGGGTCACCCTCCACTAGACCAGATTGCTCAAAGCCCTATCCAACCCAGCCTTGAACACTTCTAGGTGGGGGCATTCACAACTTATCTGAGACAACTTGCATCAGTACAGTTAAAATAGCACAGATGTTATTTCCAAATGGGATGGTTTTCACCTGCAAACAAAAGGTGTGTGAGGTCCTGGTGACAGCACCATAGAATCATAGAATGGCATGGGTTGGAAGGGACCCCAAGGATCAGAGAGCTCCAACCCCCCTGACACAGGCAGGGCCACCAACTTCCAGGCCTGGAGCTACACAAGGTTGCCCAGGGCCCCAGCCAACCTGGCCTTGAACACCTCCTGGGATGGGGCATCCACCACCTCTCTGGGCAGCCTGTTCCAGCACCTCACCACTCTTTCTGTAAAAAACTTCCCCCTGAGATCTAATCTAACCCTTCCTTCCTTTAGTTTTAATCCATTCCCCCTTGTCCTGCCATTGTCTACCCTTTGAAAAAGTTGAATCCCCTCCTGCTTATAAGCTCCCTTCAGGGACTGGCAGGCTGCAATGAGGTCCCCCCGCAGCCTAGTACAAGTTTACAGTCAAGGATAGTCAACTGGAAACACTTTCTGTTCAATCACTCAGAGGAATCTGATGGGCACCCTCCACTAGCACTAGCCCCTTTGAATGGGCTTTCTTTACTTACAAGAAGTTAAAAGATCATTATTCCAAAATCTCTTTGGGTGATAAGAACTATGTCATTGCCAGGAACTATGTCATTGCCAGATGTTTCACTGTTGTCTCAAGATATGCCACTGTCCTGTTAACTCCAACATTTTAGTGCCTCTCAAGAGGCAGAAGAGGTTAATACAAGTGACAGCATTATGCTTCCTATTGCCACGTCTTTGCATAAAAGACAAGGGATTCGAGTCCTCTTCCCTACCTCCACCAAGGTTCGTCAAGCCATGGCATATTCTTCTTTCATACCATTCCATCAGAATTTGGTCCCAGTCATCACTGTGTCCAGATCTGGGGCCCCCAATACAAGAAAGATGTAGAACTGTTGAAGAGGGGTCAGAGGAGCCACAAAGATGATCAGAGGGCTGGAGCAGCTCCCCTCCGGAGAGAGGCTGAGGGACATGGGCTTGTTCAGCCTAGAGAAGAGAAGGCTGTCGGGGGACCTCATTGCAGCCTGCCAGTCCCTGAAGGGAGCAGAGACACAGGAGGGGAATCAGCTTGTTCCAAGGGGAGATAATGGCAGGACAAGGGTGAATGGATTAAAGCTAAAGGAGGGAAGGTTTAAATTAGATCTTAGGGGGAAGTTCTTTACAGAGAGAGTGGTGAGGTGCTGGAACAGGCTGCCCAGAGAGGTGGTAGGTGCCCCATCTCTGGAGGTGTTCAAGCCAAGTTGGATGGAGCCCTGGGCAACCTAGTGTAGATCCAGGTCTGAAGGTTGTTGGCCCTGCCTGTGTCAGGGGGGTTGGAATTCCGTGATCCTTGGGGTCCCTTCCAACCCATGCCATTCTATGATTCTATGATTATCAAGGGAAGTTTCATTTTCTTTTGGTCCCTGAGACAAGCTGGATTCTGCAGTCACAGTTTTTCCTACCTTATTGAAGTTCATAGCTGGGAGGTTAAGCTCATTGATTTCTAGAGTATGCTTTTGGAAAGGAAAAATGAAGTGTCATTGTTTAACACGGAATAGAGTGAGGCTTCCTGATCTTCCTCTTATTCTCATTTTCCAAACTCAAATGCTTCTAGTCTGGTATCTTGAAAGTACTCTCAGAACCCATTGATATAAGTCATGTCTGTCTGTAATGTGACTGTGCAAGTAAATCAGGACTTATATCCTGTTGTTCTGCTTGCAGATGTAACTTCTGAGTACCTGCTCTTTGCTCCAACACTGTTTAAATGTGAAACAACTATTTGTTATGAAAATTCAATAACATTTTAATGATTAAAAATAAATTCCATCTGTTTGGTTTTCCCCAAGAGGAACAGGAAAAGATGTATTAATAAAAATGCTTGGCATTTCTATTTGGAAAAAAAGTGTATATATTTATGCAACCAGGGGTAACCATACGAAATTAAAGATGACAAAATTCAGCAGAATAATATAAAAAAACCCCATATTATGCTAATTTATAGTTTGTATCATGCCAGCAGGAATCCCAGTGTTGAAGGTGTTGAATAGCAGCATAAGAACAGCAGACATAATTAACTTCAGGAAGTCACAGGGACAAGAAAAGGATTCAGATGTCCACAAGACATGTGCCATGGACATATATATGCTAGAGAAAGTGGAGAAGCTTCAAGGAAAGGAACTAAGGGCTTTGCTTTCTAGGAAAAGGCTGTCTTACAGTCATGAGTTATGCAAGTGATTTAAGATCATAACTTTCTTGTAATCTATGACAAAATAGAGCTATTCTGGTAATAATAGAATCATGGTAACATAGAACTATAAAACTGGTTTATATTGGAAGGTAACTTAAAGATCATCTACTTCCAACACCATTTCCATGGGCAGGAACATCCCCCACTAGACCAGCTTGCCCAAAGCTCCATCCAACATGGTCTTGAATGATTCCAGGGAGGAGGCAGCCACAGCTTCTCTGGGCAACTTGGTCCAGTGAATCACCACCCTCACTGTGAAGACTTTTTTTCTAATATCTAATCTAAATAAACCCTAGTTTAGTTTAAAGCCATTCTCCCTTGTTCTATCACTCCCTGCCCTTGTGAATAGTCCCTCTCCATCTTTCCTATAGCCCCTTTACAGGAAGGCTGCTATAAGGTGCCCCCAGAGCCTTCTCTTCCCCGGCTAAACAATGCCAACTGTCTGCCTCCAGCCCTTTGGTGATCTTTCTTTGTCAAATCTAAATCAGCCTCATCCCATATACTGATACATACATCCACTTTTTATAAGATCTGGCCCCAGATGTCCCGGCTTCATTGGATCAGAGGGGAGGAGGCAAAGATTGTTAAAGCTACACTTGTGAAATCAGAGTAGTCTTCTGGGTCCCAAACACTCAAGATCACACCTGAAATTGCATCCTTTTTTTTTTCTTTTCTGAGCTTCCCAGCCACTGCCTTGCTAGCTTTTTGGGATTTAGCTCAATCACAGTATGCAGTAATTTGGCCATAAGAGAAAATGGAAATATTTTGATTTTCTCTGAAATTAAGCAGCAGATTATTATTCTTGGCCATTGGTCCTGAATCTTTAAACTGGGGAGGAAAAAAAAAATGAGTAAAATTAAAATACAAGAATCCTAAATCATTCATGGAACAGAAAGGAAGATTTGCAACTGAAAGATCTCATACACTAATCAGTTCCACCTTTACTGCCATCATCAAATCTGATAGCAGTGTGCCACGATCTTCAGAAACAGGCAGTGACCTTATTAAGGAGAACATGATTACATCCACCACTTTCTAAGTGTCAGCTGCTCTTGCAGGGGAATTCCAAGATTCATTCTTAGCAAAGATACAGAGGAAAACTACTCTTTTGCCTACTTTGCACGAAAAATAATTTATTTTGTCATTTACTGACATATGCAGCCACTTGAACAGGCATTTCTGCACTTTTTGAAGGAGAATACTCTCTTTGATTTCATCCTTTCTCATCCCTTGGCAAAATAGCCTTATCTGAGCTTTGCCTGTTGCTGTGCTGCATTTAACCAGCTAGTGTGAACCCATTCGTCAGCCTCTCTTGTCTACAGTGCGATGTCTGAATGTAAATGAATAAATTATGCCAGTCAATTTCTCATGAAGGTAGCAGGCATGTATCAGAGAACATAAAGTACAAGACTTAATCAAGGCAGAGCAGAAGAACAAGAAGAAAGAGGAACCATTTTTCTTAAGGAGACCATCAGAGATCAGCCTAAGGAATTTTTTTTTCCCTTTTTCACAAGGAAAATTCCATTTCCATGCTGATGTGGATGGAAGTAAAACTTCCAGTTGGGAAATTATTTAGTTAAAAGTGAACCAGACTTCCAGATTCATGGGAAATTCCAGCAGTTACTGAATTTTTCAATTCTGAAATTAAATACACCCTGAATTGCTGATAACTTCAAAGTCATTACAACAGAAAACTTTGGCTGAAAGGAAAGTTTTGTTTCAGACACATCAGAACACATTGGTTTGGTTTTTTTTGAGTTTATGGGGTGTTCTTTATTTTTTCTTTTTCCAATTCTTAAAATATATCATTCAGACAAAAGAAAGGGATCCATTTCAAACAGGCAATTTCAAATGAAGTACAGAAACATTCTGTCCTTTTCAACATTGTAAAGAAATTTTTGAATACCTGACATCTGTTGCTGAAAATGCTATACTTTCAATTGTTTGCCTTAAGCTAGAGCAAAATTTCTCCTCTCCCTGAAGTCTGCTGAAGAGTTTCTGCACCACACTAAAAAAGAAGTTCATCACACTCTAATCTCCCACCTCTTCCCTTTGGCTTTGGCTTCTTACACTTGGTAACTCCAAACTTTAAAAACTGTTTGATGAAGCATCCTATAGTACAACTGTGCTGCCCAACACATCAGGGAGACCTCAGATCAAACTGGCACAAGAAACACCCAATATATATGATGGACACTATGCTGCAACAAACCTGACCTGCTTTGAGACTGAGCATACTGTAGGCACAATAAAGTAGCTGCTAAGATCTCCTGGAAGCATCATCCTATTGATTTAATCTGCAGGAAAAAAAAAACCATGAGGATGTAAGGAGCTAGGCAAGCATGACACAGGGAGCTGTTTGCTCTGCAAGGTCATTACATTGACTCAATTATGGCTGGAGAAAAAGAAATAATTAAAAAAAAAATTAATCTGAACAGTTCAATACTGATCCTCAAAAACATTTTATTCATGAAGCACTGAGGGGAGACCTTATCACTGCTTACAACTACCTGATAGGAGGTTGTAGAGAGGTGGGAGATTGTCTCTTCAGCCAGGGGACGGGAGATGGGACAAGGGGCAATGGGCTCAAGCTGCACCAGGGCAGGGTCAGTTCTTCCCTGAAAGAGTTGTGGGGCTGTGGAACAGGCTGCCCAGGGAGGGAGTTGAGTCCCCACCCCTGGGTGTGTTTAACAGACAGGGAGATGAAGTGGTCAGGGATATGGTTTAGCACAGGACAAGGACAGTTGGACTTGATGATCTTAAAGGTTTTTTCCAACCTTGTGATTCTGTGTGATTCTGATTCCCTGCATGTGATAGGTTCCACATGTGTCTATTAACTGCATCTAATGGCTGCCAAAAAAAGAATGATAAGCTCTCTGACAATTCATCTCCTTTGGACTTATTTTGTCTTCCACTTCACATCAACGTCTTTGTAGATTTAGACACACCCCAGTGTAAATCATCTGCATGTGTAAGGCATTGCTTAAAACCAAACCAAAATCCATATAAAAAATAGTTTGAAGAATGTGTAGCACTTACAAACAGGAACCTTTTTCTTCTAAAGATAAAACATCAAGACTAAAAATACCTCCCTGTGACAGGGAGAGGATGCAGATTTAGAGTCAGTACTTAGAAGTACTGTTCCATAGGGGATATTTGGCTGTAGTCAGTCACCAATAGGTCCTTCCACCTACATTATTACAGAGGTTGTAATTTCCAAGAGAAGTGCAAAGATTAGTACATTAGCAAGGAGGTCTTGCCTTGCTCAGGGTCTTGTCTGAGTCAACACGCATCCAGGACTCCAACCCGCCCTATGTGCTGCCTTTCAGAGTTGCAGAAAGATTCATGAAAGTCACCAGTGCTTCAGTAACTTGTGTGGAGACTTGCTAATGGGACATCCATCTGTAAGAAGGGTCATAAGGAGAGCTACAGACCAGGAAGGTGATCATCCACCTGTATTCAGCTCTGGTGAGGCTGCACTTCAAATACTGTGTTCAGTTTTGGGCCCCTGGAGCGTGTCCAGAGAAGGGCAACAAAGCTGGTGAAGGGTCTGGAACACAAGTCTGATGAGAAGCAGCTGAGGAAACTGGGACTGTTAAGTCTGGAGAAGAGGAGGCTCAGGGAAGACCTTTTGCTCTCTACAACTACCTGAAAGGAGGTTGTGGTGAGCTGGGAGTCAGCCTCTTCTCGCAGATAAGTAGCAATAGGACAAGAGGGAATGGCTGCAAGTTACACCAAGGGGGTCTCAGGTTAGAAATGAGGAGAAATTTCTTCTCAGAAAGAGTGTCTGGGCATTGGAAAAGGTTTCCCAGGGAGTTGGTGGAGTCACTGTCCCTTGGAGTATTCAAGGAAGGGTTGGATGAGGTATTTAGCGACATGGTTTAGTAAGAATAGATGGTAGGGGGATGGTTGGACTAGATGATCTTGGAGGTCTTTTCCAACCTTAATGATTCTATAATCAGGGCTTGCATAACCCATCAGATCCACACAGGGTTTTAGTGGTTCTGATGACACCTGTTAGCAAACACAAATGAGATTTTTAAAATCATAGATTCCTAGAATGGCTTGGGTTGGAAGGGAACTTAAAACTCTAGTTCCAACTTCCTGCCATAGGTAGTGACAATTTCCACCAGACCAGGTTGCCCAAAACCCTATCCAACCTGCCCTGAACACTTACAGAGATCCAGGAGCAGCCACCACTTCTATGGGCAACCTGTTCCAAAGCCTCACTACTGTCACAGGGAAGATTTTTTCCTTGTATCTAATCTAAGTCTGCCCTCCTTCAGACTAAGACCATTACCCCTTGTACTATCACTAATGCCCTTGCAAAAAGTCCCTCTCCAGGTTTTCTGTAGACTCCTTTAGGTACTGGAAGGATGCAATAATGTCTCCCTGGTCCCTCTTCTTTTGGGGGTCCCAGATGTGGATGCAGTAATGCAGGTGGGGTATGACAAAGAGTGTAGTAAAGAGGGAAAATGCCTTCTTTCAACCTGCTGGTCACACTGGTTTTGATGCAGCTCAGGATACAGTTGGCTTTCTGGACTGAAAGTGCACATTGTTAGCTCACGTTGAGCTTCTCATCCAGCAACACTTCCAAGTCCTTCTCCTCAGGGCTGCTCTCAATCCAATCTTGTATTTGTGCTTAAGACTGCTAATTAACAAGGTCTGAGCTTATTCCCTACATAGTGGTCTCAGTCTGGTATGAAGTCAAAGCTCGCCCATCACTGATTAAGAAAACACACAGAGGAAACAGCTGAGATTGCCTGGGGTAGATGTCTTCCCTGGTAATTTTAGAATAGGGCTTCCTTTGGTATCAAGCTGAAGACATAGCTAACTGCTCAAGACCTCTGTTTATAGGGCCACAGGGGTTCCTCACTAAGTTTCTAGTGGCTCATGTAAGTATTCATTCTTCCATTGGCCACCTCTTAGGAAAGTTCTAAAAATCAGCAGCTGGAAGCACTGGGTTTGTTTTTTTTATTGCTTTTCTTCTGATCTTTTTCTCTACCCTTCCAGTTTCTAAGGGATCTGATGCTGAGAAAGGAAAAAGGTACTTCAGGAGGGATGGGACATGGCAGTGATAGTGACAATAGCACATGCACCTCTTCCTACATTGAATTATCACCCTTAACCCTAAAAATATTGATAAAGGAGAACATTCGTAGAAAAATCGAGTCTACCTGATGCATGCTCTGTCTTCATCAGCTTCTGGGAAAGTATGCATCTAAAAAAGAGTATGAAACAATGTTATGCAGTAATTATTCATCTAGGTTAACCCTGAAAATTTCTCATAAACCAATTAAATATTCTAGCCTTTTGAGTTCATTACAGATATGCTACTATTTATATCTGCTCACAATCACCCTACCAACCAACTCTCAAGAGCTAGGAAAAAGATACTGTCAAACTTCTATCTTTTTCCATTTTCCATCCTACCTTTCTTTGGGTTTCCTTTCATATTTTTATTTTGCTCCTGTGCACAAGCCCTTAAACTAGTTCCCATGCTCTGAAGTCTAGCTCCCACTTCTTACCTCTACTTAGATTCCAAGCTTTCCCCTCTTGCCTTCTCCAGATGGTTCTCATTTAACTGTTTAAGTCAGTTCATGATGGCCCTTAATAATTTTGAAGAAGAGAAAGAAAGAAGAAAAGAAAGAAAAAAAAAAAATCTTGTAAAGATTTCTTTCTTGAGGGGGAACAAAAAAAACCAAAAACCAAACCAAAATAAAAAAAAACTTAGTCTGGAGGGAAAGTTTAATTAAAAAAGAGCAGAGTTTTTAATTACCAGGGAAATCTACTTGAATGATTCATTTGCATAATCCCGACGGCAGTGGGAGAACAGGCAGGAAAGAGATAAGGTTTCTTTACAATTCTTCTCTTGCTCTTCCATATCTCTCCAAAAATTACTCTGATCCCTTACTCCTCCTCTCTCTCATTCCCTGCTACATTGTCCTCCCATCTGATTGCAGATTTTGGCCTTAGGCTGCCTGCTTGTTTGCTCTTCCTTTGTTACTCTATGATGTGTTTTGGTACAAATTATGCCCTTTTTCTCCTGCTGAGGCTGTCTAGGTGAGGTGTAACCAGTCTTTCCCTTCTTCTCCCAGCATATCGAGCCTCTGCTGGATTGTTCTTGATTGTTGAGTGCAGACATGTGTTATCACTTGGTGATATTCAGAGTGAGAACAGAGAGAAATCTGTTAGCAGAGAAGTCAGATAGAAGGATAAAACACCTTTAACCAGCTCTGGTGGTCAGCAAAAGGATCATCCACAAATACTAGTCTGGTCTCAAGAGATGATTCTTGTCTAGACTAAGATAGAGGTGACAAGATGTATAAACCATGCATTCTTCTTACCCCCATTTTCAAACCTGTCACAGCTACCTCCAACATAGCACATCAGCAAGCCAGCATCCCTCTTGCATGGGACCTGGGACACTAACACTGCAAGGTATCTCAGTGGCAGAGGAGGAAGGGAAAATGCACACCAAATGCACCCCACTACCACCTCTATCTGCTGCTTGGTGGCATCTTTTCCAACATTGTCTATGCCACGCCATCCCAGCACCTTCATGCAATCCCATGCTAACTAATACTTGGTCTCTGGTCACCTATCTGATCCTCCCCTGCAAGTTGTAAGGGAGGCTTGAAATGAGCTTACATCTCTGAGCATTATGACTCACATGCTTTCTATCCGTATTATTGACTGGATGCACATTGAAAGGTTCATTCCTTTGTAGCACACTGAATTGCCTAAGTAAAAGCCTCACACACCATCCTGCAATCATCTACACTGATAAAATGTCAGCTTACACCTTCACACAATCCTCTTCTGTACCCACAAGCACATTTGCAGGGGACACCTGATTGTGGTCCCAGACCAAATCCAGACCCTCTTTCTCCTTCACTGCCCTCTGGGCTGGCCCATTCCTCCCCTGCTTTGTAAGCCATCAGAAAAAGACATCTCCAGGCTTTTGTTATAGTAACAGTTGAAAAGGTCTTTTGTTGTCACTGTTTTTGAGTCTCTAAAGTTGGAAAATTAATGGGAACACAATGGCAAGAAAAGGGTTGTCTGACCTTTCCACACTTCCTGACATCCTTGATATTAGTATATGTTAAGGATGCTGGAAAACAAGAAGGGATGCAGCAGATAAAATGACAAGCAACCTGTACCTGAACCTGAAGTGTGAGGGATGGAATAGAAAATACTTTAAGAAACACAGAAGCAAATATAAGTCCAGAGAAAGTGCAAGAGAATAATAGAGATAGAGAGAGGAGAAGGGAATATTGTTTATCTGGGTACAGAGAGATCACATGTGTCCGAATGAGGATGTGAGCACAGAGCAGTTTATCCCTCCAACCCTCTCTGACCCACAGGACAGAAGCGTGGGGAGTGACAGTCTGTGTTTCTGTCTTTAGGCTGATAGATGAGACATGAAGGATGGATTTTTCTTGTTTAATTAAGCTGAGGGGGTGAGAGGCACCACAGGAAACCACCAGAAAATTGATTTCTCTTCACATACGCGCCCACGCATGCATCGGGATTTGTGCAGTGTTACGTGCGGATCCCTAGAGAGCATATTTTTGGGGATCTGCATGTGTCATGTGTGTGTGCTTCTGCACATAAAACCAGGCAAGTTTTGTCTCAAGAATTCATGCTACTTCAAGAATTAATATAATATCTGTACTGAAAATATATCGCGGATAGAAAGAAAAGCAAAATAAGCTTTGGGGATAAACAAACCACTATAGGGTCTGAAACATAAGGATGTAAAGCTGTGATTGCCTGTATATATGATATACAAGGAGCTACATGGATATAGCAAACCCTATGTGTGTGTACACAGTCAATTTTGTGTGCTCATACACAGAAAATGAGAGTGCATCAGTGCATGTGCAAGTCCAGAGCCTGTAGCTTTAAGGAAAGATACAAATGTTTTGAGGAAACAGGGATATTTCTGTGTATTACAGGCTGTGGGCATTCGGCAAGCACCAAGTGTCTGTGTACATCTGAGTGCAGTAAGCCAGGATGACTTGTTCCAGCCTGTGAGGAGGAGGTACAAGCCTGCACGCCTGCCTATGTGTAGGGACTGTGGTCCATGTGTCTGTGTGGCGAGCAGCAGACACGTGGATGGTCATGCCTACCAACCCCCCCCTGCATGAGTGTGGTAAGCGACAGGTGGGCTTGCTCACGTGTTTCCATGGGTATGATTCAGGCATCTGCAGTCTATGCTGTAAGTGATGTGTACAGTAAGCAGAGGCTTTCATCGGTGTCTGGGGATGCTTCTGGTGAGTAAAGAACCAGCACATGGTGTTTGCGCGTGAACCTGTGTGTGAGGATGGATGTCCTCATCATGGTATGCAGCAGAGGGGAGGGAGGAGTGTTGCTGACCTTCCCCTGCTCTTGAGACCATTAATGGTAACAAGCAAATCCCAGTTTGACCTGCATGCACTACTGCAGAAGGCAAAAATAAGAAAACTAGAAGGGAAATTTCATCTGCCTGGAAAACATCAGCTGCCAGTAGTGTGCTGCAGCTGGGAAAGTGTCATAGAGACCATTGGATACAGTGCCCAAAAACAGATCCTGGAAGCAAACTAATGTTAATGATGTAAGGAAGGTCAGGGAATGGAATCCAGAGAGAAGTTGGGGAAGCAATTTTGTTAATGGTTAACTGTGTTTTACAGGTCTCCCAGAAGATTCATTAGCCATCCAGACATACAAACAGAGCACCCCAGCACAGCCAAATACAAATACTCAGGCTTTAATTTTTTGGAGAATGCTTTCACTTTTCAACCAGCCCATTTCTCACCCACACAGAGAGCAGAGGAAGGCACACATCTTTTCAGTGTCTTGTGTTCTGACCTTCAGATAAACTTTTGCACTTGCAGTCTATTTACAAGAAGTGAAGTATCCTGCTCCACTTCCCCTTATCCCCAAATTATTGGAAGCTGGTTCCTCAGGGTTCTCATCTCAGGTCGAAGAAAGTCGAAGGAAGTCGAAGGAGGTGATCCTCCTGCTCTACTCTGCCCTGGTCAGGCTCCACCTGGAGTATTGTGTTCAGTTCTGGGCTCCCTGGTATAATAAAGCCAGGGATCTCCTGGAAGAGTCCACAGGAGGGCTACAAAGATGATTAAGGGCCTGGAGCATCTCCCCTATGAGGAAAGGCTGAGTGAGCTGGGGCTGTTCAGCCAGAAAAGAAGACTAAGGGGGGACCTTATTCATGTTTATCATTATCTTAAGTATGGGATGCAGGGGGAGATGGCCAGCCTCTTCTCAGTGGTCTGCAGAGACAGGACAAGGGGCAATGGCTGCAAGATAGAGCATAGGAAGTTCCGCACCAACATGCAGAAGAACTTTTTCCCAGTGAGGGTGACTGAGCACTGGGACAGGCTGCCCAGGGGGGTGTGGAGTCTCCAACTCTGGAGATATTCAAGACCCATCTGGACACTGACCTGTGTGACCTGTCCTAGGGACCCTGCTTTGGCAGTGGGGTTGGACCCGATGAGCTCTGGAGGTCCCTTCCAACCCCTGTGATTCTGTGACCTCCACTTTTGCACAAAGAGGTTGCAATATTTCTGACCATCAAGGTGGCCATGCAACATCCTCTTTTCCAGGATATGTTTTGTAACCAAAAAAGATGTAGCTCCAATAAATGCAAGTGATAAACTGTCTGAGCATCACTAAAACTTTGTAGTGGTTTCCAGAAAATTCATACAGTTGTTAAAGCTCATCAGAGTACCACAGTTCAGGGAAGGGGATCTGTTAAGCACAAAAACCTGATGTCATGTGGGACAAGAAAAATGAGATGGTAATTATCAGCTGGTAAGCCAATTCCAAACATCAATTCCATACAAAATAGTGAAAACAATGTTACTAGATGCAATCAATAAAGAACCAGAGGGTCCGAATACAATTAATGTCAGTCAAAGTGCTTTTATGGAGGGGGTCCTTGTCAGGCCAGTCTGATTATGCTTCTGATGAGATAACAAGATCTGTGATACCAGTAACCTCATCAATGTAAGACATTTCTAAAGGGTTTGATTCATTTCAAGCAGTCTGATTTTTTTTTTTAAATGAGCAATAAATATCAAATCAATTAAAAGCTGGTAAAATGACTACTCTTGTCAATGGTAAATCATCACTGAATCTGGTTCTACAAGAACTATTCAAGATCATTATCAATGATTTGGGAATAAGAATAAAATCACTGCTGACAACATTTCTAAAAGACAATGATTGCCTCTCAGGAGGGCAGAGCAATTCTACTGAGAGATCTGAATTGTTTGGGAAACCTGACCAATTCCAAGATGAGTCAAGTTAGCCCATCTAAATAGAAATTTTTATATCCAGAAATAAGCAGTGCAAAGCAAATAATTCAAATAGGACTACCATTCAGAAAATGAGAAACTGTAAGGGTTTTAACGTCTAAGGTGGACAGCAGAAACAAATCCATGCAAACTCTTTCCCCTTTATAAATGAGTAGCAAAAAATATGCATGTGTTTATTGCAGGATTAGTAAAATTATTTTGGTCTACACAAATAACATGGGTGAGTCTGATACTGGAAAAGCATGTTTTAAAAACTTTCCAGACATACAAAGAAGAATGGCCAGAAAAGCAAATGAAACTTTTTGGTAACTAGCAAAAGGTTTTCAGAATCTGATTGGTATATGGAAAATTAAGAAGTGCCTTGATCACTCTGCTAAGCAAAAGCAAAAGCCAAAGCCTGTGAGTTAGTTAAGAAAAGTAAGATGAGAAAAACGTCAGAAAGAGTGGCTGGATGTTAAAGCCTCACAAACTTATGTCTAAAATAAAGGTGGAGTTTTGTGGGGTTTTTTTGGTAGAGTGGTCAGTCAGCCAGAGTTTCATGTAAAAGAACTCAAAGTCAGGAGATAAATTGACTAGATATACATCTTTCTATTCTGAATGTTTTTATCTTGCTTCTCATCTGAAGGATTCCCACCCACTCAGTAGGTACTGATCTCAGTAACAGGAGAGAACAGTCCTTGGTACTTAACACCATGTTGCAGATTTAGGTGTTAGCTCCTTCCTGATAAAGCAGACATGGACAGACTGCAGGTTGAAGCGCTGTTTTCTTATAGTTCACACCATCTAATTGTTACTCCTGGAAAAATTTTGGTCCATTCCAACTTGCTCTTCTGTAGGAAGAGTAAAGGTATATAGCTGAGGATCCCAAAGGCCCGTGGCTGGTCAGAAATGTGATATAGGTGAAGGCATCCTTCACAAAGGAAGATCAACCTAACAGAGATACCCATAGAATCATTGACTGGTTTGGGTTGGAAGGGACCTTAAAGCTCATTTAGTTGCAACCATCCTTGACATGGGCAGAGACACCTTCCACTTGACCAGGTTATACAAACCCCATCCAACCTGGTCTTGAACACTGTCAGGGAGGGGGCATTCACAGCTTCTCTGGGCCTATTCCAGGGCCTCACCACCCTCACAAGAAAGTTATTTTCCCCTATATATGCTGCTCTCAATGCATTCTCTTTCCAGCTTGTGTTTGTGCTTGGGATTGTCCCAACCTATGTGCAGGACCTTGCACTTGGCCTAGCTGAACTTCACACAGTTCGCACAGGCCCACCTCTCCAGCCTGTCAAGGTCCCTCTGGATGGCATCCCTTCCTTCCAGCATGTCGACTGAACCACACAGCTTGGTGTCATCAACCAGTTTGCTGAGGGTGCACTTGATCCCACTGTCTTTATTGCTGACAGTGATGTTAAACATAGCACCAGTCCCAATACCAGTCCCTGAGGAATACCCCTCATGGTTGTTCTCCACTTGGATATTGAAACATTGACTGCAACTCCAAGTGCAATCATCCAGACAATTTCTCATCCACCAAGTCGTACATATGTCAAATCCATGTCTCTCCAATTTAGAGATAATGATGTCATGTGGGAAAGTATCAGTCAGCCATTCCTTACAACACTGAGAAGAAGCCTGTGCCCTTCAGGGCAATCACTGACAACTCTTGGTTCCTGTAACCTATCATGCTCATTATTTATATGAATTATTCAAAGCAGCTCCCTCTGTCAGCTGGCAGAGTCCTTTTAATCTGCTGTTACATATCACAGTTATGAAAATACAGAGCAAATTCCACAGAACGGGTTCTATACAAACAAATACTGAGTGTAATATGTGTATCAGAATCCAGATGTTCAGAATTCATTGTGTACATTCAGTCACATAATTCTATGCTTCAGAAATGAATAGAATAAATTATCAATGCTTTTCTCTCAGTCCTTGTTCTGGCCAGGCCAGAGTTAACCTCCCCAAGCAGTCAGCACAGGTGAGCAGAGTTAGCCCCAGCTGTTTCCCACACCACCTGACATCATTTCCCCATAAAAGAGGCTGGTTGGGGCAGGATACTTGTAGGTGCTTCTGAGGCAGCATGAGTGTGGCTGATTGGTACTGGTGGCCTGCAGTATGCAACTATCATTGAGTTGGTAAGGTACTCTGTGTTACCACTGGCTGTAATTGAAATTTGTTGCAGTCTGCTATTGTTCTACTTTCACTGTGATTTTGTCAGTAAACTGTCCTTATCCCAGCCCATGGAGGTCATCTCTTTCTCCTCCAGGAATGAGTGAGTTGTGTGTGGTGCTCAGCCACTGTTTGGGGCTGAATCTCCACAGTCCTTTTTGGTGCCCAATGTGGGGCATGAAGGGTTGGGATAATGGTAGATTTGACCCACTTGTGTTAAAAAGCTAAGACTGATGTTTATCATGTTGTTCAAAGAAGTGATGGTAACAATGATCTTTTGCTTGTTCACCTGGCTTTAGTGTATGAGCCCACACCTGCTTTATGTAATCCCTGCCTGGCTGTTTGTCACCTTGGGGACTCAAGATTCTAATTCTGTTATACTGTGCGATATTGATTTATTTTAATAATGTGTTTTTCAGCCTCAGAGGATATCTATATGTGGCATTTCTGCCATTTCCAACTATTGGGCAACATAGCGTTATTTAATAATCACATTCAATTTATGGGGAAGATGGGGGGATGCTTCCTCTTCCCTTTTTCCTTCAAGCTTGTTAAAACAGCCTTTGATAGCTTTGACTACCCCTGGGATATCACAGAAGTGTAGGGGTTGGAAGGGACCTCCAAGAGATTGAGTACAACCCTCCTTGCCAAAGCAGGTTCCTTAGGGCAGAAATGAGACCAATATGTATCTGTTGCTCATTCTCCTGAATGTTTTTCAAGTCCTAAATGTTATGAAAAACTGTTTCAAGAATATTTCCAAGAGACTTTTTTTTTCCCTGGGGCTTGAAGGACTGGAGTAGAGTGTGAGACTCTTAACCAGGGTTGTGGGTTTGAGCCCCGTGTTGGGTGCCAAAAAGGACTGTGGTTGTTCAGCCACAAACAGTGGTTTAGCGCTGCATGCTGCTTGACTGCTTGATGCCTTACCAACACACACCAGTGATAAGAGTACAGCATGACAGCAAGGCCCACCAGACACCCCAACTGCATTCAGACTGCCCTGGAGGCGCCCAGGAGCATCCCTCCCTGACCAGACCCGTCTATGAGGGAGTGATATGAGGTGGTGTGGAAAACAGCCCAGGCCAACTCAGCTCACCTGTGCTGACTGCTTGGGGAGGTTAACTCTGGTGTGGCCAGAACCAGGGCACTCTCAAAACTAAAGTGTAGTAGGGAAGTTTTCATGAAGATAAAGCAATAAAATGCAGAGTCTAAATAGTCCTTGTGCATATCTGCCTTCTAAGTATCCAGGAGACCTCTTCTTCCAGCTCATTTCTTTTTGTGGCATAAACTTCACATTTAAATTTGTAAGGGACCAGATTTCAACTCCTTGAGGACACCTCATTTACAAATCATTGCCATCACCTTTCTTTTTTCTTTTATCCACAAACTCCTGAAAACAGATGCTCAGGAGGCTTTCCAGCGTGGATTTTTCCATTTCATCTGTAACAAAAGTTGTTATTGTCCCAGAAGGTCCAGGTGTGACATAACTTCAGAACTTGAGTGTGCATAAATTAACAGCAAAGGGGCTTATTTTTGCTCTGTTTAACTTTCAGCTAGATGCCAAAAAGCTCCCTCCTAACAACTGTCCTGATTACAAGAGTAGTCTGTAGTCCCTATGCCCGACACCACCCAGGAACAGAAATCTTCAAGAGCAGAGCAGACAAACATTGTCGGGAATAGCTTAGGAACATCTGTTCTTGCCTTCAGGCCTGCACATTGAGGACTAAGTGACCTGGTTTACCCAGCCTTTCTTTTTATGGTTTATATCCCTATGTCTGGTGATAATTGATGCTTTTCTAACTGTTATTTAAACTCAGTTAATATTAACTATTAATTCTTGCTTTGCTGCAGCAATTGTATTTGTTAGTATATCTCTAAAGTGGAAACAAATTATGCTAATTCTTTTGTGAAAGTGATTAGGCAGGGGTTTTGTTTTATTTTCGTTTTGGTTTAGGAGGATTGTTTGGGGGGGGTTGGTTTGTTGGTTTTTTTGTTTCAGGCACTGATCTTACTGAACCTCTAAAACACTAACTTGGCATGCTGTCTTCAAACAGCTTTGCAAAGAGGATAAAGATGGAAATAAATAGACATATGGTGCACATGAGCCTAATTCATGCAAAGTTGCTCATCCTGGGCAGATGGAAATGGATGTTTGAGTACCTTGGCTAGAAAGCTGCCTTAAAACTTACCTTCTTTTTATTTTCGCTTTGTCATCAGCTTGGCTAATGAGCAGCTCCAAGGCAACTCTTCTTGCTGCTCAGACTCTTGTGCAAATTAATTTTCCAGTCATGTGTCCTCTTTGGCCCTCCTCTCCTGATCCATTTGCAAGTTTAAATGACAGACCTATTACTTTAATGGCAGCAAATGTGAAGTATGCCCAAGCTGTTCGCAGCGTTAATGTAGAAGAGGTTAGGATGATCTAGGAGACATAAAGGAGAAGGAGAGGCATAAATGTTTCTGTGACTCCCCCAAGACCCAGTGGGTTATTCTTTTAGCTATTTCTCCACCATCAGTGGATCTGCAAAACTCACTGATGCTGATTTTTATTTTTTATCCTAGCACTTCTAGATATTCTGTCCAAAATTGTGACCCTGCATTAGGCAGAACACATGGCAACTTGTGAACTACCTGGAGCTTGGGGGAATTTGTCAGGCACTCAGTTCTCATTTGTCTTCCTTTTACTTTTTCTTTCATCTTTTTTTTCTTCTACATCACCATTCTGTCAGACAGTGGCATTTTGATCATAGAATCATAGTATATCCCGAGTTGAAAAGGTCCCATGAGGATCATTAAGTCCAACTCCTGGCTCCACACAGGACCAGCCAAGCCAGAGCATGGGACTGAATGCATCATCCAGATGCTTCAGTTAAAGGTGCAAAGTCTGTCAACAGACTCACACCAAATGCTCATTTTATTAAGCAGCTTTCCTGGGAATCAGAAGAAAAAACATGGGATCAAAGAGCATGTTGCCACTACCCTAGAGTATTCACTCCACCAAAACCCTTCTCTGTGAGAGTCAGCAAGACTCTGAATTCTCAGACTCTGAAATAATTCATTACTTGAGCAGGACCAGGTGGCATCCAGTTATTTAAATGCTTAAGAATATTACTTATTAGACTCTTCTTTAACCACAGTAGTTCAGATACCTGGATAGTATTTTGAGGAACCAGTGCCTACTCTGCTTTCCTACTCTATTTATAGCTTATCTTTGTACTTATTGTCCTCTGTACAGAGGTGTAGAGGTATTAGGTCATCAACCTGTGCAAACTAAGGCTTTCACCTTCCTTCCTGGTAAAAAACCAGTCAAATTAATAAATATGTTTTTACAATATTGTGTATTCAATAGTATATTAAATTGGAAGAATAGTAAACCCTGATCTGTTCAGTGGAAAAGTCCCAATAACCACTTCTAATCACAGCATTGTCTTTATCTTTTGTTCTTCATAGCAGATGTCCTCACCCCAAAGCTGCTCAGATTTGTCAGTGATAGGGCTGTGGGGCTCTTTCTTTTCCCATTCTTTTGTCTTCCCTTCGAAGTTAGAAGCTTGGAGGAAAAGCTTTTAGCATCAGCATTTGCTAACTGTGAGCACAGCTGGAGTTTCCACTACAAGGTTAGACAAACTAATGAGATTAAGGGCAGAATGTCTGTTTATCTCTGCTTTTCAAGGAAGACCGTATGGGAATGAGTTGGAGGAGATGTATCCTTCAGCATTGTGACTCCACAACATTAGCTGGGCAATGAATTTATGTATAAATTTCCCCTGTGTCTTTTCATCTTGTCTGGAAAGAGCAGACAGGAAGGTTTTAGAAGGAAGGAATTTTCTTTGCTCAGTTCCTGGCTACTATCAGAGGACACCATGGACAGGTAGGGGAGATGAGGAGGGAGTGTCATCCTCTATATTGATGACAAGCTGGAATGAACAGAGTTCCATCTAGGGATGGGTGAAGAGCCCATCAGGAGTTTATGGGTCAAGATTAAAGGGAGGGCAGGAACAGAGACATTACAATGGGGGTCTGTTACAGGCCACCTGACCATAAGGACCAAGTAGATGAGGCCCTCTACAGACAAAGGGAAAAGGGGAAACAAACCATATCTGCAAAAAGGGGAAAAAAAGAAGACCCAGGAAACTATAGGCCGGTCAGTCTCACCTCTGTGACTGGCAAGGTCATGGAGTGGATCCTCCTGAAGGCTCTTCTAAGGCACATGGAAAATCAAGATGAGGTGATTGGTGATAATCCATCTCGTTTCACCAAGGGCAAATCATGCCTGACAATCTTGGTGGCCTTTTATAATGGAGTTACAACATCAGCGGACAAAGGAAGAGCAACTGATGGCTACCTCTGCAAAGCATTTGACACTGTCCAGCATGACATCCTGGTCGATAAATTGGATAAATACTGGTTCGATGGACAAACTACTTGCTGAATAAGGAACTGGTTGGATGGTTGCACTTAGAGAGTTGAGATCAACAGCTCAATGTCCCCATGGAGACCAGTGGAGAGTGGTGTTCTTCAAGGGTTGGTACTGTTCTATGTCTTTGTCAGCAATACAGACAGTGGGATCAAGTGCACCCTCAGCAAACTGGTTGATGGCACCAAGCTAGGTGGTGCAGTTGACACACTGGAGGGAAGGGATGCCATCCAGAGGGACCTTGACAGGCTGGAGAGATGAGTCTGTGTGAACTGTATGACGTTTAGCTAGGCCAAGTGCAAGGTCCTGCACATGGGGCAAGCAATTGTAATCACAAATATGGGTTGGGTAGATAATGGATTAAGAGCAGCCTCGAGAATCAGGAATGGGGGTGTGTTGCTGGACAAGAAGCTCAACATGAGCCAGCAATCATCCCAGAAGTTCAATTGTATCCTGGACTGCATCAAAAGTGTGACCAGCAGGTTGAGAGATTTGATTCTCCCCCTCTATTCCATTCTTGTGAGACCCCATCTGCAGTACTGTGTACAGCTTTGGGGCCCCCAAAACAAGAAGAACATGGAGCTTTAGGCTGGATCACTCTTCCTGTGAAGACAGGCCGAGGGAGCTGGGCTTCTTCAGCCTGGAGAAGAAAAGGCTTTGGTGAGACCTTCTAGGAGCCTTCCACTACCTGAAAAGAGCCTACAAGAAATCTAGAGAGGGACATTTTTTATAAGGGCATTAGTGATTGGACAAGGGGTAGTGGACTTAAATTGAAGGAGGGTAGATTAAGGTTAGATTTAAAGAAGAAATTTAGTATGAGGATGGTGAGGCACTGGAGCAGGTTGCCTAGAGAGGGTATGGATGTAAACATACACTCCCCATACCACCACACACACATCCACACAAAGAAGTGTTTATGATCTTGTTGAATGGGTTTTTGAGTAACCTGATCTAGTGGAGGGTGTCCCTGCCTGTGTCAAGGAGGTTTGGAACTAGATGATCTTTAGAGTTCCTTACAGCATAAACCATTCTTTGAGTCTATGGTATTTACAGGTTTCATAAAAATGGTCAAACTTAGAGCACTAGAGCTTGAATCATAGAATGGCATGGGTTGGAAGGGACCCCAAGGATCACAGAGTTCCAACCCCCCTGACACAGGCAGGGACACCAACCTCCAGGGCCCCATCCAACCTGGCCTTGAACACCTCCAGGGACAGGACATCCACCCCCTCTCTGAGCAGCCTGTTCCAGCCCCTCACCACTCCCTCTGGAAAAAAATCTTCCCCCTAATATCTAATATAAACCTTCCTTCCTTTAGCTTTAATCTATCTCCCTTGTCCTGCCATTGTCTACCCTTTTAAAAAGTTCATTCCCCTCCTGTGTCTCTGCTCCCTTCAGGTACTGGCAGGCTGCAATGAGGTCCCCCCGCAGCCTTCTCTAGTCTGAACAAGCCCAGCTCCCTCAGCCTCTCTTCGTAGGGCAGGTGCTCCAGCCCTTAATAATCATTTGTGGCCCTATAAACTTGAGCTTAGAATTACTCTTTTTTTATGCTTAATAGGGAAGTAAGGGAAACCTTGCAGTTGTCCATGGTGTGATCAACTCTACAGACTGTACAACCAACATAGACTTGTTCAACAATTACAAAACATCTGGGTTTGAGAGAAGTTGTTAATCATCCTGCTGCCATGTATTTGTGACTCCACAAGAGCTATAAACAGGACTGGCATTTTCCTCTCTCTTCAAGCATACACATGTTGTGTGCTGGGTTTGCATTGGGTGCCAACAGCTGAAAAGAACCCCAACCACCCCAGGCTGAGGAATCCATTTCCTCCCATTAATTCCCCATTCCCCTTGCTCTCCTTCTCTTCCTCTATTCTGTTGACCACTTTCCCACATACCTGCATGCCGAGATGGACCATGGAGCTCAATAGTTCCACTTTATACCACAATTAGCTTGACTGGGAGAGCAGGATCCTAATTTTCGGAAGGGAGAACAGTGAATCCACTACTTCTGCTCCCGAACGTATCTACTCCCTGGAAGAATCTCTACTCCTTCCCAACACTTTCCCTTATATCATGGTTGATCTTCTACCTGTCCTGCTAACAAGCCTGCAACTTCTTCAGTTACTGCTAGAGCCTCTTGCATGTTTATCTTGTCATACTCCTCACTAAAATTGTACAAACACAATTGTTCTCTTAATTCTGAACCTAACTTTTGAAAAAAACACAGGATAGTAAGCTGAAAACTATTGTTCAGCCTTCAGCTCCTGAGAGATGTGTATGTGAATGTTACTTGAATGGAAGAGGTCATCTCCAGATACAGTAACAGGACAGACATCACCTTTTGTTTAATCTCCAGCTGCTGCTTTTAAAAGCAGTTTTGTCTTGAAGCTGTTACGGTTGCTTTTTGTGTCTGGATTTTATATATTTGTCAGCTTCTGCCTGTCAAAGGGCATTGTTCCTGCACCAAGATGCCTCCACTAATATCCATTCTTCTCCCTCATCAAATTCAAGCTTTCCAAGAAAGACAAAAAAGAAGCAACTATACATTCATTGTTCACAGCAGTGCTTTATATAGCTCTTCGCTTCCGTGTCCTTCAGCTCCCCATCACTTTGAACCTAATGCTGGCTTGCACCCTCTCCTTCAATTAATGTCCTTATCTTTTTAAACTGCCAAACCATGAGTCTCATGCAGTTCCTCTTCCACTGCTAGCAAGCAATGGAGTGTGAAAAATGTGGAATGCAGCAGCAGCCCCTTCAGGATGTGGTTATTTTGCAACCAGACTTCTCACACTTGAGGGAGAAAAAGATGAATCGGTTCCAATGCTATTGAAAATATATATGCAAAGGAAAAATCAAGAGTTGTCTCCTCTATGAGATGTTTTTCTAATGCCCCTTTACTATATTCATGAGATTCTGGAGCTGTCACCATTTTGCTGATGATCTTCACACCTGCAGTACTGTTCATCAATTTTTCCTCAGTGGTGGTCACATACACACACTTTAACTTTCAAATGACTGTATCAACTTCATCCCCAATTTACAGTAGAAGGAAGTAGATTTCCTTCATTGTAGGGGAAATAGGTCTTTTGCTTTGCACCTTATGCTCTTTAGTCCCTCAAATGTCTGGTGTGTCTTGCTTGGAAAGGACATTACCCATGACTGACCCAGCATGCAAAGACAGAATAAGTGCTTCCAAGATATAGTGTAGAGAATGAGATACACTCTTCTGGGAAACAGGGTAGACAGAAAGAAAACTTCACAGATGATGGAAAGTTTTCAATACAGCACTGCAAAGACCTCTATCATCCTCCTTAAAACAGTCTGCTCTGCAGAGGCTTCAGGGTCTTTGTTCTAGCATCAAGGTGTCTGTTGATTTGTCTGTTTTCTAAGGCAGCATCAAAAATTTAGTGGGTGTGGGTAGATCCAGCAATTAAAATGATTTTCTATGCAAGCACTTAGGAAATTTTCATGTTGGTCTTTATCTCACATCAGGGCAAGTGGGGAGAGTAAGCAGAGCCTTGAAAAGGTAAAATGAAGTGGAGGCTATAGGGAAAAGTTGAGGCACTAGAAATACCTATGTGGCTTAGGAATATTGCCTAGGAAGACAAATCTTGTCTTCATGGATTTTCAAGGGCTCAGATACGTGTCTAGTCTGACATGGTTTCACATGGGGCTGTATGATGTTTTAGGAGGTAAAGAGAGCTTAAATGTTATGCCTTTGCTCTGGGCTGATGATGCCTAGACAGTTGTTAAAGCCCAGAACTGTGCTCAGCAAGTGGCTGTACATGGTAACTTTAGCCTATGCTTGAGCTTTGATCCTTAAGCATGTAAGAGTTTCAAAACAAGAAGAGGGGAGGTTATAGCTGCTACTGTCCCTGGAGTTTTTAGAAGAGCAAACCATTTCAAAACCTTTTTATTCCAAACTTTGGTTTCCTTCTGACAATGTTTTTGGTTTGTGCAAACATAGAAGCTTTGTCCTTTAAGTAGGAAACATTCCCTCCCTTCCCAGTCATTTGGTGTGATCTACTATCCCAAGGTTATTATGACTTTTTTTCTTTCTTTTCCTAATGATAAATCAGAGAAAACGCTTCCTGGTGAAACCCCTTTGTCTGCATACAATAAAGCAAGGAGCTTTTGGCTGCCACTTGCCCTCTGGCATTTTCTTGATGGGAGAAAAGAAGGAAGAGAAATGAGCACAACCTTTAGGTTGGAGCAAGTCCCCAACTTCCAGCAGAAGCTGCTTCCTGCTGCTCAACTTTTCAACTTTTGCCAGGGGGTGAATGTAACAGCTTGTTGCCTTTTTTTTTTTTTTGGTCCCTGCCAGAGTCTTCCCTGCAGAATGGCTCATGGCTGCTCTTTGGAGTTCCTGGCTAAAAATACAAGCAGTTTGTAGAAGCAATTTGTATTCTGCTAACCCTGCTGCAATGCTCTGCGCCCTCTCTGTGTAACTGGTTGTTTCTCCCTCTCAGCACATTACACTCACCACATAGAGGAATAATCTCACACAATGCTGGGGCTACTACAGTTCATAATAACAGTGACGCATTGTGTATAAAGCCAGTGCTGTGCTCTTTGGAGTCATGTTGTGAAATAATTGCAGTAATTCTCCATCACAGACAAGGTTAATTAGTGTTGCATCCCCTTCCACTTTTCCAATTTTCTTCTTCATCACCAGGAAAACAAACTGATTCTTGAGTGAATTAAAGGCATTTTTGGTTACCAGTGCAGCAGTTTCCTAGAGGAGTCTTGCTTTGAATCGGTGGGACAGTTCCCTAGACAGAGACTTTTCAGGGTCAGCTCTCAAGCTAGGTGAAGAAGGGTCTAGCAGAAGAAACACCCTAGGAAGTCACATGGTCATTGTCTGCTGCCTGCTTTGTCTGTCAAAGTTTGCTATTGCTGCAGAGGCAGAAGCTAGGTAAATGGGATGGGGTTTGGTGTGATGCCCTCTCTGACCAAGTTCACCCCTACTTTTCCCTCTTTGTACAGCAGCAGAAGCAATAAGCCCTTCAGACCTCCCCATGTTCTCTCTGCTCTCCTCTAATTCCTCTTCTTTTTCCAAAGACTGAAGCCAGCAGGTCCAAACAAATATTTAGGAGGATGAAATAATCTATTTATTTCCCTTTTTGCTAGCCTGAAAGTGTCCAGGTATCTTCCAGTATGTTATCAAGAAACTTTACCTCCTGCCTTTTGTCATCCTAAGTGATTAACTGTTTGGGTAGGTCAACAAATACAGAAGAGATCTACATAGAAACAGAACAGTAAAGCTCACTTGACCTGATATTTTCAACAAAATCAAACATCACAACAAGTCTTCCCTTTAAAATCTCAATTTTCAGCCCGAAATTAATCTAAAACACAGCAGTTTCCAGCACCTAAGGACCAGTGAATTGCATTCTGCATGGTTACACTCTCTTCTTAGTACTAACAGTACACGTAGGCATAAATATGTTCATGCCCATGTTAGGAGAGGTGAGACCACACCTCAATTACTGTGTCCCGTTCTGGGCTTCTCACCATAAGAAGGACATTGAGGTCCTGGACTGAGTCCAGAGAAGGGCAACCAGGCTGGGAAAGAGGCTGGAGGGCTACGACTAACAGCTAAGGGAACTGGGGGTGTTCAACCCGGAGAAGAGGAAGCTGAGGGAAGACCTTATCATCACCTACACCTACCTGACAGGAGGTTGTAGAGAGGTGGGAGATGGTCTCGTCAGCCAAGTGACAGGAGATAGGTCAAAAGGAAATGGCCTGAAGCTGCACCAGGGCAGGGTCAACAAAAATTCTTTAGGTCAGGAAAAAATTCTTCCTTGAAAGAGTTGTGGGGATGTGGAACAGGCTGCCCAGGGTGGGGGTTGAGTCCACATCCCTGGGTGTGTTTAACTGATGGGGAGATGAGGTGCTCAGGGATATGGTTTAGCACAGGACAGGAATGGTTGGTCTTGATGATCTTAAAGGTCTTTTCCAACCTTGTGATTCTCTGACTTCAATTTAGAAATTTTCATTGACTAATCACATCCCTGCTGTATTCCAGGTTGGATCAAAGAGGGTGCAAAAGGTTTTATGCAGCCTAGCGTTACCCATAGTGATGGTCATATAACAGCTTACCAGATTCTGTTCTTCAGCCCCAAAAAAACATTTTCATGGACCTTTCTCACATGGATTATTTTGCATTGCTTTGGTTACTGATCACAATAGAGGACCAGAACATGCAGTTGCACAAATGGAAGAGACACTGTGGTTTGGAGGATGAAACAAAAGATTTTAACCAAGATATTCAAATTCCTTTTCTTACTCAAGCAAACACTAGGAAATTTGGACCTTAGCTGGCAATTGTATTATTTTCTTTCACTTCCCTCCTTTCTTCCTGAGATCAATGTGAGAATAAGTGAGCTAACGCAGGGAAGAGCTCAGTCATGATGGAAATGAGAAGGACATCATTACCTTAGATAAAATCACTCAGTGGCAGGGGTGGGGGGTGTATTTCCCAGGAGAGTTCCTGAACCCTACAGACAGTTCTGATTTTTCCTGCCCTACATCACTGATACCTACATATGCTTTAGACCCCCATTAGAGGGGAAAAAGGGCATTGCCACTTTTTCCCTCATGGTCACAAGATAAATCTTTTTTATATTGTTCATACCCATTAAATATGTTGATTTTTTTGTCCTGTATTTTCTTTTTTTCCCCCTCTTTTTTAAAAAAAAAACAACCTGTACTCTACAAGTCCTCCATCTCTCTGCTTTGAAGAGATATTTGCAGCACTGATGGGAGAGCAGCGTGGGGAGTCAGACACGCAACTTCATAAGCACTTTGCTGTTTATTATCACTGAAACCAGTCTTGCTCCAAATGACTTCCTGCACTATATATCTGAATGGCATCCGTGCTTTCAGGGAACTAGGCTGCCATTCATCACTGGTTAATCTCTCCTTAATGGGCAGCACATGAGGAGCAGGCACCAGAAGACATTAATGGGACAGCAGAGATGAAATGGAGGAGCCAAACTGAAAGGCCTCATTAAGTGTATGGGCAGGCCAAGGAGAGAAGTTTTCTGCTGTCGTGCTGTCTGTCAAGGCTGTGTCATCTCTCACAAAGCGAGGTTTCAAGCCACCCACCTATGATGCCCAAGCTTTGTGAGAAAGACCTGAGCATGTAGGAATATTTGTGCAGCCATAAAGTGAAGGAATATTTTATAGCCTCTATTAATAAAAAGGCTGCACTTGAGATAAAAGAGAGGACAGCAGATTGTGCCAAATGGCTTGGCAAGCCCTGAAGTATTTCCAAGCTTGGTCACTGTAACACTCAGCTAAATTAGCAAGGGAAGGTTTCAAACCTACAGTTTTTCCTACTGCAGGTAAAGATTTACTGGGTGTTAAATACCTGCTCAACACTGCGTCTCACCTTGGCCAGAAGCCATTACTTTTATAGGCCAAGGGAAGGAAAGGGATTATTTTGCCTCACCCTTTCCTTGCTGGATTTCCAGGGTTTCCTTGCTGATTTCCAGGGGATTTCCCTCACCCCCCCACAAGTTGCTATCTCTGCATCATAGCCTCTGTATAAAACTCTGACCTTCCTCTTTCCCCTTTTTCTCAGGTGTTTTTGCCTGTGCAGAGACTGAATTGAACTCTCCTCAACTAGGTTTAGATGGTGCAACGTGTGCCTGAGGTGGGTTTATTCAGCAGGTCCAACTCTTCCTTGGTTTGCTCTGATCCCCCACTGGGTGTTCATCCCCCCACTGAGAGGAAAGACCTTTCTTTCCCTCCAAACCTTGGGCTCATTTTGATTTCTAAGCTTTGTCTTTCTCTTAGTAATTCCTGGATCTCCAGTGAGATGTAAACTCATTGAAGCCATTTTCTTCTCTTCTTAATACTTTTATTTCTGCTTCTTTCTGACATTTCCCTGTTGGACAAATTAAATACCCAGGAACTAGGCCAGGGTATTGTGCTCCTGGTTTTATCCAAGTTGGTTCAAAATCCTGTCTCACTTCCTATTTTCCTTCTTTTTTATTCTGAGTAAAGTGGCTTTTCTTTTTTATGGCTGGAGGCACTATGCATCCTGTCTGGGATAGCAACCAGGGACGACTTTAGAAAAGGGAAGGAGGCAAGGGCATTTGATTGTTTCCCACAGGGACACCTGCATCACTAGCCTTCTACTGAGGAAAAGATTAAACCAATAAACAAAGTCTTTTGTCCATAGAAAGAGCAAATATTAAAGCATAATGAATGTAATGGAGTTAGCAGTCAAAGTCATTGTTGCATGTCAGGATGAATCTAGGTCACTTTGTGCAGAAGTGTACACCTTGGCAAGAGATGCTGTTAAGCCATCAGCCTCATGAATGCACAAGAGGACATTGACACTGCTAATTAAATTTGGGTACCAGCCCATTCTTCAGTCCAGTTCTGCCTAGGCTCACATTGTTATGCAGAAGCTTACAGTCAGATAATGGCTTAGCCAGAGCTCTGGACCTCTTTGAAGGAGGGAAGTTTAAGCACACTCAACTTCTCTCACAGGTTAAGTTCTCACTGAACCTGAGTGCATAAATAAGGGGCAGATTTGGCCCAGTCAACCACCAAATCTCAGTTCCTCCAAGGCATATGTTGAACTATTTCTAGGCATAGTGTCAACACTTTGAGCACAGACACTCAAGACATATGCACTGTGAATATATAGGACATAGGGCTTTGTTTACCTCATTCTACCTTGAGCCTGTTCTTTACCATATACTGGAAAGACAGTGGCACAAACTGAGCTGTTTCAATGTGTTTGTTGGTATTTTTGGTAATTTTTTTCAACCCACTGGGTCCATGAAATTTCAGCACTTGGGTGACTTTTTTTTTAAAGAAAGATTTGTGTAAGGGATTGGACTTCATTAGTGCTTTGAGTCCTCACAGAAATGATTATGCTGCTTTCTCTCAAAACATTTTACCCAGAGTAAACCAAAGTAATCAAGAGCGATTACTGGGCACACACAAAACCTACATTAGATAGATAAAACCCAATTTTTTTTATATGGAAAGGAAAAATAAACAGATTATATAAGATCTTTGAAACCTTTTGAAAGGATACCTCTGTGTGTGTGTGTGCATGGCATTTTAAGTCAGAGCTGGCTAAAACACTGATTTTGAAAAAATTCTAAATGAATATGACCTTGTTGAGATGTGGGGTTTTTTCCATCTTCTATCAGCTCATGTAGACATAAGTCTCTATCACAGCAAGACCTATGACTAGAGTAGCAGAAGGTGATGTAACTCGTGCAGGTAGGTAGACCTGAGAGGAAGCAGGCCAGCTCAAGGTTTCCATGGTGGCACTGCTCAAAATCATTGAAGATGTGGTTAAAAGGGGGGCAATGCTGGTGGAGCAGCACAAAAGACCAGGTTTGGAATGAGAAATTCTTCAAGTCATAATTGACCATGTAAGACTAGCTCTGCGAGGAAAGGGGGTTGCCAGTGTGTCACTTGGGCTCTGTCAATGGATCCAGGCAAGTGGTACTTAGAGAAGGAACAAGAAGTGGCATTAGAGCTAACTCCCTCTATGGCAGGGCATCTGCAGATCTGAGGACTCTCCCTGGCCATTTACTATCCTTGACAGAAAGAAACTGTCTCAGTTGCAAATTGTCACTTCTCATTAAGGCAACTTTCTGCTGCTTCTCTGAGTGCCAGAGAAAGGAGAAAAAAATTTTTTTAAAAATCAGAGAATTGACTAAACATTCCTCTGGGTCATTGATAACAACCTTTCATTAACAAAGGCCAGCTGGCTAGTGAATTAAGCCCTTCCCATTACTATCTGGAGGAAAGAGCAGGGTCATTTGTTACTGCTCTTTCCAGTACAGTGGGTCCCCATCTAACAGACTGGAGGCAGGAAGATGCTGGATTGATGTGTTTCCATGCAGCCTCCCTGTGGATTTCCAATAGACCTGCAGTTTGCAAAACTCATGGCAGTTTGACATCTGGATTAAATTCCTGCTGTGCTGTGTGCAGACAGCAGTCTCAGAGGACTGAGCTGGGAGCCAAGGAGAAAGCAACTACTCTCCCAAGTGCGTGAAGGTTGAAATGAGCTACAAAACATCAGCTGAGGTTGCCCTCATCCTTATTCAACTGTTCAATCATATTGAAAAGGAGAGGATGCTCCTGCTGTGCCAGCACATAAGAGTGCTTCAGAATATTTAAAAAAATACTATTATGTCTACTATTTGCTGTCGACTCAACTTATAAATTAAAAACTTCTTGTAATTTGACTTATGTCTACCTACACAGACCCAAATGTAGCCAGGCTGAATTTTATCTGCATTTCAATATCTTATCATAGAATGGTTTGGATTGGAAAGGACCTTACAAATCATCTAGCTCAAGCCCTCCCTGCCAAAGACAGGGACACCTTCCACTACACCAGATTACCCAAAGCCCCATCCAACCAAGCCTTGATGTTCTTCCCTCGGCTCTGTGCCTTCTGTCCCAAAGCAAAGGTGGAAATTAAGCTTGCCTTCATTTCAAAGAGAAGTAAAAATAACTCATTATGACATTAGACAGCACAGAGGGAAATGGCAAAAAGCTGTGCCAGGGCAGGTTCAGATTAGATGTTAGGAAATAATTTTTTACTGAAAGAATTGCCAGGGCCTGGAACAGGCTGCCCAGAGAGGGGGTTGAGTCACCATCCCTGGATGTGTTTAAAATAAGGGTAGATGGGGTACTTAGGGATATGGTTACTTAGGGATATGGTTTAGCATAGGATGGGAACAGTTGGACTTGATCTTAAAGGTCTTTTCCAACCTTGTGACTCTGTGATCTGTATACTGCAGAACCTTATCTTGTACATCTTCAATTCTGATTGCATTGCTCTATTACTAGTAAACACAATCTCTTAGTGCATGGATGCTTCTTCTCACTGGCTCTTGCTAGACACCCGTGAGCTAGGTACAGAATACCAGCTCACTTTGAAGTAAGAATTTAGCCAATGCACACATGGATTGCTTAGTGCAGGATAGCTCAGATCAGGGGAGCTTCAAAATAATATGGCTTTCCTGAACTTGCAAATGGAGCCAGTCTTCAGATCAGTACTGCACAGAGAGAACTGAGTGAGCTTCTCACGCATGCAAAAAGAGGAATCCACATCACTCCATCAGAGCCTGATGTTTCCAGGGTCAACAGAAAAGGGGACCCTCTGAGTCACTGCAAGAGCTTGACAATGTTGTCTTTTAGACCCATCAGACTCACTGTCAAAAAAAGGTTTACTGACTATATCCAGGGAATCTTCTTTGTCTGGAAGAGAAATGTCTCAAAATAACAGCCAAATCTTCTCCCTTTCTAGGACTGCTTTCACACCCAGGCTTTTTCAGTTTTATCGTTTGTACCCTCGGCAAGTTTGTGGATGACACCAAG